>JANEHU010004058.1:0-600000 GCA_027563435.1 Nasonovia ribisnigri | reverse complement strand
TTTTGTTGGTGTTTCTTATTTGTCGTCAAACTTAAAAATTAAGTTTGATGCTGTTATGTATTTGTTTATTTTTTTAGTAGGTTATTCCCTAGCTTATAACTGAAATATATCAAGTTCAATAAAAAAAATAGAAGCGTATGCATTTTTTGGTTAATTGTACGCCTAACCGAATGTTAGGCTCCCTAAAATTGAATTTTATTATCAAAGCAAGTACTTAAAAATTAGGTTTACAAGTATTAAATATCTACGTTCTTACTTATAGTTATTTTTTTTCAAGGTATAGGTGTAACTAAATCTTAGTTCGTTATCTTTTTGATATATAATATAAATTTATTGGAGTTACAAGTTTTGAGTGGTTTTAGTCAAATATATTTTTATATAATGTGTAATATAATTAGAATGAACATGATAAATTATAAATCGATGGAAAGTTAAAAAAAAAAACTTGACACGATAATGTGGAATTGAAGGGTTTGTGTAATCACATAGCACGATATAGATTATCTATAACACGTCTGCTTCTGTGGTTGCGTATAATATAATATATTTTAGACGTTCCATTGATAACACTATATATTATATTATTAAGTATGTATTATATATTTTGATAAAAAAAAAAAAATTAAATAATAAAACCAATTTTCGTTGTACGGTTAAATTGTGTAATGGCGTTAAACATAAAAAAAAATATATAATGTAATATGAAGGTATTGTTGTTATTACTACGTGTCTACAATTTGACAATATACCTATAGATTCTACGATCAATATAATAATAATAATAACCCTATTGCTGACTTTCATCTGAAAATGTAATAAGTGTTTTTCGCCATCTCGTTTCAAAAAATAAATGCTTGGACACTTTATTAATAAGCAAGACACAAAATAGGTAATGCTTATTATGCGATACGAAATATATAAATTCTTTATACTGTAATATTTTTACGCCAACCCAAGTCAATATTAGACACCTATAACATCTGACCATTCTGGACCATTCTAACCAAATCATAGTTATTAATCGAATTGCGTTTTTTTCTGAAATGTATGCGTTGTTTTATAGTATGAACATGTTTTAATTTAATCATAAAATATCGTATTATTCATTGTGACCTTGTATGTGCTATAAGAATTTGATTGGCATGTATAGTTTTTTTTAAATCTAATTCCATATTTAGTAATTAATAGTTAATAATTATATTGTCTATACGTCAACGTTATAACATAAAATCTCATAATTGTTTTTATAATTAAAAGTATAAGTTTAAAATACAATATAGATAGGTACTAGGTAGGTAGTAGGTACAAGTACAATTTTGTAGAATAAATATTCTATAAATATAATAATATATTAGATACAATTATACTAACTATATTATAAAATCACAAGTGAGCCGTAAAAATTTAGTAAAAATTCAGAATCTCTGTAGATTCGGTATTTTATTATTGAAGAATTTTTTGGTTATTATCTTTACGTTGTTGACTAAAAGAAACCAGTTTGAAATTGTATACTCACCTCGTTAAAATGGACATTAAATTCGAATATTATTCGAAAACGTTGACGACGTTTTTGTTTTGCAGTTAGGCTTGTTATTCAAAAATAAGAAAATAAATAGCATCTTAACCTTGAATTTGAAAACGCAACTACCCAATATGGGGTGGGTCGTTGACATTTGCACTTAGAAGATAAATTCTTTCAGACTTGGCAATGCTATTTTAGTCTTATACAATATTAGTCCATTACGTACACTCGACCATAATAAAACGAGTATCCGTTTTTTTTTTCTTTACACATTAATAATATTATTTTAAATTCGCTGGAAGACGAGTTGTAGTAAACGAGTTTGGAACGAAAATACTATAATATTATACTATGCACACGAACGTCTTATGTTTTCGCTTTACAACCGGCCTTAAACAAAAAAAACACGTGGGCTTTGTGTATTATCGCCATTTTCTATTGTTTTGGCGATTTTGTTCATAGGAATGATTACATTGTTTATTCGTGTGTTGTGCGTTGTACCTTATATTACTATAGCCCGACACGTTTTTTTATAGGTATTATTTCGGGACGGTCCTGCAGTTCCAGATCCACAAGGCGATGTGCTTGGCATCCGGACAGTACAGGCCCAACGACCCGAACAAATTGTTACACAAATGCGACATTTACCGGAGCAAGGAGGCGGGTGCCATAGTAAAGTGAGTGATATTATATGGAAAATTCGATTTCATCGGATCTCATTAGATTATAATATTGGCGACATCGATCCTCGTGCAGTACCTATACGTACCTACGTATAGTTATAACGATATAATTGTATGTTGTGTAACGGAGAGCAGTTGTTCGTGTAGAACGCAAGTATATAATATGTATATCATGTTTTAAAATATTGTATTATATTATACTATTTGGTGTGGTCTATTCAAACGTCAATTTTCCAGTGAAACGTCCGCATTATACGCAATTTACCCGCAGCCACCACTGTCGTCTAGCCGATTGTTATAATATACTGTCTCTTCTTTTACGACATGGACTAGCGTGCCATTCGACGCCGCATGATATACAATTTACATTTTAACCCGCGAATAATACAATATTGTCGTAAATCGTCGTATTGTTCATGTTTACCGCCGCGGGACGACGACAATAATAATAGTATAATAATATAGGTACTATTTAAAATATATTATTTTCAACTCGTTCAATGTCATTCTCGGACTCGGTCTTTGCTGGTCGTCCACGCTCAGAGTTCCAGATTTCGTCCTTGGCTTTTAAATCTGGTTGATATATAATATTATACCTACAATATATTATTGTTAATATAACATAACGCTTATTAAGAGGATGAAATGTGTTGTTTCTGTCTTACAACTGGACAACATATCAAATTTGCATTCGGCCGTTCCGATTTTGTGTTGTTAGCTTTAAAATCGGAGTGAATTGACCTATTTATGAACTTAAGGCTAAGAACATTATTTGTGTTTTCTCGTTATGGTGAGGCTTTTTAAATGTGAATATTGCACGCACCTATTCATTGCTTGCTTAAAAAATCGAATATCTATGCAACTTAGGTACATGTACGAACAAACAAATGTTAATTTTAAAGTTTGATAACATAGGTCTTTTCGCTTTGATATTAAAAGGTAACAACAGAATACACTGAACATAGGAACTGCTTGATGTTAATTTTGCCAATTTTGGTATGTTATGCGTTTGTAAGACGGGTACAACATGTCATGTAGGTGTGACGTCCTGTTGATACGATCGCAAGAACCACCACGAAATTAATACGATTGCAGAACTCGTGGTGGAGACGTAAATGGCACCGAACAAAGGACGACAACTGCGTGAAATACTAATAACGATACGAATCATAACATGTATTAAAATTTTATGGTATTATATATTAATAAATTAAGATAAATAGTCGAAAGCATAATGATGGGAATAATTTAAACTCGGTTTATAATGAAATATGAATAGATAACATTACATTATAATGTGCATTGGTATTTCGAAATAAGCAATAGCCTGCAATATGTTATAGCTAGAGGGCGAGGGGACTAGTAAAATTCAAACTGAAAAATCGCAATTTATCAAATATACAATATAAATATAGATTATATTGCTTGTGATATACTCTCTGGTGTCTGATTAATGAGTAAAATATGACTATTACATAAAAAGTCAATAACAGACCAAAGATCATTATAATTATAGGTACCTTAATAACACGTGGATAAGTATACGTTTCATTTTTTCAGCACATTCGTGTTTAAAATTAAACTAAAACCTTTAAACACCTATACTATGATTTAATTTTTACAATGACTTAAATGGCATCGCAAGTATTATTAAAATCGATTAAAAAAATATCATCAAGTTATGTCATAACTGCATGATATGTAGGCGCCCACCTATACAAACTATTACGATATATTGAAATCTGTTGTTTGGCGATGTTCCAAAGCATACGTGCCATTATAAGTACCTATTTAAATGCCTATTAAAATATTCAAAAAAACCACATGACTTTAACGATTTTATTTTTAAATATCTATGCAATAATTATACAAAAGGTACAAATTGGAAATATCCATCCGTTTTAAGTGCAACTAAAATCCAATTGAAAAAGATATGTTATTATTCTGTCAAAATTAAAACAACGTGGTGCCTCCCATAAAATCAGTAAAATAAAAAAAATATCATAGTTTGTCGAATTACCATTACGTTGATGTGAACGGATTTATGAAATCAATTTGGTTGGTTCTTTCGTTGTTTTCCAATTAAATAAATATCACCGAATCACATCCTGACATACTGTTATAGATAATATATTGTATGTGCACTTGTCAGTGTCATAATATAGGTAGGTCCTTCTCTGGCGCATCACGTCATCCGCGCTTCAAGACTTTCAGAAACGTCTCTGTAATATCGTATCATTGTTATATAGGTAGAAGACGATTCAGTTATTAATTGTCGGCCACCGCTGCGCTAATAATATTGTTATTGTTATTGTTATTATTATCTAACAACACGTCCGGACGTCCGGTCCGCGCTCCGCGTGTTGAATTTTGTCGTACGACTGCAACAGCTGGCACTCATGTTCAACGCTGCGCGGTGTACATTATATACTTATTACGGTGCGACAAGTCTTTTGTCGACGGGAAAACAAAAAAGTGAAACTCTCGGTGGACGTATTTCCTGTGCAAGACCGAAATGCGGAGAATGTTACAATAATAACAAATAATAATCGTAGAGAAAAGGTCTAAACTCCTCGCCCGACGTACGTGCATGTATATATGTATATAATATGTACATTTTATCAACGGAAAATGTTTAACGGGTTATTACTTTTTACGATGATGTAACGAGGTCGTTCGCGATCGTTTTTTTTTCTTCGTATAATTACAATAATAATAATAAATAATAATAATAATATTCTCGACAGCGGCCGAAACGCGCGCATATAATATGACATACATATTATTATTCCGTATACATTATATTATTTATGTCGTTATTGCACATAACATATTATATATAAATACTTGTGAACCGCGATATATAAACGAAAATAAAAGCTGGCGAATACCATTATATACGTGTATATTTCCAATAAGTGCGATGTACATGTAATTATATAGACACACCGTAATATATTACTCTCGTTTATGTGGTTGTCGCTCGCACTTCAATATTTTTTTCCACATTCTACAAAGCTCACAATATAATAATGCAGTGTTGTATGATTCAGCGATTTATCATACTTAATATTCGGCGGCGACCAAGATCGACCGCGTTTGACCATCGTATCGCTGTACATTATATATTATATTTTCATATAAGGACGTTTCCTTGAATGGTTTTCTTAATTGTTTCGTTTTTTTTTTTCAAATAACAAATCACTGTTATATAGCTTGTAAATAATAAATCATCGTAGCTGCAATCGGTAGTGGAAAGATAATGTAGAATAATATCATCTATTGACTATTAATCTTTCTGTACCAAGTTTGGGGCAAATGGTTTAATTAGGTAGTAGCCAGTAGGCACTTTCGGTAATAGGGAGTTGTCGTGCAAATGCACTTATAATAAAACCACGACAGGAGCCGAATGATATTTTAAATGAAGTTAATAGACAAATTATTTTGAAGATATTTTATCAGACAAATTTGACTTGATGGCATTGCGATATAAAATATTGAGAGAGACTGAGGATGAAGGACATCTACAACGTAAAACATATATTATTGTAGATTTCGATAACAAGGAGACAGATTGAAAGAAAGAAGAACTTTTAAAAATGACATATATTTTATATATTCTGAGTGGATCGATGGATGTATTTTAGTCTTAGTATGATATGCAATACCAGGTTATTTTGTTTTTTTGTTGCAATTCAATAACTAATCAATACTCAAAATACTGGCACTTTAAATGTTTCAACAAAAGATGTCGATACACTAATCATAATTATAAATAAAACTGATCTCCACCAACAAATTTAATAACACAATCTAAAATAATACATACAATATAATTGTATTGTCAAAATAAAATCTATACTACCTAATATAATAATAATTAATAAGTTAATATACAAACGCGATTTGTCTGGCAAAAATTAGTTCAATATACCACATATTACTAGTAGAGAAATAAATAAATAATATTATTTAATATAAAAGAAATATAAAAATCCTAAGAAGTGGCTAAATAGGCTAACACACCATCTCCCTAAGAATTGTTTTTCATATGTAATGATTTATTACTGAATTCAAATTTAGTACATTCATTACAATGAGTAGTGGACCTTTATACAATGACGAAGTTCACTCAAAAACAGTTACTATACAACAGAGCGACTTCTCCGGTATTTTTAACTAAAATATTTTTGTGAATAATTGTATTATATAATCTTTGTTTGTTTAGTATTTTACCTAATATATTAATTATATTAATAAAAGAAATTAGAGTAAATTATATTAAGAATATAAAAATGTAGCGATCGAAAAGAGCAATTCATTTGTTAGAAACCCAAGTGTTTTCTTCACCACATTATTTTTTGTACAATTTAGGTAATTGATTTCATTTTTCTCTTATAGAAAAATCATGGAATCCGGATCATCGGAAAACTGGAGGGATACTTTATCACTAGCGATTGGTGAGAATAAACTTGATGGTTCAGCTTTAAGAGAATTTTTCCAACCGCTCGAAGAATGGTTACGAAATGAAAACCTCAGGACAGGCCAGTTTATAGGATGGAATTACGGTATGTCATAATACAATAATTAATTATATATAAATATTAATGTCGTCTTCAACAAATTCTTATTGAATACCTACGACCGTTTGTGAATTATAATTTAAAACACATTATATCATAAATGAATTAATGAGTAAAAGATTATCATCCCATTGAGAGATATATCATATGCTCTGAAAATATTTGAAACATGGCCAAATGATATTTTTTTAACGTTTAAATGTTTATAATATCGGTTTAACTGGAGATGTTTTTGACCATATATTATTTAAGTGTACTGGTACTTAATGACTTAGCTATAATGAGTATATGAAAAAAAAATCGAGATGAGCGACCAGTTAACCTTGCACAACTTGGAATATGGTAACAAAAAAATAACACATTGGCAATAGTCTATATATAATATATGTATACACCGTATACCTATGTACAAATTGTATAATATAATAAAATGTGTTTGAGATTTTTGCCAATAAATTTTACTTAATATTATTCCATTTTATTTGAGAATTTGAAAAAAATTATAATATTGTAAATTTGTAATTTTATTCAGATGGAGATTACTGTAAGCATAGTATTGAAACGGCTAATCTACAGGTTTATGGAGGATTTTACAATGAAGCTAATTCTCCAATAACATCGACTTTAGTTTTAATATCTTTACTATCAACATTATTATTATGCGTTAATGGATATTTAATTTAATTAGTTTTATATAAAAAAAAATATGTTGTACAAAGTTATATTAATATTATACATCCATGCTTACATTATTAACATCTATTATTCAAATAGTGGCACTATAATTTCAGCCAACGAGAAATAAATTGTTCTTAATATGCCTTTATATTATTTTTGATTTTACAATTTAAAATTACAAAAACAAATAATAATATACTTACCTACGTACATTTTATGGCTACCCAATAAACCCATATGATACTATAATATTAATCTATTATATAATAAATATCTTAATATTCGATCTATGCTTATATAGTTATACATATTATATAACTAAAAAAAATATTTTATTATAACACAAATAATAATTATTTTTATCTCTTACTAATTTAGTCTTATGAAATTATAAAGTCTTAACTTTATATTATTACTTCTTTAGCTTTATTTATGATTGTATTATTAAAACATGTTTTCTAGTTGTATAGATAATATTAGACTGTAAGACTGGAGCTAAAAATTATTGAGCTTTTTTTAGAAAAATATATACTACTTAAATATATAGTTTTATAAATATTGTAATTAATATAATATACATTATCATTTAAAGGCATGACAATTAATATCATAGGGGAATATAAATTAATATATTTGTATGTTAATAGTATTCAAAATACTTTCAAATCATGTTTATTATTTAACGTCTGTAATATCGTTTACATTGTTATTAGACAGTTACTTTTCCGCTATTATTGTATGAAAGAAACGCAAAAAATGTCAAGTAAAAATGTACTCATTTTGATTTGTGAAGATGTTTCATATAAAATAACCAAATATATATATATTTTTTTAATTGTAAGTTATTGTTGTAGGCACTGTTAAAATTGTTTCATTTATTATATAATATGTATTATAAATACAAATATATATTTTACTACCTATCTATATAATAAGAACGAAATTGGTGCTATTGGTTATATTCGGGCAGATAAAATTGGTTAAACTTGCATCAAATCGAATTTTTGAACATTGCCTACCAAGGTGGATGAGTTGCCCTTTCTCCGCGATCCGACGTAGTCGGATTTCCTACCAGGTAGGCAGAGTGCACTTAATGCAGCAAGTTACACCCAAAAGGAGTTGAACGATCAATATTTTTTTAAGAGTTGCCATATTTTACGGGCAACAAAGTGCATGGGTTCAGCTAATGTTATAAAAAGATTATTTTATTTTATTTATAATTTGTTATTCAGCAGATCAGGTACAAGCTTGCATTCAATCGAATTTTCCAACATTGCCTACCAGGGTGACTGAGTTGCACTTACTGCAGCGAGTTACACCCAAAAGAAGATGAACAATCGTAATTTTTTTAAGAGTTATCATTTTTTACGGGTATTTAAGTGCACGGGGTCAGCTAGTATTTTTCATATAAATTAATATGTATATTTTTTGACGTATTATCTAAAAAGTAACTCATATATATACATTTGACAGTTTAAAAATTTGAGAAAAAATTTTCAGGTTATTATAATACTGGAAACTGTATTATTCATTTATACACATCGTTAATACATGTCCAATCTAACATGAGAATTATATATTTCGTAAGAATAATATTAAAAAAACACTATTAATAGGTTACCTAACCTACTTGAACGATAATTATTAAAACATGTCTCCTAATAAGTACCTACAAACTATAGTATCTAAATAACTAATAAGCTAACCATAGAAATATTAGACACCCACTTTTAGTACAAATGTATATAGGTACTCTATGGGTACACTTTTAAAAAATATTTCAAACGCTTTCAAATTACTTAGTTGTCTATGAGAGCTCTCTTCTGAACTAGAATTTGTAGTAGGTAAGTTTTTCTGTGGACTATAAATATTTATTTAGGTAGGTACGAACAAAGATATAATATTTATTTTTTTTCTGTCGAGATTGAATGACATATCCCCATAGAAATCATAATCAAAAAATTATTATTGGGCTTTTTAGTACTTAGTAAAACGTTTGCATATTATACCTATAACATATATAATAAAAAGAGTAATTCAACGTTTTAATTGTACTATGTATAATTAAATACTATCGTCGTCGGGCAAAGATTTCAAAATATGTCTGTCATTTGGTGTACGTCACATTTTTTTCGTCGCATAAACTCGCATAAAAATCGCTTAATATGCATCAATAATATATTGAGTTATAGCCATATGATCCGAGAGACCTGACGGCTGGTTGGCTCTCGATCAACACGATAATATTGTCTAACAATTAACGGATTATTGAAAACAAAATTCTATTATATTATAATACCGTTCGGCGTCGTTTTCAGGGGGGTTATATTGTTTTTTTTCCATATGCGCGCGTAATGATTATACGTAATTTATACGTTTGTGCCCACGGTGAATTAACCGCGTTTGCCGCGCAGTCCTCTATTATGAGCCTCGTCTCTTTCCCGCCCTATCCACCGGGACTTTGGAGGTCCACGCGAAAATATTATGACCAATTCATTTCGTGCTCAACAGCGCGTGTGTGTCGTGAATGAAACGTTTTGCGGTTTCAATTGCACCCCTCTCGTCTGCAATTACGGATACGTATCATAGGTAGGTACAATATAGCTCACTTAACTCCCGAATTCACCGCAGCCTGGACAACAATGCACTCGGTTTCCCAGAGGGTCGTGTGTAATCTGTTGCGTGTTGTCCGCGCTAATCGGAAGATTTATATATAGAACGCGAATCAAAAGAAGGGAGTCTTTTTTTTAAGCCCACTCGTCGCCTGTACACGGATGACGGACACAGGACTGTGACTAACGAGCGAAACAGATCCGAGATAATGGGCCAGTGACATGTGAGATGATATTATTATATTGTATTATACCTATATGGCTATATCTCCGCAGTCCATCGATCCGCGTGTGCGCCATACACGCGTTATTCGTCATTATCATTATATATTATTGCTATCGTCATCTCTTTTTACGTGTGGGTACTAACGTTTTTTTTTTTTTTTTTTGTGTGTGTTGTTTATTAACCACTTTAATATTTTGATGTAGCCACAGAACGACTTAACAATCGCAATAAATATATTATACATTTATAGTCAATACTTATTAGGTACTTATTATATGATAATAATTTAAATTTATAAAAATAGAACCTATAGGTAAAAATGTAAAATATCAATCATACGGAGTATGATTTATTTCACAAACCAGTTTTTTTACTATCAAATTGTACTTATTTTAACAGCAAATTATAATTTTTATCTAGCACTATGAATACTGTAAGTACTGCTGCAGACATTTATTGCAATTTATAAACTCTGAATTATAGATAATATTTTAATAAGCTTTAATAATCGTCGGTTAATCAATAATCATAGAGTTTTCATTCCAAATAATACACAGAAACCGGTTATTTTGAGAAAACATTTTTTTTTTTTTTTTTGGCGGGATAGGGATAGGGGCTTCTCTAGAATTGATATTAATTATTTAAATGCAAGTACGAACGTTGCGAACACAAATTATTTTCTATTAATCATGTGAAATTGTTAGATGGTTTGTACCAACGATTTGGGTTCTAAATGCGGCTTGTGAGATTGCTTGTGAAACAAACAGTTTTCCTACTCTCTTATAGTAAAAGTCGATTTTTTTTCACGTTTTTATATTAGATATAACATTATAATAGTAGGTATAAAGTTGTGACGCTGAATAGACCTCGTTTGTTTCGAGTAGAACGCGCGCCTAACGTGTAAGGATTATTTATTCACACATTTTATTATTTTTACTTACAACAATGTTAATTAATACTTAATTTACATGGATTATAGATTCGGAATACTCGCATGCGTGGATATATTATAGTGTAGGTACTAAACATAAATCAGACGATTTAATATATGCTGAAACTGCATGCGTGTGGATTAAATATTATTAGCAAGTTATACGATTAAATTAACATAATATATTATAATATTGTACGAAGGCATATGTGCAGAAGACACCATGTAAAATAAAAACGATTGGCGTAAGATTATAATATGTACTTCACACGGGCCTAAATAACTGATCTGTTAGTTGATAGATATATATAGTAACAACACAAAGCGGAGACACCACTATTTTATTACCTATATAATTTAGTGATGTTTGGTTTGCAAACTAAAGCGTATCGAACCTCCTGGTCCTTAAATCGGTTCAAAAAATGAACTGAAAATTGCATATAATAAAAAATGTAAATAATTTACAGTACCTAAAAAATAAAGGTGCTCATTTGAAAACAGAAGTTTATATCTTTGCAAGACACTTCTTAAGCAGTACAAAGAAATTCAAGTATTTAAAATAATGGTCTTTGAGTATATTTAAAAATTCCAAAAATCAGTATTTAAATTAATTATTTTTTAAAGGAGAACATGTGGGTGCTTGATGATTCACCCTGTATATGATCAGAGGCAAAAACAGCAGTCCCGCCAGCTTATGATATATTAATTTTGTAACAAATATATTTGTAACAAAATGAATATAATATCATATTTCTACTAATTATAAGAATTACATAATATGTTAACATTAGCAACCATTTAAATAAGCAAAAATAAATACGTGGAAGGTACCATTTTGCTAAAACTATAGGGGTTGAGAAAAAAACTATAAACACCTTCCAAGTCTTAAGGAATCTTTTGACATTTATCGTAACCACTACAGTCATTTTGAGTGGAGTAATTACAGACAATCATTCATTTTTATATGACATTTTATGGATTATAATGTTCACAATATACCTATACCATCTATTATGTTACGCTCGTGATACGTAGGCGTTGTAATAAATTATTAATCACGCTGATCGTCGCAAATCAACTAGTGGCTGTCGTCGTTACGCGATTTTCTATTATTTGCGCTCGCGCATCGGCGCAGTACATATTTTTAGCAGCATTGCGGTCGCAGATTTTGCCGGAGATCGGTAAATTTAACAATTCGCCCGTAACGGGATATAGATAAAAAGTAAAACGACACGATAATAAGTAAGCCTACGTATTGCGTCACGACACGGATTTAGTACAAGTGAAAATCGGCTAGGTATATAGTCGTTATTATTGTTCAATATTTTATAATAATATTGTTACACTCGAACTGGGGTTCAGATCGCGTGTGCCTACATAGGTATAGTTACTGCTGCTGCAGCGGTCGTCTTATTATAGCTTTCGTCGCTTCGTCGTTAAAACAAACACCGTCCGTACCTATACAGACAGGGTTGTGAACGGCGTATTTTGTTGCGTTCAGCCGTAAAAACTGCAAAACGGAAGACGCACATGAAATGCGCGAAAGAAGATACATTTTTCTTCCGCCGTTCGCGTTTATCCGTTCCACTTCCGGTGCAAAGCGTTCATCTGGGCACAGGACGTCGTGAAAGATCACACCACAGCGTCTTCGGACCGTAAAAATAAATTCGTCGTTGTAATAATAATAATATAACATACGCGTGCGCGTCCTGCGTGACGTATATTATACTGGCTATCAATTATACACGTTAAGCGTGTAATGATATATTGTTATTGCACGGCACCGCACGTGCAAGTCTTCGGGTCGTATTTTATTAAAATATATACCTATGTATTATGTATGGCTGTATAATTATGTGTGTGTGTGTCTGTGCGTGTGTGTGTGTGTGTGTGTGTGTGTGCACGAGATCTTGTCCTCACGTCCTCTGCACTGTTCCAACAATTTTTTTAGCAACGTGTATGTCTCTTGTGTTCAGCGGACAAGCATAATAATATATTATATATTCGTATAATAAACTTAGGCTGGTAGTGTTTAATGTCTTAGAAACTCGAAAAAATACATGCATGCCTTTTAAGTTCCCCAAAAAATAAAATACACTACTATAAAAATATACTAACCAATTGAATTTGTATTTGTGTATTTATTAAAATTAAACTGTTATGTTATTATTTATTATGGAAATAATAGTTTGAGTTATTTTTACACTGAATAATAAAATTGTACCTAATTATACCAAATTTATCTATGTACAATTTGTATTATATTGTTGCCTTAAAAAATGCATTAGTCATTAATCCTGCTGGCAGTATAATTTTCAATTGAAAAACGATTGTCAATCCGTCACCTAGAAGATTTTTGTCAAACATTTTTTCAACATTCTATCAGCCAACATTACTTCAAATATGAAATTATGGGATATCTCGATTTATAATTTTTAAAAATTCATATTCTAAAATATTATATATCTGTTATTTTATCCTATATATTTTTAAATTATTTTGACGAATAGTTAAAATATTGTAAAATACTATAAAAATTTAAAACTTCAAAAGATACACACACAATTACTTTAATAACGATTGATAATATGAATTATATGCACTGATTAGTGATTAACCTAAAACACATTTTTCCGCTTATAGATCAATATTTTTGTATAGGTAGATACCAGAAAAAGTCACAGGCCCTAGATAATAATACTTGAGCTTAACCTAATTTCCCTGTATTTTGTCTTCAAATTGTTGACTAACATTAATAATAATTGGTAAGTACCAGTATTTTCTAGGCGTCTTGTAAACGTATCTCTAAAATTTTAACACCTATACGATTGCATCCGAACAACTAACTAAATTGAGAATTTGAGTTATAAATTATATTTAAGACTTATTTCAAGTAAACGCAAATATAATTCCTATCGTTTAGAAGATGATAATAATAACCCATTATAGTTTATGTAGCTACACTCTGCAGCATTATAATATATAAATATAAATATATAAATCGTGTAGGACTCTTCGGTGTGCTGTGTGTGCGCCACGTGGAACTAAGATGGTATAAATATATAATAGCCATATATATACCAGATATTTATACCTCATTTACGACGATTTTTCAAGGGCGTCCGGTGGACCGACATTGGCAACTATAATAATAATATTAATAATACAGACGATCGCGTATTTGTCTCTCCGCTTGCGGTGGACACGCAGACCAGTGTTGCCAGGCGTACGAACATGTTCGTATTTGTACGAACTTTGAGATTACCGTACGAACACAAAGAAAACAAATGTTCGTACAAAAATTCGTAAAAAAATTAAGAAAATTAAAATTTTTCGAAATAATAATTGATATTCTATAATTTATCACGCTTAAATGCTTAATGTTATATATTATATTCTTGAAAATAATAATTTTGTTACTCAATGAAGGTGAACATTATTTATAGTTAAAATGTACACAAGAAATCTATTTTTAGACGGAAAACGAAAATAACAAAGTAATTATTATGGGCTGAGGCCTATAATAGATTATGAATACGATTAGTAGAATAATACATACGCTGATGTCTGATACGCAAGTCGCAAGATATGTACTGCCTAGTGCCTATAAATTATATTATGTTATATTTTATTGTCAGTTGTCATTTCTGTAGCAGGCTGCAGGCAGTATCTAGAAGCGTTGTATTTTTGTCAATATTATTTGTTTAACTAATAGCTACTTCTTATTCTGCAGTTATTTGTATAATTGTAATAACTTACTATAATACAATTAGTATATTATTATATATTTAGTATATTATACTAAAATGGATAAATATTTGTCTTCTGTGAACGTTTCTAAACAGAGTGAGGAACATCCTTGTTGTTCAAAAAGTGTACCTGTACCAGAAAAATCACCTGTAAGAATTTATTATACCTATATTAAATATTATTTACTCTATTACATAGAAAATAACAATATTATTAATTTAAAATCTTAGACATCTGAATGTACAATTTCTTCTTCAAACAAGGATTATGATGAAGTATTTTATATCAACAGCATTGTAGAACAAAGTGTTAGTATTATATTATATTGATTTTATTTTTATTTAAGATATTGATTCAATTCTATATATGTAGTTAATTATAATTGCATTATGCCAATATATGCATATGTTTGTACATAATCACAGAAAATATAATTGTTTACTACACATTTTAGAAGTATACCTATATATTTTTTATTAAATTATTAAATTGTTTTTTAAGCTTATTTCTTACTAATTAAATTGATTTATTCTTTTTAATTATTACAGTTAGATGATATTTATTCTGAAAATGATTCAGATGGTCAGAAGAGCTCCAAAAGAATTAAGCTGGATGTAAGCAAACAAGGAAAACACAGGAAACAAATTTTCAGTGAAAAGTGGCTACAAAATCCAAAGTTTGCAAATTGGCTACGACCGGATAAAAATTCTAAAACAAGCGCCAAATGCATTACATGTAATGCAACTATTGGAACAGAAATGGCTTCATTAAATCGTCACTTACATAGTAAGAAACATAATTTAAGTTCTAATAGTGTTTCCAAGACTCCGTCTGTAATGGAATCTTTTTCTCCGAAATTTACTCCATTAATACAAAAAGTAAAATCTGCTGAAATCAAACTTGTGGCTTTTATAGCAGAACACAACATTCCATTTCTAGCTATGGACCATTTATCAGAGTTAATAAAAAATCTAGATCCAGAATCTGAAGTTCTTAAAAACATACAATTGAAAAGAACAAAATCTACATCTATTATGAAAAATGTAATCGGTAGGACACATAAAGAATATTTAGTTGGGTGTTTAATCAATACAAAATTTAGCATATTAACAGATGAATCCACAGACATAAGTTGTGTCAAGCAAGCCTGTATTGTTGTACGTTATTTTAATAGAGACAATGGTAAAATTGTTAGTCATTTTTTTGATCTGGCAAATATTTTTGACCCTAACAACCACGAGGTAGCGTACGAAGGCGCTACAGGAAAAAATCTGTATAACTGTTTGATAAAAGCATTTAATGATTGTAACATTCCATCAGATAATATAATAGGATTTGGTTCCGATGGATGCAATTCCATGATGGGTGCTAATAATTCCGTTGCAAGTAGAATGATACAAAATTATCCCGGTATAAGTATTTGGACATGTATCTGTCATTCTTTGCACCTCTGCGCCAGTGAGGCATGTAAAATCCTTCCAAAACGATGCGAAGATTTAGCACGCCAGGTATACTCTTTCTTTTCTATGAGTTCCAAACGTAGTGCACAATTTGTTGAGTTTCAGGAATTTTGTTCAACACCAATTCATAAGTTGTTACACCCTAGTCAGACTAGATGGCTCTCATTGCACATGGTAGTTTCTAGGCTACTAGAACAATGGGACCCATTAATGTTATATTTTAGGGATAAACTTTTAAGTGAAAGGCTTATAACTATAGAAAATGTTTATAATTCATTGAATGATCCCTTAATTAAATTAATTTATATGTTTTTAGATTTTGTGTTACCAAAATTTACATCGCTCAATTCTTTTTTTCAAAGTTCAAGTGTAGTTATCACACAATTACATGACAAAATAGTTGGCACTTTCAAAGAACTTTTAATATGTTTTATGGATCCAAATTATGTCAATAAAACCCTTATTAATGAAATAAATCCAGAAAATTCTCAAAATTACTTACCATTTACTCAGATTTACCTTGGCATTAAAATAATGAAAGAAATTCAAAAGCCTAAAATTGCTAATAATAAAAAAATGTTAGATGATTTCTATTCAAGAGTACAATCATTTCTTAAAATTGCTTGCATGCAACTAAAAAAAAAATACAATTTTAATGATCCACTGATGCCAGCTATTAAGTTGATGGACCCTAAAATTGCATTGTCCATTGAAACCAGAAAAGAAAATAGTTCAATATTTTTTCTCTTAAATTTATTGCCTAGGTTGACTAAATTAAATGACGATTTAATGCAATGTATTGACGATGAATGGAGACGGTTGCCCCATTTTAATATTCCAACTGATTTATTGAATTATTTAGATCAACCAGATATTTTTTGGTATAACTTATCTAAATTACAACTAGGCAATAAAGAATTTCCATTCATGAACCTTTCAAATTTTGCTCTTGATGTATTTGTACTTCCTCATTCTAATGCCGATTGTGAGCGTGTTTTTAGTAAGGTGAATTTAATAAAAGTAAAAACTAGAAATAAATTAAATACAGACACAATTCAGGGATGCTTGTTTGCATCTCAAGAGATGAAAATTAAAAATAACAATTGTGTTAATTATATTCCTCCCCAAAAAATGATCGACTTAATGAACACTAATAATTTGTACAACAAAAATCATAATGATGAATTTAGTTTTGAATAAATTTAATATTTAATAATAAATTCTGTTATATGTAGCCATGTAGGTACATGTTTATTCCATTATATATATTAATTATTATTAACAAGTAGGTAGGGCCAATGTTTATTTTATTATAATTAACAATAAATATTGTGTTTTTGTTTCGGTAGAAAGGACTTTTGTATTTTAATATGTTAAGTTTATATTGTTATTATTATTAATAATATTATGTTTTTGTTTTGGTAGAAAGGACTTTTTGTATTTAAATATGTTAAGTTTATATTGTTATTATTAATTATATATTTAAATGAAATAAAAAGTTACAATAATATAATGTTCAATTAAAATGAGGATTCAATTTGTTGTTTTTAAATTAAAAAGCTACATTGTAAATCTGTAAACTATGATACTATGATAGTATCATTAATTGATTGTATGGTAAATTTATAACATAGATAAAATATATTTAATCTATGATGATAATAAATATAGCATTGTGATAATGTTATCACTTATCCGAACGAAGTGAGGAAAAAATTTTTTATGTACGTACGAACATTTTCAATAATACGAACAAAAACGAACATTTTGCGATAACTATCCGAACTTTCTCACATTTTAACCTGGCAACACTGACGCAGACTATTCCGTCGACGATACCAGTTCGGATTGTCTCTCGTGCACAACCGCGACGGCCGGACAATGCGCGTTAAAGTCTCGGTTATAAACTACCTAACATTCTCACATTATAATACACGTCGATATCATATTATTATTGTACGCAGAAAAACACAGAAGCAATAGTTCGACACTCCGTTGTACGCAGTGTGTTGTACATGTTGTGTATAATAGAGTACCTATATTACACTATGTATAGTATATAGAATGTAATCAATACGATTTTCCGAAGTAACACAATATAATGCAGTTGTTTATTGATAAAATATTCAAACGGAAGCACTCTAACCATTAGAATTAGCTGATTTTATTATATACGTAATACGCGTTCTGTGATGTTTTGCATTCGAGCATTCGACACTATACCTGTGCTTTTATAATCATTGTACTATTGTTTATACAATTATGTCTACATTATTTGATCAACGAACATTTTTGTGCTAGGTTTTTGTTTGGTCCCTTATTTTGGATATACTTAGTTGAACTGATAAAACTAGTAACACCGTAATACAATAAGTAAAAATAATAATAATAATATTCAGTGCAGGATGTATATAGTGATTACTAAACTTCGGCATTGATCTCCGATTATGAATAAAAATAAGTTACAATTCTGATTTGTATATACAGTGCACTTTTGCTTGTATTAAAACTGAAAATCTTTTTTTTATAAAACACAAATAAAAATACGAACAAATGTTTTTATTTTCCAATAAACTTTTGGCTATTAATATTATTATAATCATGAGTAGGTACAAATAATATATTTTTAATCACATTATTATTTATTTAAAGTAGTATGTACCTACTTATTCATCATTTATAACGAGTAATATTATATATACATATTGCATAATACGAAATTAGTAAAGTCGTCAATCATTTTATCTATTTATATTTTATGATGTACAATGCGATGATAATATCATATATATATTATAATGTAATAAGAGGTAACAATTTTACACTATGGCAGTTGCCCACATTGTCCATCTAATTTCTACATCGAAACTTCAACAGGGGGTGCTAATAAATAGACCCTCGCATCAACGACTATTATGTGCTCCAATGAGTCGTCGCGCTTTTTCTTTAAACACTATAGCACGTGCCAAAATAACACAATGATTATATTTTATGAATTGTGATGCGTACGGGGGGGGGGGGGGGGTGATGTTAGTAATTATAGGCTAAATTTGATTTATCCAAGTGATTATATTATACATACACTGCATCGGTAGCTTAAAAATACAAAACAATATCGTACGACTAGAATATGTAGGTGAACATGTCTTAGATATTAATTAATAATTAACCATAGTCGATATTACACTATAACACCTCATCATACGTGACACAATCATGGGTATATAATATGTATAATGTAAATTATTTACACATAAATAATGTGTTATTTAATATAATATACATAACTACATAGTTTATACGCGTGAATAACATCCTGTATTATTATATACCTACTTACATATTATAGGTATGCGTACAGTTATCACGGACAAAACGACAAGCATTTAAATCGTTCGTTTACAACGTACTGTGTGTTTACAAAATATAATATAGTTTCAAATACCTAGTAAGACCCTAAACATACGTAATATTTTCACTCTCCATATACCTACATAATATTATTAAAATAAAATAAATAAAATAGTCATAAACGGCACGAGGAGAGATCTCTCGTAAACAATAATAATAATAAAAGTAATAATAATAATAATAATATTAGACATTTGAGAAATTCATTGCTTTTCGCTCGATCAAATAGATAGATGACAACGACGTTGGCATAATAATATCTAATATATAATATGCGTAATACGTCTATCTTATTTCACGGATTCCGCATTTTTCGTTTTGCGAGATTTTGGCACCATCTTCGTCGGTCAGATACAATATTATATATTTATATATAATACATCATAGTACAGCACGGTTGAACAGCGATATGGTGACAATATTATTCCGAGGTAGGTTTATTTTATTTTATCGTTATTGTTGACCACGCTTAACCCACCGTTAAATCTTCGGCAAAATGAATCCGTTTTGCTGGAACATCTGCCTGGAAAACAAAAACGATAATGTCGACATTAGTATATAATAATAATATTCAATAGATATGAAATGATGACAGAAATTTACATATTATTATAATATGAATCATTATGAGTGCCATCAATGTGATGTATAAAACATTTTTTTTTCTGTAAAGACAATATTATCTATTCTAATCGCCAACAACAACCCCTTATCATAATCAAATCGGTCCTTATTTTAGTTTTATTTTTCACTTATTCCAACTAAAATTTTACTATCATTGAATTACCAACAGGTAACTGAACATTTTTGAATATTTTTAATAGGTCCGCTTGTAGCTAAGTAGCTAGTAGAATAATAATAGGAAAATTATTTTTCGTTACTTGTTTACTCCGTTGCATTTAATCCCTATTAGTTCAGACTAATATTCAAACACTGCATAAACCCAAACACAGTAAAAATGTCAATATACTTTCATCTTTCCAAAAAAACTGTTAAGCTGTAAGATATTCCGAATGTGGACTAAATAGGCAATTGGTTATGTCTACCTAATAGTGGGATACCTACTAAATACAGGCAGTTACCTATAGAGGATGCTAGAACTTATTCTCATAATATAACTCACTATTTGTTAGTTACATCATAGACTATGGCTAGAGCCTAAAAGTACCTATAATCTATACACAATACACTTGTATATAAATTGTACAGTCAATCAAATGTAATAGAACATTTTTATAATTTATTAGTTTTTGACCTCAAACCCACTGATCTACACACTTAGAAATACTCAAGGCTGATCTTGTTTAAGGGGGGGCGTGTAGGAATATTTAAGAGTGATATATTAAGTACAATGGATACTTGACCATAGTTAAATCCTTAAAAAAAAACATGGGGTGGGGTCAGTGACCGCAACTTTGCACTCCCCATAAATCGGCTCCTGGGTAAACTCTTAAGCATCCGACCAGCTAGTCTAAAGAGGCTCGGTTTCACCGGGTGGCAGAATTAATTGTAATGTGTACAGAAATATTAGAAAACGGGATGCCTAAAACACATATTTTGGTTCAAATCATGGATCTTATGCAAATGTTTTTAAACTTTTATTAAATCTTAAACACCTTATTATAAGTTATAGTTATTTACAGTTTTTCTCTAGTTTATTTTATGAATTCATCTAAAGATGTACTGAACTACTGTCTACTGACTGTCATAAATCCTAATCTCCTCTTTTTACTCAGATTTAAAATCAACTCTTACTTTTTACTGTACATAGAAATACAGACCTGTTGTGTTTGCCTGCACCAAACCATTTTGTATGATAACAGTTAACTATTCCTTTATTATATTATTGATTATCATTCTAAAAATTTTTTATATGTATATTTCTTATTAAACGTTTATTTTCTGATTTCGTGTGTCATATACGGTGTAAAGGTACTTAATATAATAATATATTAATATCCAACCTCATTTATATTGTTTTATCGTAATACAACGTAGTACCTATATACCTAATTTTATAGAAACTCAAAATTGTACCAATTTACTCAGCCCCAAATATCTTGTACCTATAAGGATATTAATTATACGAATATGCTCATTTATTCGAATGAATATCGTTCGATTTTACTCTGGGCGGCAAATTCGTTAACTCGGAACTGAGTTAATCGTATTAACATAGAGCGTATATACGTCGTGAAGCATTGTTTGTGCATATGGTATAATATTATATGAATAAGCCACCGCTCGACCAACCGTCGTCGCCATCAATATAACTTCATAATAAATAATAATTAACGTTTTAAACAGCTGTCGGAGACGTGCACAAGATCAACCGGGCTGTATGATTTGATTAGGATTCGCCACGGCGCGTATTGTGATCTACGCTACCACTATAAATATACATAATGTACGTGATATAAGAAGGTGCAGGGTACTGTAGGGTAGGTACCTATCGGGGAGAGGAGAACGTAGGTACAATGTGTACGAGCCGTTTCAATATAGGACGAGCACCGAAGCAAATAACCGTGAAATCCGCGTGGGCGTACGCGAAAAACGTGGAAATAACAATAAAAATAATGCGAATAAAATATTATTGCGACATCTGACTAATTTTCGCACAGTGCTTTTGTGCGGGCGCGAGGTAAAATACGCGTAAACGAATCGGCTTTGCGCCCGGCACGTTTACATAACAATAATAATATTATATTTTATACAACGCAATCATTATAATAATATACTATTGAGACATTGAGTTGTGTTATTATTTGCTATAGTATAATAATGTTGCCGTCGCCCCATCGTAAGAAGGTACGAGAGTTTTCCTCTTCAGAAGAAAAATGTATACGGCCATGATAAAAGGGCAAAACGCTGCACTGTATCGCGTGTCTTCGTGTATTGTGTAAAAAGGTACATCCACGAGAATTGTCGTTCATATAAAATATGTATACAACACAAATTTAATTACAAAATGAGAGCTGATAGTTAAGGTATCGTCTTTGTAAACGTAAATATAGGCAAGTGAATAATATGATATGCCTAAACAGTAAAATAATTGAAACATTTTTTTGAACCATTCAATTTTAAAATAAATAGATAGCATTGAACAAGAGAGTTTTGAAAAACGTCAAACTAGAAATATTACTATTAATATACGAAACTTACGGATGCCCGACACACGTGGACTACGCAAAAAATGAATTGTTTTTATGTGTTTGGACACACTCGAGATATTATCCGACAAACAATTTGCGGTAGACCGCAATGTAAATCCCGAAAGGTTTTGGATATAACTTTAATACATATGACGGACATATACACTATACTATAATATTATATACTTGTCATACCATTTTATCCATTAACAACTATAGATTCACGCCGTCTTAAAATATTACAATAATGATTTATTAATATGTTGTCCCAACGGATTTCAAATACAATACAACCTTAAAAAAATATGCGGTTTTAATCATTCTATACTAGAATCATGTGGTTTTTGGATTCTACCCTTTTTTTTGCTTACACAAAGTATTGAATTTTACCTTGCGATGTACGACTCTATTTTTTACGGTTGTGAGCTTCATATTATATCAAGTACCTATTGGTAAGCAATACCTCTTCTTGCGACTGACTAAATAAAGATGTATTATTGCCGTAACGGAATTTAACACATCAGCTTATCGAATAATAAAGTTTATCTTGTGTGGAATTCTACATTATTCGCGATATTATTTCGCATGTTTATTCTACCGAAATACCGACACAGTGGGTATCTATTATTATTATTGTCTACATACGATCATAATATATTGTACAACAAAGGTAATCCGATCTTCGCATCATTTCAGTGAGTGCATATATTAAATCTTTTATATATTTTAGACAGCTGAAGTCCATATGAAGATATTATCCACCATAATGTTTAATCGCTTAAATAATGTATAATAATGTTATACATATAGTGTAACTATGGTGTGGAATTTAACATGATTTTAATGGAAATTAGTCACGATATTCAATATTACAACTATAATATAATAAATCAACACTATCGTTACGATGTATTATCTAAAAAATTATTGTATTTATATAGTTATTATGTTATGGTTAAGTTATTTATTTATTTCAACTGGCACCGTGCAAATCTTAAGGTTGTTTTCAATAATTTATTACTTTCTATTTATTGTCTCATTATTACGAATTTATTTTGTATTTTATAATGTAATCGTTGTAATTTGTTAAATAATTAAATCCCACGTCTGTATCATGTTATATTAGGAGGTATAGTTATAATTGAAGTCGTAAACACAATATATCACTAAAATATTGGTAAACTCGTTAACAATAAAATATTAAAATAAAACAAACCGACAGGTATGAAATCATAAATACTAAGATAAATATTCATTAACTTTGTTACAATATGTAATATTTAATAAAAAAAAAAAAGCAAATCGCTCTTGCTGTGATATTATACACCTTATTTATCAAATTAGGGAAAATCCAGATAAGTATCAACAAAACCGAGTTTGTTCATTTGAAATATTTAAAAAATTGATTGCTGAAGAGACTTAAGTTTTTTACCAAATGGTTAATATAGAATTTTCTAGAAATTGCACAGTTTTAAAAATAATTTGAATCGTTTTATGCTATTTAAAAATTTAAAACTTTTTACTTTATTAAAAATGTTTTCGATTTATGTATGATACAATATTTGTTTGTGAGCAAAAGAAGTTTGTAAAATTAATGCAATGTTCCTCATAAGTATTTTAACAGTACCTAATTGAACACTATGAAAAATACAGTCATACATAATATTATATATTAGTTAAAATTATGGCTGTAGCCAGCTGTATGAAAATCAAATTTGAATGTAACTATAATTGAAAAAGAAAAATAACGATATTAGTTATTTTGTTGCAGTTGCAATTTAAAAAATATTAACTTTGAAAACTTAAAACATTCCAGTATTTTACTATTACCAAAATTAAAATTGTCTTTATAGTCAAGCTCATTATAGACATAAGAAATTTTGTATGTTTTTAATATGATGATAAACATGCTTAATAAGCATTGCTTATCAAATAACATGAAAATGTAATATAAAATCTATATTAAGTACTTTATAGAGCAATTTACATTGAAAACCTATAGTCACAGTTTTTTAAAACGTTTGAAATGTCGACTAATTTCATCAAAATCATATTTTAAATGTAAAAATGTATTCAATTTCCAGTTTTATAACTATTGCTTGAAAATTTAATAGATCATAAAATTCACAATATGTTGTTCTTGTTATAACATAAGAATCTCAAAGTGCAAGTGCATACAAATCTTTCTTTAGAGGTAGTTATTTAAGTTAAAATTGTATAGGACAATATTGTACGTTAAAATGATAAATAACGATTTTAGTTAGTAATTTAGAATATATTATTCATAAGGGATTAAAACATTTCATCACCACGTATGACGTACCTATATCATTATTTGCTACCTTATGTACTACACACAATAGTTTTAAAATTTGCATTTCATAAATATATTTTGTTTTCAAATTCAAAGAACCAATTTGTAGTTACATAATTAATTAGCAAAATATGGGCACTTTTTTATCGATAGAACTAAGTCTAACTTTATGGATATTATTTTGGTATATTCAATTTACTCTTTAAATAACAATATATTGAATTTTTAAATTTTCACCACAAAACAGGTACATAATTAATTATGAATTTGACCAATATAATTATAATATGAGTATACATAATACCAATACTGTCATTATAGAATTAATTAGTTTTTTTTTTAAGGAACTATAGTTATATTTACTTACAAATTCACAATGTTGTTTATAACGTACAATATAATATGTAATATAACTAATATATATGTATATATATATATATATAGGTATACTATTTTGTTGTGATAATAATTGATGTGTATTGTTTAGGTACTGCAAGGAAATTGATTAAAATAATCATTGCATGTTACATTATGTTTATTTTTTATTGTTTTTATTTCGTATAGATATTCAATATTTATAAAACTGTAAGAATGACATCAAGTATTTGATATATCTAGTAGTTTACGGTACCTACGTCATAATATGATAATTGTATTTATGTAACTAATGTATTCTGACCAGTGGCTGACATAACTTTTCTACTGTTATAGAGGGGGAAGATTAGATCTGGGGGAAAAATGTAATCTATCATCTATGTACAAAAATAAGGTTATACATACATACCCCCCCCCACCTATCATCTGATATTTTTTGACAATACAAGCTTTTTCCACCCAAAGTAGAACATATCCCAGGTCCATTTCCCAAGGGGTCCCGAATCAAATTTTCCAATTTTTTTTCTCCATTTTCACTGCCTGTACAATGATTAACGCATATTGATGATAAACATTAAGACGTATATATAATATTATATTGAATACACTTTATTTCAAAATATATATTTTACCTGCTATATTAAATTTTTTTTTATTTTGTCAATTCGTCTATCACTCCCCCGAAAGTAATTGGAATATATTCCTATATGCACTGCCATTACAAAAAGACCATAAATTAACCTATACCAAAAAGTAAAAACAAATACGTATCATATACGTTTATGATCCAAGATAATTTGATAGCTTTAAAAAAAAAAGACCACGGGGGATCCACCCTCACATCGTTTTATATTGTGTATACAGGTACACACAGCAACAAAATATTATTTATATAATAAATCTTATTTTAAATTTTAAATCGTTATGTATTTCATACAGAATACTATAAAATATGCACATTTAAAAATGTAAATACAATCAACATTCAACACATTAAGTATAATCAATCAAGTTTGCAAAAATTATGAACATTTTAACCACGTATTCACGTGCATGGTGATTAGGTTATGCAGATATAACCAATTAGGTATTGTACTTATAAATATTAACTCAACGATAAAGACGCATTATGTGTTTACCCTGTAAAAATATTTTGTTAAAAAATTGTAATTATTAGGTATATGCCGCTAATTCTGACATTTATTAATGTAATATAATATATACCTATAGGTATATATATATTGCCATATTTAAAACCATGTGTTTTTAAAAGACTGAATGGAGTAACAGCGAATATTACGCAAAATAAAGAACACGGGAATCTGATTTTAAATTTAAATTATTCGTTTTAGAATTTCCAAAACTACATAAATTACATGGTACGAGTGTTTTTCTGTTTAATTTTTATAAAGTAACAAATTTAAGTCAACGTCACCTCTCTGTAAACAAAATAATAAATATAATTTTAGCCCTAAAACAACAGTATCTACTACTCTATAATATTTATAAAAATATATGTCATACGTTAATATGTATATGTTACTGTAATACTGTATTAGGGAGTATATTGCTGTTGCTAGTCTCTACAATACCTACCATAATATATCTTACAATACAAAGTTATTTTTTCAGTTTTAATTTTTAGAAAGATAAAAGCTTAAATACAAAGTTTTATTCAACATCCTCATAGATTGAAATTAAATATTACATTAGGTATATTGGATTTGAAAGAGACGTTTGTTAATTTGTTCGTGAAAACTACATAATAAAGGTGTATAAATAAAAATGAAGTCAAGAACCTGAATTTTTCAGGCAAACATTTAAAACACATTTTTTCAAATGCGTCTAAGTCAATATTTAAAACAATACTTTCAGTTATAATAATATGTAAATATCTGCATAATCGCTCCCTACCGTGAACTATGTGGTTTTATTTTTAAACGCGCATAATGCATATTGAAGAGATGACCTATAATGAATAATATTTTATCACCCCAATACCATGTGTGCGCATATATAGGTACGAGGTACGTTAAAAATGTAAAATGATGTTTCTCACCTGATTTGCTGGTCGTAATGTGTCTTTTCCAGCCTCTTGTCCTTGGCCCTGCGATTTTGAAACCAAATCTTCACCTGCGTTTCAGATAAATCTAATGCGTTGGCCAATTCCGATCTCCTGTTCCGGGACACGTACTCGTTGCTCCTGTACTCCATTTCCAGGCTCAGCGTCTGTTCCGGACTGAACGTGGTCCTCTGACGCCGGGGCGCCCGGCCTTCTTTCCGTCGCCTCCTTTCGACTGTAAACGAACCACACATTACACATCGTTACAGTCGTGATTAGAAATGATTTAATACCAAAATATTTATTGCATTAGCCGTGAGAGAGGTGTGCGTACATTTCAGCAGATCGGATTTAACCGTTTTCGTGGTCTATACATACGTAGGTAACAAATGTGTTATTTTAAACGTTCAACGTTCTTCGGCATTGTTCTTTTAACTGTCATTAGTTTATTACTTGTTTTTATTACGCCCACATATTAAAATATACCCATTGTACACCTACAATGATTGTGTTATAATCGAATGTAATTGGTTCAACGCGTTAAGGTATTTTTTTTTTCTTTGCAAGTAGGTAGGTATATTATAATAGGTAGTTATTAGGAAACCTACGAAATATTTTAGGCGGCTAAGTACGAGGGTTAATTGTTGTGTTATGACATTATTACTCAGTAAACGGCGTATATTAACTTGTAATATAATAATGACTATGCCAGTAATTATAGCCAAGGTAACTATACGACTTCCGAGTATCGTATTCCATGTATGTTATAAGATGTGATTTAAGAAACTTTAGATGGCATATGGTATACCTGTGTATGCCTAATAGGGGTCAATATTTTAAAGATTTCCTTTCTACACCGAGTATTATGTAGTGATAGGCTAGAAAATCTTTAAATACGCTATAGATAAAAATAATAACAGAATACTTAACATTAACAAATAAAGTACATACGTTTAAACTTAAAATCAAACAAAATAAATAAGTTTTTTTAATAATTATGACTTCCCAGTCATTTGTCTTTAATGGGTGGCTTCTTATTCCTATTTGTATGTATTTTTGTTCTGTCAATACATACACTTATTGTGCTTAATAGCAGGTACGGATTGGGCAAATCTTAATAAAAATAGTAAAACAAAATGTATTATTATTATGACTAGGTAGTGTAAAGTTTAGTATATTAAGGTCTAACTTCGATCAGAAAAACAATATCATAGAATAATGTTTAACGACAAATTTCTCATCAATATTATCTTGCTTTAATATGTTGGGTATGGAATTATAGTTTGTGTACAACTAATTCATGTAATTGTGTAACAATCAAATATCTATATTCTATAATATGTTACTGAAAACATAGTATTTAACAAAGTACTTTGGTACTTTGGTACCAACAAAATCTAAAAATAGTCTCATTAAAAAAATATAATTAACCTAATCCTTTAAATGTATTAGTGATGCAAATATAAAAAAATAACATTAAAAGTACCTATTGGAAGTTATTTCCATTGAATTATCCTTTATACAAAAAATAATCAATAGTTTATATTATTATAAATGTTATGATTATTTTTGTAAATACGTTCTACGTTTTAGATGGTGCTCGATAATAATTAAATCACGTTAAACTGATAAAAAAAAATGCGTAATTATTGTTGCACCTAATGCATTGAAAAATTGAGAAACCAAGACTCAAAACAGTAGCGTATATATAATTATTAATCTGCTCTAATTTAATATCAGATGCATTGACTTTAAATAACGACTAGATATAATTGTATAGCCTATAGGTACCTACGTCCTACATATTTGCTTAATTTAAATATTTAATCAGCGTGTATGTTGTATTTACCTACAACTATAATACTATAATGGATACCTATAGGCTACATAACTAATTAAATAATCAAAAATAAACTATTTTTTCATAAGCTATCAATCAATGGTATAATAATAGTATAAAATATCTACGTATAGGTAGTTTTTTATATTTATTAATTGTAATGTCAAGATTAATGCAATTTAATTAGATACCAATCCTTTCACACCAAAGACATCATATTATTATGAAGTAATTATATTATTAGTTGTTTCAAATTATATGTATATATTATAATATTATATACAATATATATTTTTTTACAATTAAACGTTGTACCTAATTCGTATTATTGACTGACTATTGACTGATCCAGAAAAATCGTTCAATATATTTTTGTAATTAAAGAGTTCAGTGCAACAACCAGATAAGTCACATTTTACTAATTGTTTAGCACAAGCAAAACAAAGTTCTTATCTGGTTATTGCACTGAACCCTTCAATTGGCAAATTATACATACGTATACATACCAAATTAATATTATGATAATTACCGCAATACGGCATGCAACATAATACTATATATTGTTATACTTTACTGATTATTAATTCTTATTAAAGAAATAATAGTGGGTACTTTTTTGCTACTAAAAATGTTTCTATATTATACATGTATATCTATTATACTTATCGCATTTTGTCAATTTATATAAATTGTATTATTCCCATTTCTATTTCTTTTTAAATTCATTATATCATTTAATCTAAATTAATTAATTTTTATATTACTCCTCCTTCCTAATTTTTAGTATAACCATGGGGATATTTTTTTTTTGAAATATTAATTTAAAGATGAATTTACATCTGTAATATTATTATGTTTAATGCCGGATCAGATACACGCATATATAATATATTATATTTAATGTGGAATAATAATTATTATTACACTATTATGTAATACAAAATGAATCTAAAGGGCGAAACGAGTTCTGCCTACAAAACACCTACATCATATTTTAATGAACTCTTCGTTTTATAAAAATATTGTCAATGAAGGATAACTTGACTTAATGCACTGCAATGCAGAAATGAAATAAACGTTGCCGACATTCGGGCCTGTAGAACATGTCTTCACGACCGAGTACACTTATGTCACATACGTATAAATGTATAATTTATATACTCAAACTATTCAAGTAAAAATTATAAACAAAAAAAAAACCCCATTAGGGCGAACACTTTGCATTAGAAAAGTTCCATGGGCCAATATAGGTGCACCTACAACTAGCTAAAGTTAATTTATCATATTAATTATTACTTATAAGAATAATAATGAATGCACTCAATATCGTCATGTCTACCACAACGAATATCGTCTGGTGTACCTTCCTATGAAAATACTGCAACGACAACACCTAACTATCTATGTTATATAATTTTGATATAGTTAGCGTTCATAATAGTAAACTGTTGCAGTTAAATGCATTCAATAAGATACTGTAGTCGATTAGGGGAAAAATGAGAAGTATTCTTAAACAGATGTTTATACATGTTACACAACGTGTTATGATAAAAATATGTCAGGTAAGTTATATATTATTATATTATTTAATTCGTATAGCAATAACATTTTTTAATATTATCACGTTACGACATTGTATGACACGAAATTATTGTGTCCATACTTCGTATTATATATCAAATAAAAGAACGTGGAAGTATTGAATGTACCTAACACAAATAGATACCTACCTAATCATAATATTATATTCTGTTCATACAAAAAAATATGTTTTATAACTACTGCATCACCATGATTATAATAGTTCTCATAATATATTAAATTCAGCTTTATTAGTTTATCTTATTTGCATATTGCCTATGCGGCTATACATAATTTTTGTATATTTTATTACTCGTACATAGAAGACACTGATTAATATTATCTGTATAGGTGTACATCGTATTATTAATGTATTTACTTAATTTGTTTTTAAAATTACCATAAAATATATATTGTGTTTAAATTTAAAAAAAATTCATAGCGAAACATTGTCTAACACGTCGATTATGTAGTTGATGTAGATGATTTTTTAACAATAAAATAAAAGTAACAAAGTTGCCAATGAAGTATTTAAAATTTAAAATATTTTAAAAGACTTGATTACATTTTAAATTGTTATTAATATTTACTTATTATATAGTTATTATAATATAATATATTACATTGTTACATTGTTTAATATATAATTCAACAATATGTTACATAGCACGTAAGTACGTAACATATTTTTAATAGTAATTTTAGTAATAGTTAGTGCGTATAGGACAAAAAATAATTTTCTCAATAACACTATTCGTAGCTCTATAATATTATAGTGCTAAACACAAAAATTTATTAAAACTGCAGGTAGACGGATGTAGAATTAAATATTTTGTTGTTAAACTAAAAAAAAAATTCTTAAACATTGTCATTTACATAAAGACCTTCGAAACGCAATTTATGACATTTAAAAGTAACATAATATTTTGAATTTCATCATCCATGTCTTATGGGATTTCGGATTTAATGTATAAAACATCAATAAAAACTATTAATATTTCTACTAAATCTTCTCCATACATTTATTTCCGACCTGACTTGTTTGATTTACAAGTATTTGAAATATGAAATAATAATTTTTTTTGGATGTGTATAGGTACAATTTATTATATTTATGATTATCAATATTATTTATTAGCAGCTATTGATGCCCTGCGGGAGTAAGTTACATAAGTAAAGACTGTATTCACAACTACATACAAATGGTCATATTTTAAATTCTGAGCTAAGCAGTAAACGTATCCATTTTACAATGCATTTGAGGGTTTTTTTTTGTTTCTGAAGACACTTTATAGTTTATATAGTATAAAAAGTCCTTCAATTTTTAACTTTAGTATCTTTGATGGTAGGAAAATAATTCTGGTTGGTACTAAATGGGGGGGGGGGGGGGAGGATTGAAGGTAAAAATTCGCAGTACTATAATTAATTAGAAAAAACCGGAAATCTTAACTCAAAATCAGTTTTCAACCAAATCGATTTCCTTATTTTGTTGTAATTCAAAAACAATAATCGTAAATACTTGATATTTTTGCTGAATTCTTATATATTAGCATTTATGCATGCACAATATTTTTAGTCTCTTTTTGAGACACATTATGCAATTTGTGTATAGATAATACGAAATAATTATCTATTTCCGTTGATGGTTAATATCGAATATTGAAAAAAAAATGTTCATAAATAAGAACAAGTGCAAAAATACTAGTAAACATCTATATTATCACACCGTTGGGCGTTAATAGGTACATAAAATATTATTATGCATATTATTCATTACCTAATTATATCTCCTATGAAAATCGATAGCAATATTTTTGGTGATTGATTTGTCAGCGAGATTCCTTTAACTACTCATATGGTGCATTTTTATAGTACCTAATTCGCAAGTTCCAAGAAGTTTAGTGCTCCGGATAAAACACTTAAACGCCAGCTCACAGTATATACATATTACATATACTATATGTAGATCGTAGGTTCATACTAGAAATAACAATTCAGCTATTGTAATAGCCAATGGGTAACTTTCAAATCGTCATATCAGACCTAATACATCATTTAAGACGTACTCGTGCACTAGGAACAGAATTTCCTTAGCCCTTTCACAGGTCACAAATAACCATATACGGGGTGATTATTTTATCGTAAACCAGTAGAAATATATCTTAGGAAAAACAAATGCAGGATAACATAACAATTTTTAATGATTTTTTTTTAAACGTTCCACATAAATTCAACAAGCTATTTTACAGTTTTTATAATTTACATAATTGATATTTTGTGCTTAAAATTTAAAAACTTATAGTGTTTTCTTGATACTGCGATGCCATTTACGATAAAAATAATCACTAAATATATCTGCGCAATTCCGTGGGCCATGGCCAGAGCAAGCCTCCTTCTCTCGAATTTTCTTATGAACAATGGTGTCATGAAGTAACAGGTAATACGTATTGTAGCTTTACAAAAACGAGAGAAAAATAATTCAGTGCCCCCTCCCCAAATAAAAAAAATGTTTGTCTTTTTCTGGCTACAGTATATCATAGTACCGTTAGGTACGGTACTATATTATCTGCGTTAGGTTAGGATACTATGCGTGGAGACCTAAGTCACTCCTCACGCACCAAATTTGACTATTTATTAACGCGTTTATAATAATATGGTATACCGACATTGTACTGACGACTCATAACGTCGTTGTCTAGCTCAGTGGAACTGAACCCTATGTTTAGTCGGACCCTCAGGTCTGATATTTTTCTCTAAAAATGTGAGCGGAGGCCGAGTGGGCTATGATTTTAAATCCATACCAGAATATAAATTATTATTTATGACTATTCAACGCAAACTAGGGATTGAATTGAATATTTATTTATATAGTTTAGACTTTAGAAAATATAATGTTTTTTTATTTGATTAATTGCTACCTATATACATTTATTACTATGTATACCAAGCGGTATAAGCACTTTTCGTACGTTACTCAAATTAACTATCGTGTAAATGCCATGTGTTTTCAATGTGTGATCGATATTAATGCGTATTGCGCGTTACCAATATATCCTTTATTGGAAAGCAGACAAATTAACCTATCAAAAATTGTTTTTCTATTCGAAGTGTTATATTAAGTTGTGACACATCGGATATTACCAATATACTTGTGGCTGCTCGGGAGGCTGTGTTTTAAGTTGACCAGGGTCGTTTTTTTAGAAATTCGGCTTCCACTGGCCGGGCGGATGTACTCACGGAAAGCGGTCAATCCGGCGGCGAACGTGTGTTCGACGTACGCGGCGGTGGGCCGGACGACGACGACGGTGTGCTGCTGCAGTGACGCATCCGAGGCGGCGGTGGCCGTCGCTAGCTGCACCGGCACGGACGGCCGCCTTAGTCCGTACCACTGCTGTAGGGGAACGTCGCCGGCGCGGCCGTGATGTGGACGACAGACGTCTTCGGCGGCGACGGCAGCAGCGTCCGTCTCGTACAACATGGCGAAAAACTTTCTGGGCGACAGCGGCCGGCGGACGGCCACTCCGGATTCAGTCATGTCGAGGCGGCGGTACCTTATAATATCAGGTCTGCGGTGTGCGCACGTACGTGAGGGCTCGTAGGGACTGGACACCGCTGCCGCCGCCACGCACGGCAGACGACGTCTACGCGCCGCCGCGGAGGGCGTGTCCCGAGCGTTTATTGTTATTGTCATTATTAGTGTTTTTAAGGGTTGAAACCGCGTAATCCGATCTGCCGGAGCGCCGGGGAAAAGGGTGTTCGTCGTGTGCGCGCACGCGCTCTCCCGCTCCCGGCCATCAAAATCCCATGCACGCCCCCGTTTTCTTAACCACGCGATCGTTTTAGTCACGTTCCCTCCCCTTTAGCCCCTTCCTGCCCAGTGTACACATCCAACCCTGCAGGTTCAGCAAACGGTCTTTACTTTACGTCTTATATTATTTGGTTTTTGACGTCATCACTTATAGGTTTGTAATCACACATCGTATAAACACTGATTTTCCTTCAATTGAGTTCATGCAAGTATTTAGCTAAAGTTACTGCTGCGGCAGTACTAAAATTTAACAATCTCGTTACATTAATTATTATTTATGATTGTTTGCGATACGAGTCACTAAACGAGATACTGCTAGACTCTTATCTCGTTGACGTAGTAATAATAATAATATAATCTCATAATAAAATTTAGCTGTTAAAATAATACTGTTTTTCGAGTTGATCGATACGAAGGGCACTTAATGAACAATCGCTCAAAAATAGCAATAATAATATTATTATAATGTTGATTAACCGTTTATGCGATGAATGATAATAATATTTATGTATTACTATATTATGCTTTTCGACCTTTCACGCCCTCTGAGGGTCTTGTATTAAGGAATAACACTAGTACATTACTAAAAAAATACACGACCGTTATATTTATAATATATTACTATTTTATTATATACACAACACATAATATACAGTACATAATGAATATATATATATATATTATACACATTACACTTTATATAGGTACACACAATACACCGAACGAAAACGTCGTTTAGGTACTTTTGTGTATGTCAGTAATGCGGATTAACTGCTGTTGTCCGTAGCTAGAACAGTTGTGTTTTGAGCTCGAGAGTTCTTGATAGACACGTATACGGAAAACAACAAGTGTAAAGACTCAACTTTCGTGTCAGTCTTCGGGATCCCGAAGTAATCTGCAATAGATTTCAATCGCGTGATTTAGTGTACGTGTGTGCAGTTATTCAGTCCTACTAAATGATAATACCGCCGTATGTAAAGATGAATTATAAACAAATCAAAAAGTCATAAGCTCATAATATACTTATTAGGTAGGTAGGTTTACAGAGATCGGAGTCTCTAATATTATTCTTATATTATATACCTACTATTGTAGTCTCTTTAAAAATGATAAGACATTATTTTTATAACCATAATATATATGATATACAATTGTTCCGGCATTCAATCGGAATAACATATTGTTTTACTTCAAATAATTTTAAAAAATGTAAATGATAACCTATGGTTCTATATAATTGAATAATGAATAGTATAAGTATTAGTCTTTTATTTTACAAGCTACAATACTTACAGAGTAAGTAACAAGCTAATAGCTGATATTTATATCTATTATAAATAATAATACTACCCGCTTGGTATTAATAAAATTTAAAAATATTCAAAACTTTTTCCATTCATGTTATTATATTATTATTATTTTATTATTATATTATCACGTGAAAAATATTTTACTCTTACCAATCATACACATCCATATACAGAGTGATTCACCAAGCATGCAAACCCTTATTTTTTCCTTTAATAATTAATTTTTTCTAATTCTGATTTTGAAATTTTAAAATATACTTTAGGAACACATTTTAAAATTCTTGAGATTTGTTGTACTACTTAAAGAGTGGTGATACAAACTTCTGTTTTTCAAATAAGAACCCCTCCACCTTTTTTAATGTAAACTAATTAGTGGATAATTTTTCTGAAAATGTGGATCTTTCATGTACTTAGGTCAAAATTTGAACGAGTATAGTTTCTCAGTTATTAAAATGTTTTTAAAAAGGATAATATATTCCTTAAAAATTATTTAAAAAAAATATAAAATAGATGTAATATTGTACCTAGTATTTATTTATACTTAAAATATAAGTTTTACAAATTATAATGGTAGATGGATTAATATTAATTAGTGCAATTTTCAAATCACCATAGGTCCTATATTTTCCAACGATATTATCATGGACCTATTAAAATTCAAAAATGACACATTCAAATTTTGATTTTGAAAAGTCATTATTTTCAGAAAAATTATCCGCTAAATAATTTACAGGAGAAAATGGGGGGGGGGATCTCATTTGAAAAAAAAAAAGAAGTTTGTATAATATCCACAGGACACTCTTTAATAAGTACAAAAAATCTCAAGAGTTTGAAAATATGGTCCTTAAGTAGGTATATTAAAAAATTCCAAAAATAAGAATTTGAAAAGAATTAATTATTAAAGGAAAAAATAAGGGTTTGCATTTTTGGTGTAATTACTCTGTATATATTATACTGGGTATTGTGTAGTTAGGTATCACGTTAAGTATATCATGAACAGTGAATATTTTAAATTAAAATTATATTTGTAAATATAATATTTAATATAATATAAATCTTACATATTATTTATCGAACGACTACAAATTTTAATCAAAATTTATTTTAGACAATTTTGTTTTATTATTTTGGTCTTGAAAATATCGTTTATGCGTGACAATACAATATTTGAATAGTTTTATGCCACAAATATATCATAATATATGGTATATTTCGGTTAATGACCCGCCTCATCGACGTAATATTATATCATCTAGGCATTTCAATATATTTGTTATTTCCATAGTTGTTGTGTTAAAAATAATATCGATACACTTACCACATACTTCATCAATAAGAGTCAACAAATCTGTATTTTCAAAGTCCGGCATGTCCCTGTTTTTTTGATCGCCACCGTCCATCCACGGTTCCATTATTGTTTCTACGTCTGGCATTTTTCTGCGGAAGCGTAAAATATTATTTTATTAATATTCACTGTACAGTAGGTGTATTACAATATAATATATTACATAAATACAAATTATTATATTATGTATAGAGTATACTTATATCAGTACTTACTTGGAATAAAAAAATGCGGACGTCTTTCCACGGTTCAATTCATTTATGTCGCGTATCCACTGTTCGATGACTTTTGGATTTTTTTCGGCACTTTCCAATTTTTTCACCACCTTTAACAGGTGTTATACCATATTATGTATATCATAGAATATCAATAATTGCAATATCTCACAGCCTGCAGCCTACGCGATGCGTCATTATAATCACTATAATTTTATATTCGTTTAATATACCATTTACGGAGTGATGATCCATTCAACTACATAATATGACTACACATTTTCTGAGTCGATTCTTGTGTTTTTGAAAAAAAAAATGTTTTAAGTTTAGTATAGCAACATGAAAATACAATACTATATTTTAAATAAACAAAAAAATGTAATTTTTCATCAGTAGTTTTTGGGGTTTATAATCTTTTTAAAGACAATCTACATTTTTAATTTCATAAACAGAATATTTTTTATCTTAACATTTTGATATAGGTACTTACAAATATCAAATATCAAATATCGAATGATATATAGTATAATTACTATGCATTAATTTTTTTAGATAAGTGTGTAAAATGACAAAGGGTAAACCTCGTACAAGGTGTAGGTACTACAAATATCCTAGTAATTATTACTTCCAGGTAAAACATAAAAAACCATTTTTATATGGAAAAATGTTATGTACTAAATACTTCAAACTTCATATTATATGGAAAAAAAATTTTTTGAAAATTAATTCAGTGAGTTTAACCTATAACCTAACCTCAACACTTAATTGTCCCCATATACCTACATATATGATATATTGAAGTGTAATAGTTTTTGCTCACTAGCGACTTGGACGACGACGAACACGAGGCCCGAAGCTGTAAGTTGAGCAGACACGGGTCGCTTTGGTTTAGGCATGGCTCGTCCAAGTACTCCAGACCTAGGCCCACCTGTATGGAAGGATCGGGTGCAATCACTTTGATAAATGCATCGGCGTCACCGACGGCAGGCAAGTAATCCGGTATGAACGGCTGCAACCTGAACTCGAGTTTCACCTTCTGAGGGTAGTACCTGCAAACGGACAAGTCTACGTGCGTATTATACTACCTAACACGGTGATAATGTCTTACCGAGTTTGTCCTCGGCTATAAAAACATACTTGAATACGTCCTATTGTAGGTGACATATAAATGTATACATAATATATTGTGGATTCGATACAAACAGTTTTTAAGTAGTTCAATTATATAGAAAAATTCCCAAGTAAGTGATTACTATTATAGTATTATGTATGACACTGTGGCTGGAATGTAAAAGAAATACTCACACATGCGAACCCACATAATCACACGTTGTCATTCTGTAATTAACGAGCACCTAACATTGTTTACTAAAAAGTAAGTAAAGTAAAAGTTCGATCTCCCCCTTATTATTTGTTATTCAATTCCGTATAATCATTATTTTTATTCATTATATTTATAATCAAATTTAGAGGGAAGACGAGTTATTGATCTCAAATAAACTTATAAAGAATTTAAATGTTTATGGACAAAAATGCTTTCGTTAAAAAACGGGTGGTATCGAATTCTCTTAAATATATAGAATCCTTATAGCCACATGGTTACTCTTACATACATAGTTTTAAGATGGTATACTTACATTGATATGTATTTGAACACGTCTTTAATATCTTGGGATAAGTGTAAAAGATCGACGTCTTTATTGTAATCCCTACCAAATATGCAGTATAAATTAATTTCATATATTTAAATATATTTATTATTTACAATATTATATTAAAATGATACATTTTATAAGATTTATTTTACAAGAAAAAGGCCATAAAATGATTTGAAACATCTAAATTGAATAGTAAATGATTAAAAAAAAATCTCAATAGTAAGATATTTCAATAAAATTAACATAAATTATAATTTTTTTACATTTGTAATACAATACAATATTGTTTGAAATAAGCAACAATAAGTGTCTATTGTATTGGTTTATTTTAAGTATGATAGTGGATTAGTTCTTCAATATACATGATAAAATATTTTTGATATATTATTATTCGAATTTGGATTAAGCTATAAAGATATTTTCGTATTACAAACATTGTCACATAATTTACGTGAAAATTTGTCTTTTCTTAGGATTTTTTCCCTTCGAATTAAATAAGTAATATGATGATTAAATATATAAAAAAATGACATAATAATTGGAATTTGTTTGTACCTAGTTAATACTAGAGTTATTAACAGGTATTACGCAATGGAATAAAATGAATAATTTTTTGATAAATATCAGTTAATGACGGATGTGCATTTGAATAATCATATATTAATTATTGTACTCGAATTAACATGATATAGGTAACTATCGTTGGGATTAAAGCAGTATTTATGATTTGTTGGCATACGTTATAGGTACATGTTTTTTAAATAATTGTTGTGAAATTATCAAATTATTCACCACACTATAGAATATGTAATGTATTATTCATTAAATTCATAATCCGTGCAGCTGTCGATGTGATTATGAATGAGGCCCACTAGTTGGGTTTTAAGACCTCAGACATTAACGAATAAATGAAAAAAACAACAACAAAATCACTAAATACGAATTTTAAGTAAAATGTTTAGGGAGTGTGTCCATGAACACCATACAATATATATATTTATATATAACGATAAGTGTACCTAAAGTAATAATGTAATTAATATAGTATAATATAGGTAGGTACCTAAATTATATACAACGATATGTATAATGCATATAATATAGTATAATATATATAATATTATATTATCTGGCATATTGACATTATAATCCTTCAGCAATTGAAAAACGTGTTAAATAATGTATGTTGCGTAATTATTGAAGAATGTATTATAATTTATAGAAGAAAAAACCATCACGATTATTTCACCCGAATCAGAATATTATTAAAATTTAATGCATTTGATAAAAAAATTCATCTCACGGGAGTTTACCTCTGAGCTTCGTGCACGTCAAAACTGTCTGGATCTTCTTTCACGGCCGCATCCACTTCTTCGTAATCCACGGCTCGTAGTCTGGACCTGGACCTCCGACCTGAACCACTGGACATCTATTTAAATATAACATTTATTATATTATATTTTAATTGTATATGTTAATAAGCGTATTATTAATAATTTAATATTATACTATAGGGGGAGGGGGGGGGGTTGTGAAACAGGAAATTTCTAAATATATTGGATAATCACCCATTTCACTGTCCCATCCTGTATATATTTTTCAAAGTTCAAACCGTTCACTTAAAATATTCACAGAAGCATTATAATAATTATGGCTTTAGGTTAATGGAAAGGAAATAAACATTTTATCATCAAGAAAAATTAAGCAAATATGTAAATAAAATATATTGTATTATAATACTTAATAATTTATTTTGAGCTTAATCAATTACAAAGTAATATTATTTAACGATACACTCAAAAATAATAATAATATATAATCATTATCATCGTTATCATCATCATAAAAATAACTATAGATTTACAATAATTTAGAGCTAATTAATTTAGAACACCATCTAGATCTATACCTATTGTTGTAATGGTTAGGTTAATAATAACTAATAAGCGATCTGACAACAATATAACTAAAGCTCGAAAAATAAAATACTTGAAAAGTTATAGTAGACAGTTCTGTATAAGATAGTACAATATTATTATTTATTACCATTGATGATAATATAATATATTCAATGATACTGCGTTATTAAAATCGTATCAAAATTAATTATTTAGATTTATTTTTTGTTTTGATATTTCATACCTGCAAATATCACAGCAACAAAAAATGCAAGGTGAGCTCTTGCTCTGGCTAGAATTATTAAAACAAATTATTATACTCTTCGCTTACCAAAAGTTTTCGCTGCTTGGCACTGGGTGTTCTCAGATCTCTACTGCTGTCGTTGTCGATGCTGCTATCCGACGACTCACTGTCGACATCCTCGGCATCCTTTACGTCAATCTCTTCGTCGTACATTGTACTTCACAGCGATTCAAATTCAAATATAATGTGGTGTGACAATAGGTGTTCGTTACGACTGAGAGTTAATATTATAGATATAAATACGTATCGGCGTTGTCCTCCATGCAAAGGCCATAGTATTACGCATTGTACACACTTTGTACACGCTTTATACCCGATAATTACTGTTTTGGTTACCGGTGCCCGGTGTTGCCGTTGGTAACTGTACTTAGGTACCAGCTGCTGTTGTATACCTACGCTACAGTGGTCGACGATTGATTTTTTTTAAATGTACAAACCGCCCGCGCATCGCCAAAGCGCTCTACATTATATTGTATACAATAATTTACAATATATTATATAATAGTATTATATACAATAGTAAAATATTATACTGATATAGCCATAGGTACATTGATACATAATATAAATGTCTTATCGACAAGATACATGTGCACATATAATATTATTATCAACGGTGGAATGAGCCTTAAGATTTTTTTTTAACAGAAAGGTAACATGAAGTCTTTGCCCCACAATTACCTACTTCGAAATAATAATATGCAATTTCGAAATAACTTTTGACTACCTAATGAAATATCAATATTGTTTTGAATGTATCAATTCTATGTATATATTATCCAAATCGGTAGGACCATGTGTATCTATGTACCTAATTTATAAGTTTAAAAATAGTTATAATTTCCAGTCACTGTTTTATATTGAATTTTTTTTACATGATGAGTGACAAATCGTTGCAAAAACCTGCAGAATATTATTAATACTTTAGTTAATATTATTATATTAGATCCGACGCCTTCGTTCAATGCGCTGATTGCAAGCCGAAAACACATTTTCTCCGATTATCCTGCAAACTTATCTCAGTTATCTGTACCGCACTGGTGAATCGAAAAAACGTATTCTTAAACTATCGTACACATCCGGAAAAAATACGAACGTACAGATTATATTCGGTTTGTAGGGAAATAGGATTAAGGAAATAAAATGTATAGTATCCAATGTTTAAAGTGGCATCGATACGAGAGAAAGTCATAACAACGTTTTTAATATCGTTTTACAGATAATAACTTATCATGGATTATATAAACTAGCCACTAAATTACAACTATCAAACAAACCCCAAAATATATGAAATAATTTAAATTGTATGCACGTCATGGAAAATTAACTATACCGAAACAGGTTAGTGTATAATTTATATTGTATTGTTCTCTCATCGGATATATGCATTGAATGTGACAAATTGTTTTAAATATTACTTTAATCAGGTACTGACAAAAACTTCACATTATTAACCTTCTATAACGAAATCAAATAGTTATTATAATTTATAATACTGTTGTGTGCAATTGTGTGTTATTAATTGAGTTTAGTGTAACATTGTACAGGAACACGAAACACACGAAACCAATAGCACATATGTATATTTGGTAGTAAAATGATAATAATGGCGGGGCAAAATAAAAACTTAATAAAATAATAAAATTATCCATGGTGTTATGCTATTTGTGTTGCATTATATTTGATAAAAGGATAATATTAGTTGGTAAAAACCACAAAAATACTAAATTACTATTATTTCTTCTTAAAACTAAAAATGTATACGGTAAGACATATTATGGTTATGTCTGTAATTTATTTTAATTTTTTATTGTATATAATTTATAAAAGTTACATTATATTATTTTGTATTTTAATAGTATAATATAATTTGTATCATTGATCATTACAACTATTACAATAAATTATTAGAACGCATGTTTGGTTGAAATTTTACTCCTTGAAAATTTTTTATGTCTATAAATACAATTTTTTACTCAATAACCGAAATAATAACGAATGGTGTGCTATAGTTTTGATAAAAACACATAACCATTCAACTCATTACGAAATAAATCACAAATGAATAATGACATAATAATTGAAACAACAAAATAATAAAAGTATTATATATAAATGACAAATGTATAATAAAATGCTTGTACACGTTTTATATTTTTTTATTATATAATTTTCGGTTCAAAATATGTGGAATTGGCCACAAATCGTTGAGATCGGACGAAAAGTCTAGTATTAAGAGCAATATGTTTGTATTACAACTTAAAAACTAAAAAGTAATAATACATTTAAACAAAAATATCTATAATGCAAATACTTCGATGGTTTGAAGAGAGTGTTATTTTATGACCAAAAAATTATTTTAAAATGTTAATGTTTTGTGGTTAATCAAATAAATGAATACGCGAGTACATACTCGTACTTATATGTTCTTTTTACGTTACAAAGACAGTCGCCTTGTAAAATTTATTGTCATAGTACTTTCAAAGACATGATGAATTGCCTATACATTTCTCCTTAGTAATGTATATAATGGAAACACAAATAATTTATTTATTTTAAGTGCCGTAACTGTTTTAACATACAACCCAAATTCATTTGATAATGTTAAAATAGATGTGCCAAACTTTAACAATAAAATTATGTATTTTAATAGTCACTGCGATCGTATTTACTATATTTTATTATTCGAATAATTATTTAATAGTAAATAATAATGTTATACAGAACACTCACTATGGAGTTGAAAGGCTGCAGATTCCAGATATGAGATATAATATATATTAATATTAATAGGTTTGAAAGTTGGACTCAGTTAAAACTGGTCTATTTTAAAATAGATGTAGAGGGCAGTATAGTAATCAGAGAAAAATGTCTATCTTATAATAGGTAATAAACATTATATTATATATAATATACCTTACACAGAGTAGATGGATTAACACGAAAAACGTTATATTTATTTTTTCAAAGCTTTTGTACAATATCATTAATATTATAAGAACGATTTTTCTGGAACGTTTTGTCGTGATTATTATTATAAGAGTTATGCGGTTATTTATATTCACGTGATGACAAAAAAGGGGAACTCATAAGAAACCGCATTGTATAGACAAGCCGCAGTGCCACTGCTCAGTGCCAGACACTTAAATTATAAAATATGTAAGCACGAACTGCTTAGTGCGATACCCACGCTAATGATCTTGTAATAATAATAATAATTGACGTGTCAACAACGATAAAAAAAAAATACAAAAAAAAAGATAAATTACTTATTGATTGATGTACAGGTATACCTGTAACAACTAATAATCATTTCCAATAGCTGCAAGGTTTTGGTCAGGCATATATATGGACCGTGTGTGTAGGTACCTACATGTTTTTTATTTGTTGATAATTAAATAATATTGTATATAGACAATTAATATGCAACACTATAGGACGTCATCTTAAATGACAATTAACTACGATTGTTTCCTTGCATTTTTATTCAAATACGACTCATGTATACAAACGTGTGAAACTAAGTTTTAGTGTATGTGATGAGAAAAAAACATCTTTTTATTTTAATTAGTTGTATTTTTATCGCGTCTTCATAATAACATAATGCTGTTATTATAATATGAAAGTCTTGTCATTTTATTGATATACCAGCATGCAGAAACTCTAAGCAAGTAAGACTCTGTACGATTTAATTTATCAATTCTGCAAAGATTTGCTACAACAGTGATTTCTTTTATACTAAGTTATTTTTCTTTTTTATCACTTATTTGTAAATATACCTATAGGAAACATAAATTAAAAACAATAAACAATATCATAAAATGGCAGATCGTGATAATGTCTCGTAAAGAGTTTTTTTTAAATATATTATATATAGGTAGGTACCTAGACCTATATATATTGATACATTATATATATCCGTACAACCATACAGATGGCCGATGAGCCAATTTTCTATTCACGACATTTAATATTTCTTAACAGATATGATTATCTGCAATTATGCCATTTTATTATCTATTAAAGTAAATTACTTTTTAACGAATCGTAATATATAATTTTGTACATTATATTACCTATGTTCGATTTAAAAATAAGAACAAGAATATTATTACTATTGATTTGTTTTTCCAAAAATTGAACACCATTAATAATATTATATTATAATATTATGTTTAATGCGTTAGTATACAGTGGTTCCCAAAGTGTGTATTTCCAGAGGCACCATGATGCCGTAGAATTTTATTTGAATCAAAAAAAAAAAAATTTGGTTATTTAATATATTCAATTATGTAAATAAAAATGTACAAATTATGTTTAATTTAAATATTAAATACATAATTTTGTATCAACCATTACTATTTTTTCCGGGTTTTATTTTATTTTTCTCTTTCTTATGATTAGCCATGTTATGAATAATTGGGAAGGACTCCTTTAGAAAACCTTGGTTCAAAAAAGGAGCCGCGATCCAAAAAAGTTTGTGAACCACTGCGTTATTACCTATGTCCTGTATAAATGTATAATACAAGGAACCGAAGTAGACATCTATATCTATCACTGAAATTGTATTCAATACATTAAAATTAATTTATAATATAGAAAGCATAAAATATTATCGGTATATAATCGATGAAGGTGTATTTAACAATAATTCACTTATTTGCTTCAACTTAGTAAATATTGTGTCTGTTTTTGAAAAATGTTAAAAAAAACAATTATTTACCTATTTAAAGTGTATATAATATGAGTGTTTTGAACATATTAGGTAGGTACTCAAATATTTTAATATTATTTTACTGCTCATGCGTGTATACATTATAATGTATTGTAGCTATGTCACTATGTCCACAATAACTGAAAATAATCAAATACTCAACATAGACCTGTTTAATATTTTTAACCGTGATTTTTTTTTATTCAAGTAACTAAATAATTCTAATATTTAAGCTATTTATTATTAGATTTTTTTTTATTTATCGTGGTTTAGTTGACAGCTTTAGTAGTTATTTTTTGGCCTTTTGATTCACACAATATATTTTTAACATCCAATCTTGTTTATGTATTTTATTTTAAATTTATTTATTCATTCATTCTATATTTGTTTTTTCATAGCATCATATATGTGCCAATATGCATCAAAAGCTTAATGGACTTTAACCAATTTTTAAGTTCCAAAAGAACGGAGCAATAGTATTAAATTATGTATTTCGATTATTATTTATCATTTGCATGTGATTTATTTGAAGTTATTGTAGTTAACTTTAATTTTTTTCTTCTTAAGGTACGATTTAATTTTGTTTGTGTGGGCAATGATTATAAATAACATTATTACCCGATTTCAAAAATATTATTCACTCTAATTGCCTCCTATTTGAAGTAGTGACCCTTTTGTACTGGAATCGCCTTATAATTAATCGATTTAGGTACCTACCTATAACCGTACATTATGAAAAAATATAATTAAATTGAATAAACTTAGTAAATTGAGTCATTTCCGATTGGTTTAATGGCAATTAAGGTTACTAAATGTTTTAGTAAATAGGCCGATACAGCAGTAATAGTTAGTTATAATAAAAATAATCAATAATCAATATATAACATATAATTTAGATAAAATATCATTCTATTATAAAGCTAAAAACTGAAATTTGTATATAATACATATTTTAGTAAATAGACTAACAAAGCAGTAATAATTAATAATAAATACATACATACAATTTAAAAAAAAAAATTATAAAAATGAAAATGTTAATCTAAGTCCAAGGTTTAAATTTATTTGCCAATACTTTTAAATATTGCAATTTTGAAACTTTCTTTGTGTTTAATTTATTATTTATTGATTGAGTCGTTAATAATATTAGTTGTTATAGTTGTTAATATTTTGTGTTTGTACTAATTATTATGGTTTCTATTTTGTAAGATCTTATTAATATGAATATAATATCTAATTTTTAATACATCCAAAATTTATATGTGTGAGAGTGAGTTGATGAAAAATTAGAATTATATTTACTGTGGAATGATTCACAAGCGTTAGTAGACTTTTGTGCACTGAATGTCATTTCTGCCCACATTTTCGGTGGGAAATATGAATCTTCATCTATATAATAAATTGTCAACTAAATAATCGAAAAATTGAGTTATTTTGCATTATTAGGTTTTAGCTCACCAAGATCTATAGCAAAAACGTCACCTACCTGAAAAAAATAATTGTTCAGTCAAAAATTACAATAATTTCAGAAGAAAATGTAGATAATTAAAATTTTACTTCTTCTGGATGCAGAAATGGAAGGCCAAATATTGATGTAAGATATTTTTAAATTTTTGTATTTGACGCCAAGATTGATGGGTATAAATGAAATATGCAACTCTTAAGTTGAATTTATGGCTAGACTTTACGTTATGAAAATCAACAAAACAATTTTGATTCAAATATTTCCACGGACTTCAAACATTGGTTACGTAATTCCACGAAAGCTCGTTTTATGACGCTTGACTTTTATCCTTTAGCAAAAAAAATTCTAATAGTATATAATAATTATTATGAAATCCATTTATTGTAAACAATTTGCAAAAATATCGAATACAATAGTCGAAAGTTCCATCCACATATTATATTGTAGTTAGAGTACTTACAAACTTGATATTTTCATCACATGAAAACATCACCAAACCATTTAATAGGTAATTTATCATTAAAAAGTTTCCATCTATAAATATTTAAACTTCAATGGGTGATAAAATTCTACAGACTTCAATTACATATTGTGGCGATTTTGTATACCTATATCGAATTCCTAGCATGATCCATTTATTTTTTATGTAAGTTTCGTCAGAGTTTGTTAATGTACTTACATTACAATTTTTCATCTCGGCGTGAAATAATTTTACTGGTTGTTCAGAGAGTTGTTCCAAAGCTTTTAGTTTTAAATTGTTGCTGAGTATCTGTCTGTTAATTTTTTACTCCGAGTCACTCGCACGATTGTGAATAAGTTTATTATTTTTGAACTGGATTTCATTACGTTTATTGGTTTTTAAATAAGCTGAACATATTTTTTTTTGTTCTTGTCCATCGTTTAATGTCATTAGCTAGGTCTTTTGGAAATCCAAACTTAAAACTATCACATATTATAATTTTTTTATCTTATTCGCTTATCACGCTGATCACGTTCATTTTTATAAAACTATATGTACCTACGTATAGGCAATAGGTACCTATACGATAATATTAACGTGTAATTTATCGTAACGGTTGCTCAGACCAAACTGGTGATGATGAAGTAATCATTAACAGATAATCACTGATCGACAAGATTACTGCATTCGAAAAATTAGTCTGTCTGGGATATATATATTGTATGTCTTAAAAATAATATTCTTGAACATTAAGGAATAATATAGTTATAATATTATATTACAATTGATAGTATCGTGCATACAACTATCATTCAACTATCATTCAACTATCTATTATTTATTAATAATCCAGGTATGATATGGAAGGCAATTCTAGTAGACCGTTTGGGTATACTCGAATTGCCTCCGGAAATATCCGGGGGCAATTCAAGTGAAAAAGGGTCATCTACCTAAATTACGCTCTAGGAATATAAGATAGTATTAAAATGTTAAATTTATTATACATCAAATTTAGTACATTTCAGTCTTCAGATTAGTTTTAGAATACCTAGGTGTTTAATAATAATCCCAATAAAGTAAATTTAAAACCAAATATTTTTTTTTGGTAAATAACATAATATGAAATAAACTAAAGACTTTGCATTTAACATAGGTATACCTATTTATTCCTAAGGAATAACATTTAAAATGTATCTCATAAACTAAGTAAAATAAAAAGACTAATTAAAAGTAAAATAAATAGACAGCTTAATATATCAGAAAATATAAATACAATTAGGTGTATTGTTTATAATGATCCGCAAAAGTAATTTGCTTAACAGTAACAATAAGAGCCAAAAATCTTTAATAAGTGTATCAGGTAACTGAGTATTAACAATTCATGACCTGAAGATAGCCCTAATTCAGAACTAAAATCAGATTAAGAACTACATATACACACTATAATAATTATTAACCTAACCATATAAGTATGTGTTGCAGTGTATATTTTTAATTAAGTTTTTCTTTTATATATGCCTTACGGCTATATTATAATATATCAATTACAAATGAATGATATTTTATATATTTCATATCAGCATTAACTTATAAAAATATCATTAAATTGGACGTGTAAATTAGAAAATTCATTCGGACTTTGTCTAGATATATGTTCTTATATAACCTACATTGTACAATTTAGGTTTATCACAACTTCACTAAAATTAATATTATTTATTTTTATAATATTTTCCTACCATTATCATATTATTTATTGGCCACATTACAAAAGTATAAATCATATTATAATAATACAGAAATAATATTATAATACATTAAGACTTTAGTGTACCCTAATGATGTTTACCAGATATGTCACATAAACCATAACTGTATTGTTGGTGAGTGTTAAAATAGCGTTACAAAACTGGTTTGCCACATGTTTTCTTTAAAAAAAACATTTATGAATAGAAAGATTAAACTAAGACTAGCAAAAATACATCGTGTAATTCAACTAATATATTGTACGCGTAGACGGGGTATTATAATAAACGTATAATAATTGTTCTTATAGCTGCATTGTTATAACAATTGTGTATACAAAAATATTTTTTATTAATATTAACACCTAATAAAATGATGGCATTTTAAAAGTGTGTCATTTCAAATTGTTGTTATAGATTTTTCAAGACACAGTACTTCAATTGTTACACATATAGACGCCTCTAATATTGTTGAATGGCGAATACTACGTACAATAATAGTAAAACTGTAATGTCATCTTTCGCCAATAAATATCTAAGAAGACTAAAGAGTATCAACATTTTTAAGTTTGGCTGTGCTTTCTTTTTATACTTATTATTAACCAAGCGGTAAATATTTAATTGGGGGCTAGGGGGCTAAATAATTTTTCTTTTATTTTTAAAAGCTATATTATTATTATTTAGTAGAGAATACTTACATAAATTATATTAAATGGTAATATGTTTTGTTTTCTAAGATCTACTCCGGTCATTATAAATTATAATTGTGACTATGAAATGCAGCATAAAAATAATTTAAGCTGTACAAGAAAATCTTTTTGATATATAAAATATATAATTTTATGTTTCTCAATTTATCATTTTTTTTAAACGATGATGTCAAAAATACAATATTTACTGACGTTAAACAATTTAAATAAAATTAATTTTGATACCTACCTATTATACATTTATGCACTTCTAGTTACATTTAATACTATTAATTATGAACACTGTGTATGTATGAAAAATTAACAATTATAAAACCTCACTATATATTAGTTAATATTGGTAAACTGTATATATCAATTAATATCATTCTGTGATAGTATGTAGGTACATTTCACATTTTTTATATTCTCATTTATATTCTTATTTAGAAATTTTCAAATTATAGGGTATCTATTCTACATATTGTACCTATATGTATACAATGTATACAATATGGTACCTAATATATTAATTTGAAATATAAATGTATAGAATCTATACTACAGATAGTAGGTATTATAGTTTGGGCATATAGTAAATCAATTAATTTAATGTAAAAACCGATCGTATCTGCGATTTTACTGGTCTTCACGCCTAAACGAGAAAATATATTACAGTAGGTACACCCAGTTTAAAATTCAGATAAAAGTTTCTGCTTGTTTTTAAACTATCTATATAGATATACCTACTATACACAGCTAGCACACAAGTCCCACACATTGTATAGCATACACGCCCTATTTTAGTCGTGTATATCGAAAGCGCTCATTTTAATCCGGTTTCTCGGTACGTATAACAATAGCGGCCATTATCATGATTATCAACACACCAATGCCACACTTTACCTCTGCAACGTGGACTACAGGGTAAATGGAATTATTGTGGCACGATTTCTGGCAAGGCAATAGTATGGATAGGTTAGGTACACAATCCAAAGTTTGGCAAAATCTTTCAAAGCGGAAGTCCACTGGGGTTTAGCCTCTCTACGCGGTGCACGCCATTTTGACTTTCCCGCAAATTATTTATTCATGTGCTTTCATATGATTTTAGTTAGATATTATTATTTATATTATGTGCACACAATAGAAAATTTCAATCGGAAATTAGATGTTTAATTTATTTTATTAATATCAGCTTCGGGAAGTAATAATATCTGTATAATATAGTCTCGTTTAGGTTGATTAATGTTTTTATTATTATTATTACTCGTTGGTTTATAAATAATTACAATATACAATATGTTATGTATTATTATTATGTATTGATCTGAATCTGAAAAGGTACTAAACCATTAAATCGAACAATATTTTAATAAATTATAATAAACAGAATAGGTACCTGTATAAAATATAATCAATGTTAAATATGCCCTTGACATTTTATTCGGTTTCCGCAGCTTCTAACTATATAATAGGATAGGTACTCATAATTATGCATATTTATATTATTATTCTATACATAAACATAAATATAAAACAATACAATAAGCAATTTATTGCTTGTATACGTCATATAGAATTTAAACACAAACAATTAATTAATCAACACAAATTAATGTCATCCATAATTCTACAAAATTAATTTTAACCAACATTTGAATAATATTTTAATTATATTTATCTACTCACTTCGTTACAAATATAATTTAGGTAAAACAATAGAAAAACTAACAAGTGAACGTGAACAACATGGAATTTAAAACTTTGCCGAATCCTCAATATTGTACCTATACATTTATGAATGGATAAGACATATAATTATATGAATAATAATAGTAAAAAAGAGATTTTCATAAAATTGATTCGTGCGCGATCTCTTTAAAAATACATTAGCTATATCTAAAGCAGTTGTATTTCTAGCTTAATTATATAGACAAAAGACTATAAAAAAAATAACCAAGTGTACACTAACTAACTATACACTAAAATAATTACTACCTATACCTATATGGCTATATACACCAGTCAATCAACATTCTACTAAAAGTTTAAAAAAATAATAAATAATTACAAGTCTCGCTGTAGTTAAATCATGTAGCTTGCATTATAACGGAAGTAATTTGATGTTTAGGATTATAAAATGATTTGATAAAAAATGCAATATTTTACTATAAATTAATAATATTATGTGGGGTGCACATATCGAAGTTGAGTTTTTATTTATCTTAGAATAATGCATTTCAACTATAATAATTGTCTCGTATACCTGACTAATAATATTATGTTGAATGTATGTATGTACTAATATAGCATTGTTCTTATAAAATATGTACCTATAATTAACAGATGAGCAATAGCCAATATGCTGAAAAAAATAGTAGTAACTGTATGTATAGTTCAACGCTGTAGAATGTTATGAAGCGGTGTTATCGATGTCAGTGAAGGAGAAACATAATATTATCTCACCATAGTCGGAAAGGGCAAGTTAACACTTGCACCACCGCGTCGGTCAAACTTCATGATTGTTGATCATCAAAATACTGACTAACTGACTGTATCAAGTATCAACTAGTACGACAAATAACATAGTTCGGATGTGTGTGAATCCACGGTCTAAAATATGTTTCAGTATAACATCTGTCCCACTTGACCATTACAGTAACATTATACATTTATATATGTATCAAAATGCATATAATACCTATGATAAATCAGCTGATAAACGAATATTATAAAATATAATAATTAATATTAATTATGTGTTGTACGGTTCAACTAAATATCATCGACTTGCAGTGCATTACCCAAATAATGAATATTCTACCAAATTTTTCTCGGATTTTTAAACCTTTATCCCCAAATTGTAATAATATGCAAATTCAACAAATCCAAATATTTCTTTATTTGGTTGAGACATATTATTTAGTTTTACATAATTAAGGCTTTGGCCCTGGTGGATTTTCCATATTATACCCATTTCAGGCAAGAAAAAAAAACTGGTGGAGTTTACATTAGACCTTTTCATAACCTTTTTATCTAACCGGTATTCTGACGGAGTTTACAAGTTTATTAACAATAGCGTAGAACTGAGAAATGTATGAAAGTATGAAACGGTTTATACTCCTACAAGAAACCTGTGAATAATTTAGGTGACTTTGTGCAGTACCTTGACGCCACCTGGTGCATAAATTCACAATTCTCGGAAAACTCGTAATCTCTAGGTTGATTGATGAAGACTCTTTTCGTAACTGTGTAGCACTATATAATATATTATGGACTTACGGAAAACACCGTGACGTGAAAATGGTTGGTTTCACGAGATTTGTTGCCGGAACTTCGTTACACTACACACCACTGTCAACGGTGTCAAAACTTGAGAATGAAAACAATCCTTGAAAATGTTGTGATCGAAAATCAGACAACGGGGATGGACGTTGACAAAATCACTTTCATGACCCTTATACGCCCTGCAGGATACAAAATCCGTCTTGGGTAGGTAGTCCTTAAACAATTATATGATCAGGTTGCAGCAGAGTTGTTAATTGTTATGTTTAAAACATAAAAAAATAAATATCAATTTTACTATAAACGTTTAAAACACACGTTTTAAATATCAATACAAAATGAGTTTTAAAACAATAATTTTAGAACATTTTAAATAAAATATTCTATGGATTTTTTCTACTCTGCGGGATACTTTTTTTTGTTAAAAATCTAAGATTTCAATGATTTAAAAATTAAAAATGATGGCATCAAAATAAATTGGGCCAATTGTTGTAGACAAAACTCCATGACTGAAAATAAGCACGACCTCCATATTTAGATACACTTAATAGAACTTTAAACAACTTGGTAAAAATTACAAAATTACGAAATGTTGTATGTCTTATGAATAGATTTTAAAGTTTTTAGCTCTATATAAAACTATAAAAATATCTAAATTCCAATAAAATATACAAAATTAAAGTATAAATAAAAAAATCTTATGAAAAATAAATGTGATACGTATTTAAAAATTCGATGATGACTGTTTACGTATTTAGTGCTAACTAAATAGGCAAAAAACAAAATATTTAAAATTTATATTATTATGAATTATAATCAACCTCATTCTTCAAAAGCTTAGACATCCACCATGCCACCATGGGACCACCACCAACCCATTAAAATAATGGGGACGGCCGCTGCCCTTGGCTGATGGTTTTGATGCCACTGATTTCTATGACAATGCTTCCATACAAAATATATACAACCATACATTCATGATTCATACATTATACCACAGTAAATAATCTATATATAGTCATGTATAGGTTGACTTATGTTTAAATAATATGAAATAAAAACCATTATGTAACCTACCGCCTACGTCGGTACGACTATAGTATGAGTGACAACTTACAATGTAATGCAGAAGGTCCCAACTTGGAAGTCTGAGTGCACTTTAAATATTCGATAGGTATCCAGGTATCCTTAATATACTGATTACTTAAAACAGTTAAAACTTAAGACCCAAGAAGTCCTTAGTTAAAACGAAATAAAGTGTTCAACTTTGATTACCAAAATGTCGTACCAAAATCATTACCTAATTTACTTTTATAATTTACAGGGCTTCATTAATAATATTGGTTAAAAAAAAGTTTAAAACAACAAAACACGTTTTAAACATTTTTTTTGTTTTTTTTTCAACTCTAATTGGCAGTGATAACCACAGTAGAACCAAATGGGTTTATTACCTCATAGGTACTGAAATTCCCTTGGATAATTCCAAAGTGAAGTTCTATAAGTCAGTGGTCTTTGGGTAACTCTGGAAACCAACCATAGTAAGCTCAGCTGAGACGACAACGTGTTGTCTATATTATTGCATACAGTATATAGGTACCTATGTACCTATACTTACTCGCGGAAAATGGGTAACCGCAATGTTTTCTGTTGGTCATCACTTAACAGTTAACAATTTACACTCATATTATCACTCATTAGTCAAAAGTCATAACTCATAATATACAACAACGGTCGTCATTGTCCATTTTTATTTTATTTTATTAATTATTCAGTTTCGCATCTATCAGCGATGATTTTCGACCAAACCTTCTTCGACCTAACCGTACACGAGTGGGTATAAATCATAGATAATATAAGAATGGATAGACCATTTCTATACTAACCAAATAATGGGTCCGAAATGTGGATGAAAGACTGCAGACTGCTTTTACATAATGTTCTCACTCCATCAAAGGGTTTTATCATTAGTTACATTTGTTATATAATCGATAAGATCCCACAAACCTTAAAATATCATTCTTATATATGTTGTAAATTCTAGTGGCCTAACCATTATTATATTATATATTATATAGTATACGTACCTATAATACCTATACATGCATATATAGTGTTAAGAAGTGTAACTTGGTGAAACCAGTCTTGATCGATCCTTCATAATTCATATCGCTCATGCCCGAGCCGTCAATTCTTGAGGATGACACGCCGGGTAACGTGGTACACTGCACAAAATCATCTTTATGACTCATTGGTTACTTGGACGAATAGCAGCACTTTCATTCGATTCGTAAGATGCTTATTTAGAACGTATAATTTTAACGTATAAATTACACGGTGCATAATGAACAATTTGTATATTATACTGAATAACTGTATACGTTTAGAAAATTCAAGTCAAATCTCAGTAAAATAATTGTAAGATGTATAAATAATAGGAACTACATTTATATCCATATTATATAGTAGTATAGTCATATATACACTAATATAGTAGTGTAGATACCTGATACGCATTATTTTGTTATTGTCGCCAACAGTGATATGATATTTTTTTAGGAATAATTGGATATAGCGTGTAAATTGCTAGTGTAATAATAATATATTGTGCGTCTATTCGTAGATAACGACGCATGTATATCACTAAGATACTTCGATAGAGCAGTATAGATCGGAATATGCGCATACGTCTGTGTTTTCCTATGCACTTCAGCACTGAGTAGCAATATCATTTAATAACAAGAATTACCTGTAAACACAAATAAACACAAATCATTAAAAAAAAAAATGAACTAAAAATATCAATATTAATATTAACATTTTAATAAAAAACGATAATTTGTCTGTATATCTAAATAATTATTCCAAACAGGTTGTATTTTTTTTAATACTGCATGATTTTTTTCCAACTGGTCAAAACATGCCATGCCCATTTCAACAACTACCAAATTAAAAGTTAACCTACATAGGTTTGAATAAATTGAACCAACAAGAAATTATACATGGTTTTATAATACTATTTTAATTTAGTGAATATACGCTTATACTTAATGCATTGTTTATTTATTTATTATTATTTTAACAAATAAGTCTTTTTTTTTACATAGATATGTATAATTTGTAACTAATATAATATTGACTAAAGCTTAATATAAAATATGGTTAAATTAACGTTGGCAAACATGATTTTAAATATAAATATAATCAAACTTAACAGTACCTGCGCCTTGGATTGGATCTTAGAAAATTTAAAACCTTATACACTTGGAGAGTTGGATATATTGAGTGATAAACCCAATGAACTAATAATTACTCTAAGAAACTAACGAAGTCAGCTGGCAACAACTGGCATTAAATTATAAAGCATTAGAGCGTACTCAGTACTCACTCATAAAGTTTGATGTCATCAACAAAACAGATAGTATTATATTATTCTAATAACATTGTGCATCTTGAATTCAACTTAATTTTCAAAATAATGAATTAAAGTAATACTCTGCAACGTGGCTAAGAATTTACATCAGTTATTTGTAGAAAGTTTAGATGGAATTTAAAATGTATTAACCACTTTATTTAAAGCTTAATTATGATTAGAGAACAAATGTAAAAAAAATAGTGAGAATAAATTAAAGTTCCTTAAAAACCTGTAGTAACGTGCACTGTGCAGTATATTAAAACCGGTCGAGCGGTAACTGATGTGTTAAAATATGTTCAAAGTATAAAAATAGTTAAATTATTAAAACTAGAACGGAGATCTAAATAAACAATTTAATTTATATATTATGATCATGACGGGATTTTATGTGTTAGAAACCAAAAATCCATAGGTTTACTGAGAATTTATTCAACACTTTCTATCTAACATCGTAAACAATCAGTGCACAAGTTATAATATACACGCGCGTACCTATAGTAATATTATTATAAATTGACTGAGTCAATGAACCTTTAAAATGCGCCAGGTAGAGCTGGTGTAACTTCAATACGCCTATACATTATGAAAATTATGATTACAGTTTATTAGAAATCAACGACGAGGATTTGAAGTTTTTCTTAGAAAATCATTCCAGTTTATTATGATTACCTATTAATAATATTTTATGTAAATCATTATTCAAAACATAGATACCTAGGTATATATTATTTTATACAGTTGTTATTTTATGTGTACAAAGTACAAACATAATTTACATCAGGAAGGTAGTACCTAAATATAGTATTTAGTATATATATCATATTATAAATGGATTGCATAGCTCCATAGAAGTATAAAAACGGATACGTCATATAGGATGTACTGCATATACTGCTGTATAGGTACTGCTATATTATTTTTATATTATTAAATCAAGATGAAATCTCTACTGACAAATTCAAGCCATTAAAAATCTACGAGAACTTAAATATTTGTCACTTTATAGTTTTATACTATATATAGTGTGTACAATATAAATGTATGCATCCCTTATTTCTTTTCTCCTTTTTTTTCAATTCGTCAATGTACTATAAAAGTTTATGACGTATCTATACGTATTATATCCATGATACCTATATAATAGTGTAGGTACAAAATAGCAGTTATTACGACTTACCAGCGTAATATCGAAAACGTCCCGTTATGGTAAAATTACGAACACGTTCGATAATCATCATGGATATGGTGACGACGGCTGTTGCAGATTATCGTATATATACAAAAGACAAAACAGCATCTCGAATGTATGGGCTTTCTGCAGCTGCAGGCTGCTCGTATAGGTACGTTGCGAATTTAAATAATATACCTACGAGTACATGTGCTGAAATGTTCAATAAACTGTTCAGTGGGAAAATTGATTCTCCCGTATTTTGCTATCTCATGTTCGCTGTTTAAAGTTTGTTATCGTCCTACCATCGTCCCAGCCCCCTTGCCTATTCTTAGTCCTTTCATGATGTGTCTCAGTGTCTCACAACGTTTGTCACTTGTCAAGAGGAAAACGATCCACTTGGTCGCTCAGTCGTTGTGTATACCATGCTATTAGCTGCAAATATCCATACCTATTTATTTATTTGTATTTCTGTGAAACGTTCAACTATTGATGTTACTCCCTTCATATGCGTAGTATGTTATATAATTTTAAAGATTTCTCATCATTATAATTAAAAGCTACAGGAACTCAGAAAACTAAAAAACCTAATAATATATGCTACAAACATGTTTAAATATGCAGTTAAAAAAATTACATTGAAAAAATGGTTAATGCACCAACATAATATGGAGAGCAATCTTTATTATATCTTTACATTGCATATTAATTATTACGATTGCTTAATATAAATATATTGTGGGGTATAGAAATGACACACAATTTATATAATAATTATTATAGACTATTTTCTATATACCTATCTAGGTAGGTACGACTATATTATAGTCTATACACTATTGTTGGTCAAATGTAGAGCTAAATATCATTAATTAAGAATGCATTAATCATACGCCTTTTGTTCGGGTTAAGTTTTCTATACTTTTTCCTCATTTTAAAGACAAATGATATATGAATAAAAAATATATGCAAACTATTATGCAAAACATTATGTGGTATAATATACTTATGAATTAAAAAGAGTAAAATATGCAATACAATAATTGGTTTACTATAAACTGGTATTATGAAATACTCAAATACATGAATGTATTTCTACATCACTTTGCTAAGTATTCTGTGTTATGAATGATTATCTTACGTTATTTTATAAAATAACTATCGCTTTAGGCGAATAATAAATATATAAATACCTACTAATAAAAAAAAATTCAATATTTAAAGGTCGTAATGTTTACATAAAGTACTCGCAAACGTTCAGGTTTTAATTCATTAAGTATTTAAGTGCTCCGATATTATGTCTTGATATTTGATAATAATTTAAAACAGAAAAGAATGTCCTGCAGACAAAATTTTTCAATTTTAAAATAGGTAGGTAGTAACATAGGTGTAGGTATAGTAACCTATATAGTCATAAAATGCCTTAAAATTAAAATATAAAAAAATCCTAATCTTATCCATGTGGGGCCCTCTGGACAATATTCTTACCTTTAAATATTATAATAAGTAAATTCACTCTAATTCAAATAATAACAGACTATTCTGAGCATAACATTTGCTATGGTTATGACGTCCTCTTCTCTAAAATGTCTTCGATATAACTCTTGATGGGTTACTCTCTAAAATTAAAAATATGAGAAATCGTAACGAACCTATTGTGAATTATATCTATTTTAATTTTTCTCGAGATGAACATTTTTGTTAAACGCATCTTATCACGTAAAAACAGTTGGATATGAATATGTATGTCTGCGCAGTCATATTTAAAATTTTAATTATTTATATATTTAAAACTCATTAAAATATTAATATATTAACTATAACTATATGGGTATTATGATTTATTACTATACTAAGTTCATTAAACATTATATATAGGTACCTAATAAGTTGTATTATGCGTATATTGCGTTTATATATATAAGATAAGTATACCAATGTGCAATATATACATAGATTATAGGCATATATAAGACGTAGTTTGGTAAGCTATAAGTTAGTATGATTAAAATATATATTTATAATAATGGCATAAAAATTGCGTTTGTTCTCTAAGACTTGAGTATAATTTGTAATGCATTTAATATCTTTAATGAAATATCGTTTCAAATGCGAAAATATAATATTTATTTATTTTTTAGTCTGATCATCATCACCCCGTATAAGCACCTTGCAATATACCTGATATATAGGTGTACTGCGCACAGTGTCATCCTCACAGATAAACAAATAAATCGGCTATAATAATATATATATATATTATCATTATATAGGTCCCTACAGCCCGCACGGAATATAAATGATATTATATTGACAAAGGCATAATACGCCTGTAACCTGCTGTACCTACATTTCGTACAGTACGCGATTTACCGTACGAGACGTTCCTATGACAATAATAATAACATGTGTATAATAACCGATATATTATATTAGGCACTTCGTCGCGGGGACGACCGAAAAATGAGTTTGAAAAACGTATAAAACGCGTGTACAACTATCTACCGTCGGCAGCACCGCGGTTTCGGCGATTCACACACTCACACACTCGCGTAGTGCCGTTGATTCGGCGTGTGTGTGCGCGCGCGCCCGTGTGACCTGCAGCCGGAGCAGCAGCTGAGAGATTTAACGGAACACGTCGGTTGTGTGCGTGCAAGCGCCGCGAGAATGCGAGTGCGTGCGTGCGTCGGCGGTGGTTCTACCGAGGCGGCGGCGGCGGAATTAGGTCTTTGGGTAACGACGATTGGTCGTCAGGTGGGAGGCGGATGGACTCGCGGCGGGTTTTCACGTGGCGGCGGCGGCGGCGGCGGCCTCCGCGCCACCGGTCGAGTTGAGTTACCTGCGTGCGTGCAGTGTGTGATTTACGGTCTCGCCGGTCGCCAACCTGCAACCGTCGTCGTCGTCGTCGTCGTCGTCGTCCGGGTCCGCGTGGTCCGAGTGTGTGCGGGTGAGCCGTGTGTTCAAAATTTCACGTGGAACCTTTTTTTTTTTTCGTCTACTCCTCGAGTGCGTGCTTTGCAAGGGACGCGGCCCGAGAGATCCTCTGTTAACGCGGACACTGCGTGTAGTATAATAATATTAATATAATATTTACACATTACGATAGTGTCGGGCACGACGTAAGATTATAAATATTTTTTTCAAATTTTATTTTATCCGAGTTTTGGATTACAATCATCGCCGTGTCTGAAACGCACGCACCATCTCCTGGTTCACGGTACGTACTATATTATATTATATCAGAATTTATTTTATTATTTTACTTAGAACAACGTGATTTCTCTATCTGGTATTCAAAGTGGTATTTTCTCGTATGGAAACATCTCTATTATTTCAAAAGTCCATAACGACCACCGTTAAAGTCTCTAAGGATTTTTTCCCACCGTTAAAGTCACCAGAGACATTTTCTTTCAGCGGTCTTCCCATTATGTTCAGTTTCCGATTTTATAGGAATTTTACCGAGAATTGCCTTCTATACAGGATCATATTTTAGTTATCTATCTATAAGTGTCTTTTTTTCTATCGGCAGTTGTATATTCCTATAGGTAATATAGTTTTGGTATGTGACCATATAGTCTATTATGATTATAATTTAAACGCGTGACTTGTCACAAAATAATAATACAACTGCAGCACGTACCCACGTATCTGTACGCGTATACGTACCTATATTTAATATTGCGTATATTTCTCTCACCTCTCGTGTCAGCTTAAATATAAAAATTTAAACATCTTACAGTAAACGTTTTTCGGAAACCGCTTATGTTATATGGGTCGTGACAAAAAAAATGCATGTCCGTCTTCAATAGATATATACCTATAATCAATATATATATATATATATTATATATGATTATGATACTTGCGTTGCCGTTCTCCTACTTGGAAGCAATAACGTTTTGGACCCCCCTAAAATTATTAGCTGTAGAGCCAGTGATGGCCCCCCCTCGCCATGACGCTAATGACAGCATCAATAAACGAAACCTGTTACACGCTACGGACTTGTCTGCAAACACTGTGATGTGTGTGATAATAATAATAATAATAATGTATATTATTATTGCTACGCAGTTTTCGGTCAACTCTTTATTTTGCTCTTTATTTGTATCGCGCTGTTTTAATGACCGTGCTCTTGCGGCTGTCATTGACGGACGGCCAATATTTGTAATACGCGCGCAAGTGGAAGTCACGATTCTTACGTTTCGTGCGAACACCACTCGAAAGTCGTATATAATATGACGCGCTATATTATTTTTATATTATATTATCATGTTTCTGGTTGTGACGGTGATGAACGCAGTTGTAGGTATTATATTATGGTATAGGTACATCGCGCTGACTTTTAACGAGGTATATTATATATATATATATATATATATATGTGTAAATGGTGTGGTATAGAAGGTCTTGTTATCATGCAGCTGCACACTTCCGGGACCACGGCGGAAGCTAATAAGTAATAACCCGCGAGAGGTATTTTCTCTCCATAAAAAGGCTTCGATCATTATAATATTATGCGCACTTCAGTGTTATTTTTTTCGTCTTTTTTTACGATTGTCCATTGTCTGTTTTTCTTCTCGCGTATCGTGTATAGGTACATCTACCTCTACCTTATACCAACGCCCACGAGCTGTAGTATGTGGACAATGTATATATAAGAAACACCGCACGCGCACATGTAAGCATATCAACGGCTTTTTTACGATCTTAAGAAATCATAACACGCATTATATGTAACGTATCTAACCTGCACTGTTGCGGATACTCTCGGATGCTGAGCGTGCTGTGTATGCTTGTATACAGAGTGTGTGAGTGTGTGTGTGTGTGTGTGTGTGTGTGTGTGTGTGTGTGTGTGTATCCAGGTTAGAGCCGAATGTGCTACCCCTCGGGGCATCAGTTTCTACGCACCTTTATAACCTCATAGGAATTTCTTTCTCCGCCGCGGTCTCGTTTATATACGTATACGACACTCTTCGTCGAGCTTCATCTTGATGAAATCATTGTTGTGTTTTTTAAGACGTATTCGGACATTAGTTTTTAATGACTCCGCGGTTTATATTTAATTCATATATATCTATTATGTATTATTATATTCCTTTTGTAACTGTATCTATATAACGAGTATAGGTGCCTATAGTTGTGACGCCGCGAAGAAAAAATAACGAATCGAGTATAATATATAATATTATATATGGGTACCAGACTTTTCCCGTAACGATCCTGTTTTTCAACCTTTTTGATTGCGCTGCTACAGTAGCTCTATGGCTGCCGGTAACGCGTTGGCGACCGACAAAATTATTATTGACAATACAACATATTTAACGACGTCGCGTCGCCTGCAATTCTAATAACCATGGCGCATTACCATATTGTTAACCTATTTTTATAGTATTTTAATGTTAATTCCATTTTATAGTAAAAATTATCCTACGAATGAGAATATTAGGAATTTAATTTAGTTACATATATGAGTAATATGACTGTAAAGTCTGAGGGTAGGTTAGTGTGAGCACAACACACTGTGCAAGAATGTTAACATATATATATATAATACATATTTATATAATACAATACCTATCATTTATCGCCCCCAGATCACAAACCTGGTTTGATTGAATATTTGAATGCATTAATGTATAGCATAAAATATGTTACAAAATACATTTTCATTATCCTACCTAGTGAGTCTGTTTATCTAGTATCTACACATATAAAGCTAAACATATTTGTGGACCTATTATGGATCTTTTAATGCAATTTATCAAATAAGTGACTCATATTGTTTTTAATCTATTATAGATTAACTTTAATAAATTGAAGCATATTATGTATAGTAGGAGAAATTTCATTTAACTGCTTAAAGTTTTTGTAGTTAACAGAAACAAGTTGTTATTATACATAGCTATAAATTATTCACTGTTTGTTGCATAATTAATGTAATAATCATTATTGTAGACATAATAACGGGTCTAGCCTGAAGATTATCGCTAATTGTCGAAGTGAGTTTATGCACGTAATATATAGTACTGAAATTGAATATGTGTATATATAATTAATATATCCATATATAGTAAATTTTATTATCGCACGTATACATTATAACTACTACGAAAGTCTGTTTTCGGCTAAAACCGATCGGCTTTGTCGGAGAAATTCGACCCCTGACACGATATAAGAATTTATTCGTGCCTCCGAGGTCGTTGCCATTTTTTTTTTTCACTCTACTCCGAACGAAATCTCTACATGACCGCCGGCGCAAATAAAACGCTGTGATATAGAAATCACATAAGTGTACAGTTTTTACACACACGCACAAACATGTATGTACATGCGCACACGCTAACGCGCGCGCGCTCGTAGATATACATATACATTTTTAAAATTAGTGAGTGCTTAAATTTTGACGTGTAACGGATCCCCCGCGAGTCATTAGATCTGACAACGTTGGAGTGCACTTAATGTCTGACTAGGTACGAAACGCGTGTAAAGATCATAGACGAAATATCCGTATAATAATGATAATGATGGTTTTTCTCCTTTTAGTTTCTCTCTTTTTTTTTCTGAACACATTTGACCTAGAAACTTCCTTGGTTTTTTCTTCTATTCTATATATAATGCTGCACATCGTCAACTTACAATAGTAATGTTGCACTGTGACCGAACTGGTTCTATATATATTAATATTATATACAATATTTTTTATAATAGGTACCTATAACCTAACCCAACCTAAATTATTTTTATTTGTTTATGCTTGAATTATGTTATATAATATTATAATTATATACAATTACTAAATTTAATAATTAATTAAGCCTAGTTAATTTATATACATATAGACATATATAGTAGGTACCTATTATAGATACCGACAAGTGACAACCAAGTTGGTTAAGGTGCTGTTGTTATATATAAATACAGTGTACTGTGTGTAGTAGCCATTTTCGATTGGAATATTCAACGGATAACAGAATCGTACCTATATAATTTATTAATTACATTAATTACTTAGTATACCTATATATAATATTATAATACATATAAAATATGTTGCATATAGAAATGGTCCACCATGCCTGTCCTGCTAAAAATATTAAAAATATTCAGGTAAAATATCTATATAATGTATAATATCGATTCGAATTGATAGAAAGCCGTCGACGCGTATACAGAAATAATATTATTGCATAGTTTTCATATTATATATAATAAAAGGAATACCTGGCGTCATGTGTGGTTCCATTGCCGAAACGGCGTTGGACTCCATGCGTATACCTATATAGCTTCATATTATACTTATAGGTGGACACACTGGACACAGCTTCAATAGCACACACACATAGGCACTCCACACGATTTCGCCCTGCTCTACAGAACGCACGCATGGTCTACAATAATAATAATAATAATAATAATAATAATAATAATAATAAATAATAATCGTTTTTATCCTCCACGTCGCTCGTCGTCCTAATATCGTGCAGGCCGCAGTTGGTTCTGTATAGAGTAGGTATACGAGTATATTATATACACACATAAAAAATTGTAACAATATACATCTGTATATATACGCGCACGCGAAGACACAGCAGACGTACACAATACACAATAAGATGTAGGTATACGGTCTTGGAGTCGGTTTTATTCCATTATGCTCGGTTCGTCCGTATACCGCGCGTGGGATGTGTGCGACTCATCCTGCAGTGTTTACGTGTGTGTGTGTTATTCTTGTATATATATATATAAGTACATGTGAGACTGTCTCGAGTCGTGATCCGCGCACGCCGCAACGTATTTTCACCCGCAATGCTCGTGGATAACAATATATTATAAAATAATTCGCCCGGACCAATTTGCCGAGTTCCGTGTGCGAATCTCGAAGACTGTATAATATATATATGTGTACAAAAAACACACAGCTGTATTATTATATGAATCACCTCTAGTCCGGTCAAAAAAAAAAAACTGGATCGTCACGTTTCGCTCGCGCCCGAATCGGGATCGAGCCGATGAACGGAGTAGATTTCACGATATGAAACTGCACGTCGACTGCAAGCTCAGTAGGTACCTAACTTTTTTCGGGAATCAAAAATGTTTAATAATCTCTATAAAAATTCGATACCGTAACCCGGGGATAGCGGGTGTTCGTCGTCAGATATAGGATGCAGACAATACAGGTAAGTGCATAAAGGTCAGCTTTATTTAATATATATTATATAATATAGAATCGGATGATTCGGGTGAATTCGTTTTTTTCTATCTGCGGAATTGTGTGACCAGCTTATATTTTATTTGACCACGAATTAAACCATTATATTGAGTTCGAAGTTCATACCTATAATTACACAGACAATATATTTAAAAAAACATTGCTCTTTTCGTTTGGTGCCTATGTGCCTTTTATATAATATTTGTATTTCCGGTGCACGTTCGCATTCATAATTAAAACATACGGACACAATTTGCGTTTTCTATGCGAAATCGTCGTGTTTTATGGTCGGAAAAGAAAAAACGAAACGACGACGATGTTATCGAGATAATGGCTGCTATAGCTATAGCTATATCGTCATAACGTTATATTATGCTCGTTCTTCATCAAGATTGCTGCAGTGTACACGCGTTTGAGATCATCAGCTTATAACGATATATAATATTATAATACACAGCCACACCAAGATTGCACAATCAAGTGGCATTCAACGAATTAGAAAAAGAGATTTATCCCATTGTTGTCTGAAATATAAATATTATTGCAAAATATGATATTATATACATTTATATAAAGTCAATACCCGCTAGGGTTAGACCATTGGTTAAATTATTGTATTACAGAAGCACCCATAAAACGAACGCCTATTACGAATACTCATAAAATATAATAAGTACACTATGCAGCGTTTGTACCTGTAAGTACAACAATTTAAAATATTAACGACAAATAATGACACAAAATTCATTTTAGTAGGTACAATATTTACAAGTATAACCCCTGCAAAAGCAGCATATTATTTTCGGGCACCTATATTATATATCAAATAGGTACAGATAAAATTAATAGCTCCATTTTCCTTAAATTATTCTTTTAAATGCATTAAATGTTAATTGATGTTATAAAATTAATGAAAACAAATTAAATGCATTGGCTTATTAATTTAATTGTATTCGTAGAGATATGAAATCATAGATATTAAATAAATTTTCAATTTATATAATAAAATTAAAAATGTGAAAAACCTTTATTATACAACACAACTAAATATTATTTTTAAGCTGCAATTGAGAATTAAAAGCTTAAAAGACAGAAATAATACGAATATGTTTAGGGGTTAGGGTAATTGATTTTAGTGTATGTACCCCTAAAATGTGTATCAAATTTTGTGGTAATTTCGAAGTATTCAGCGTAGAAGGAAAACGTATTTTATTTGAAACGATTGGGCGAAGCATAATTTCGACGTGTCACGAATTTAGTCCAAATAATTTAATTTATTATTCTCTGGCTCTCTCTATAGCTGCAGTGTTTCATTGAAATGCGCGACGGATTCAAAGCGGCTTTGCGCTGATTAAAAGAATATATAATTTACAATATCCTGTAATTAGTCGTTAACGGGCGTTCATAGACGACATGGATTTAATTTTGTCTGCTATATTAGTATACATATATAGTTGCAGACTCCAGTACACATTTCTAGGCATTATACGATAAGGTTTATTACTATTTTTTTAAGAATCGTAATTAATACTCGCTACACGTACCTATACGTACACGTCTATTATATACACCTAACCACAAATTAATAGCCGTGTTTTAGCTCGGTAAAAAATAACATGTACCTAAAAAGAAATCTTGAGTAAGACATCATTTAATAATTATTATAATTTATAACGGTTGTTGCGCTCTGTGTCAAACAATAAATTATATTATTTTTTATTATTATTCTTAAATGTATTTAAAATATGCGTTCTACGTTCTTATATCCGTTGCACGAGACTTTGATGCTGGTCATTGATCGTCTGCATTTATTACAAAATATTGTTGATCGACCGCGGTTCAAAGTTGTCTCAAGTATAGGTAATATTTTATGTTTGTTGATGGTAATAATTGTCAAATTTATTGAAATGTCTATTCGTTTGGTCTTTTGATTGGGTTAATATATTTATATAGCATATGAACGCGCGCGTTTCTTATAAAAGATTGGCCTTCTATAAAAAATTTAAAATGTGAGAAATTATACATTTTATTGTTTGTATTCGTTCTACATTTCTTTGAGACAATGTATTGTATCAACCATAATCATTCAAAAATAAAATATAAATTAATGTTTTTTTTAAATTGAATGGTAATTATTAATTTATATTTTAATGACATGGCTATAAACTGTTTTGGACTTGAGAAGTTGGAAAATAGGAATAGGATGTAACTAAAATGTATTTATTTTAATTTTCGTATAATATAAGATATATAAATAATTTTTTTTCTCGTTGGGTAAATATGGTTGCATAAGAGACTGCAAAAATTTGTCTTGCGTTTCGTATACACCAGCTGTAGCATACATATTGTAATAGTACCTATACATACCTAATAATATTACAATACGTATGCACTATACATAATTGTTAATATAATAACATAACGACAAAATCCGAAAGCCGGGCAGTTATCAGCGGCGGCCGCGGTGCACTGCGTTTCCCGTATGGATCATATTGTAACGAAAATCTACTACAATGGGACTGAACAAAAAAAAATCATGACCGACTGTAAGGTTCCTATATGTACAATATATATAGTAGCCGCGTGTTTAGATCCGGGCTAATTATCCGGGCTGATATAATAATGGTTACTCGTGTTTAAACATTGAGACGCGCCGTGGAAACTGGTTTTTAATGCGGTCTATACACACACACACACACACACACACACACACACACACACAAGCGTGTATATATATACAACATGCGTTCCGCTCCGCCAGCGTTTTCCTTCTCTCTTTATTTTTTTCGTCTAATTTTATTTTTACTCGTGTAGTCGTTTTTTTTTCTTCTTCTCCTACGTTTTTTTTTCTCTTCTTTTCTTATTCGGCGGTTAAGGTCCGTCAACACCGGGGCCGCCGCACGAAGCGGTCCGAGAAAATCCGGCCGCGACGGCTCGCGGTGTGCGCGCGTTAGCAAAGACGGTAGGTCGTTGCTGCTGCCGCAGTGTTTATAGGTATACCGTTACAAATATATAATATACGCGCGACGTTTGTATACACACTCGCACAATAATATAATAAATATAATATAACTTTATTATTATATACGACACATCCGACCAAGTATGCCGGGTGATACATCGCCTACCGTAAGACTCTGATTATTTTTTTTTAAATATATACAAATATAAATAAACGTTTTTGAAAATATTATTTTTATTACTTTTCGCTACTATTGGTGAAAAAAGTTAACAAAACGTGCTCTTGTGGAAACAATTTGTACCTTCCGATTCGGGATACTATGTAGATATAGTTTGGGTATTTTTTCTAATAAATTAGTTTTGTTATTGAACCTTTATACGCTGATATAGGTACTAGGTAGTATATATACCAGAAGTACTTAAGTACAATTTCTACTAATATTATCAAACATATTCAAATACAACACTTCACTTGAAGCAAAACGTATACGATATGTAAGAAAAATACATACAAGATGATAATAGTATCCCGACTCCGCGTAGGGGGGAACCAATAATACCTACATTTTAGTACGACATTTTTATGTTTTAATGTTTTACTTTTTTTTTATTACAACATGTATTTGTATTTTTTATTCCAGAGCAGAATATTGTTTGGAATACTCTAATTCGTAAAAATCGAACTTTCACAGAGTAGTGTATGGGTTAGACCAGGTTATATAAGTATTTAAAGTTTATATGACCGAAGTACTACCACTGGGTAGTTTCTTTATTCACGTTTCTCATTTCATTCATTAATGTATCACATATGCTTATTATAAACTTAATTACAGATTGAATATTTCAAAATAAAAAAAAATAATAAAAATATGAGCGAAGTGGAATGGTACAAGAGTACCCCGAAAATGTTGGTACACTACTCCGGTAGTCCAAACTTTAAATAATAAATTATAAACTAATAGAGTATTTTTCAGAAATATAATTTTTATAGATCGAAATACTTCGAATAATAACCTGCGTCATTCAAATGAGCAAAAAACTTCCAAATAAGAACCATAAAATAATAGTAAAAATGTTAATTTTTTATATAAAATACCTATGTATAAGTATGTGTTGTTGTGTGTGCGTAGTTATAAATCTTTCAATCTTTGTTCCGCAGAATGAACAATTTCGATCGAGATAAAGCATTTCGCACTCGGTAATTCGGTATACCTAATAGTCTCTGTATGTATTCTAATTACGCGCTTCCATATTAATACTATAATATTTTATCACCGAAACCACACCGTGTCCTTGGACGTCACGTTATAGGCTTATAGCGATTATGATATATTTTGTTGCTGTCTTATAGACACGAAAAACAACATATTTTCTTATGACGAACCGCGTACGTCGCACAACACCGTAGAAGGTTTGATTTTAAAATCAATAGCTCGATAGTGGTAATAATAACGATAACGCTTGGAAAAAAAATTAACAATCAAATATAATGCAATTTAAACTTAATGTACGAATAAATCGTTTGCAATGTTAACACATGTTAGGAAAATATGTGTTCGAACGCGAAAAATGTAAATCAAACTCAATATAGTTATAAATCACTATGACATCGCGGATACCAATTTCCAACAAAAGTATGTTTGGTAAATTTTAACGCATATTGGTATACAGCTTAGTCTCGATAACTCAAAGTTAAAGGGAGATAAAAAAATCACTCTGAGATATGTATTAATCGAGATAGGAATACCTACCTAACTCAAATTTAATCTAACCTAATCTCAATAAGGGAAATAAGAAAAATCTAATTGTCAAGTTTTTCGAGTTATCGCTATTCGACTGTAATATTATGACGTACGCTACACAACGAGTTTATACCGGAATATGTATTGTATCTCTTAGCTGCATAATCGTTTTAAATGTTTATACCAATATCACGCGTTAATGCACCGCTGCACTTATTTCGAAATTTTTCCGATCGCAAACTGGTTTTCATAGAATTTTTTTTTTTTCGAGAACCACGAATTCGTATTGAAGAATACAATATAATATATAAATATACCTAAATAGATACAACTGTACAATTTGTATAACTTGATGCTGACCCAAAAAGCTCCTATCCCGTGAACGATTTTTATTTTTTACCATCGTTTGAAAATATATTACAGGTGTCTACAATATTTTGGTAAATAATATTGACCATTTCGGCTATATCAAAGCTACAGTTTCCTATGTATACATAATATATTGTAAATTTTAAATACATAGGTACCATAATAACTTGCATTATTGTTAATAAATAGCGTAGGTATAGTAATGATATTATATATTGTAGTAGTAGCTGCAGTATTATACTGTCGGTACACAAAATGTAGGTGACGTCGTGACTTCGAACCACACCCGAAGTTGAAACGGATCTGCTCGTACCCCTTATACTAGCATACCCCTTCCCCATTGCAGTTCTACTATGCTATATTATACGGTACAAAACTAGATTATAATAACATATATATACCTAATATAATATATAATATGGCGGACGACGGGGAGGTAAGCGGTCGCGAACGGGGAACGGTCGGTCGTGGAAGGAGGGGCGGGCGCACGGTATATATTATTATATATTATACACAGACCATTGCGGTGACGAAGTGGGGGGGGGAGCGAAACTGCCGTGGTGGACCGGTTTTCTGTATGTCCCGACAGATCGAGTTACCCGGACCAGATTAATCAAAATACGTTGCGTGGGTGCTCTCGACTTATAAAAAGTATACATATATATAAGACGCTTGTATATGTACCCGCGAGTCGGCAAACCTCCGCCGCACGATTATTGTTTTCTATTCTCCCCCGCTGCCACAGCCAAAGTGTATACGTACATACCGGGACGGAGACTATAATAATATTATGTAGGTACAATTACAGATGCACACGAATTTCAAATCGTAATTATTTATGGTGACCATTTTGTGTTCAGCGCGACCCCCCTCGTGCCGGAGAAAATAATTTAATAATATAATAATATACGATGCGATTCGATGAGGTTCGTCACCGGGTCGTGAACCACCGCAGTGCGCCGGAGTTTTTCAGAAAATTCTTATCTATATCCTAATATTATAATACTCTGCTATAATACCTAATAGTCGTTAAAATAATGCTGTATATAGAAACTAGGTTCTCGTTAAAATAGAATTCGATAAATTATTGACCAAAGAAAATCTCATAACTATAGGTGTATATACTGTATAGGCATAAAATAGGTAGTGTGGTATACTTATTATAATACGCGTCATCGATTTAACGCGTTCCGTACCGTTAATCAAATTATAACAATTGCAGTTTAATGTCACATTTATGCGGTCGTAAACCGTTTTTAATCGGTGTATAATACCAGCTGTGAGTTTCGAGCCAATCAAAGCGCACGGCTTCAGCACGTATATTATAATAATATAACATTGAGTATAGGTATATACGAGTGACCTATATTTTATAGGATTTTCGAGACGCCCGCGCGGTAACCGCACTTGACTTTGAACTTTGAAATTTCAAAGTTATATATTGGCCAGTAATGAATTACAGAAAAAAAAAACGTGTCCTCGACCATAATATTATAATATTGTCACAATTTTATATGGCTATCGACCGATAACTTCGTATACAGGTAGCTACTCCGAGACTGTGCAATGCCATTGCCTATTAAATTTGTATTGTATATTGATGGGGCCGCACCGACAGCGGCAAGTGTCATTATACATTATATTATTATTATGTTATATTATGATACAGCTGACAGCGATGCCGTTATTGGAAACGGGGCTGCACAGGTATAATATATCAGAATAACTGAATGTAAATCGATTTTTCACCCACTCATTCGGCGTTTCCCCTCTTCAGAGATAGGTATATATTTATTATATATATTTTGCGCCTTGACTATAATATTATGCGTGTGCGATGCATGTGTGTGTGTGTGTTTATGCGAACACAATGTAACAATATGTATTTTAAAAATAATTTGATATTAATGTGAACTAATAATATATAATGTTGTTACCTATATAGTATTTTTTTTACGGTGGCAGTAGATTTTGCAAATACAATTGAATTTCATAAACTGATATCACCCAATGTAACATTATCTATAATGAGATATATATATAATACGTACGGTAAAAATGATATTTATAGCTTATATAATATTATGAGAGGAGGTGGTTAGTGAAACGTTTCTCCGTCCATCCGGTTGATAAAAATCAACGCAAAAACACGATAGATCGTTTTTCAGACGAAGATTTATAATGTTCATCGGCCTGAGCGCGAGGTATTGGGCAACCTCCTGATTGTGTTATAATAATAATAATAATAATATCATGAGACGTGAAAATCGTATATGACTCACATTTACGCGCGTCCACCATAAACGGTGTGGCGGCGTCATGAGTATAATATTTATTTTTTTTGTAGGTCGACTATAATATAACCACATGTACACGCGGTATGTACACCGTCGGTATGACTATACTGTGAATAGGTTCGCTTATATATATATTATATATATATAATATATCCCTCGGACGACGCCCGTTAATTTATTGCCTCTGACGAAATGAACATGCGCAAGCGGATCACGACCAAGTCAAAAAAATTATACTCCGATCACGATTTCATTTCCGCCGTACATTATTATTATTATTATTATTTTAATTTTGTTTTTTATATTTGCCGGACTCCTCCCGTCATAATGCCGGCTGCCCCGTTTTGTGTCATTTCGCACATGCGATGCTGTGCCGTTTATATAGAAATGTAATGCTGTACACCTCTGTGTACGCATTTTAACAATATAAATAGATACGTACTAGCTGTCGCATTACAATATATTGTCTGTGTCGAGACTCGAGACGCACACTATCTCGTGCCTCGTATCCCCCGGGCCACCTCCACCTCAACCCTCTCCCCCCTCGCCTAATCTGACAATCCGGGCGTCAAATTCACGTCGCCCGTCGCGGCCTTCGTCTCACATATTTTTATCGGATCTGCGCGCGTTCGTGAGACTCGAAGAACTAGGTTACACCGCGTGGTTTAATATCATAACGTGCCCGACCGAACCGCGTTCATGCTGGTGCAGCAGTAGAAGAATTCGACGGGGATAATAATATATAAAAGAAAAAAAATTCGAGTTTTATATATATATATCATATTATAGATAGGTACATATTATTATTATTATTATTATTATATGCCATGCACGGCGTAATATTATCGTATTATAGCGTAATAATTTTCGTCCGATTAACCATACATTATTGTAAGACGTATGAACCGATTGCAGGTTTCTGCAGACTGCAGCAGTATACAGCCGACGTCTGAATTTTATCAAAACTGCACTAGCAACATATCAAAAATAATATTTGATACCCGTAAAATCCATCATTATCGTTCACATTATTTTTCTACTGCGGAACGTCTTTACGTAATGTGGAATAAAAAAATAAAGTATACCCGCATTTCAACATTTAATACATCTCATATTGTCATATATATTTACTTTATATTGCATAATATTATAGAGTATGACTCCAACATTTAAGGCAACAATTAACATGTTTGTGAAATGACCTTTAATATACCTATCTAAATTGGTACTTTGTACACGACATAATCGTCAATTCTATTTTTTTTTTTAATACGTATTTGCATAAAAGTGTTGTATATATCTTTAACTTTAGATGTAAGACTGCGTTTAGATGCAACGCACGTTACGTGTAATATATTGTACACATTTTTTCAAAACTGCGTTGTCATGCGTAGACCGCTTTTATAGATACATTACGCATCGGGTGAACCCCCTAGCGTGGCTCAGAAAGAACACCTTAACCACAACGCCGGATGCGAAAGTATAAGGTTACCGAGGTTCGGTATACATCATTGTGGTACCTATATAGCCTGCAATAGCCATATTTATACATAAAATAAATCCATAATCTAATACAGTATAAGCATGTAAATTGTATTTGATATAAATTATTTTGTCTTTTTATGTTTAATATTATGTTATAATATACATCAGCTATTATTCTCTCACACTGCAGTGAATATACTAGGTGTTATTGTTACTCGCAAGTACACCGCCGGCTTTATGCATAAGTTTTTCTAAATGGTTTATAATATTCATGGCTTATAAAATCATGTATGTAAAGAAACCCATTTCTCTTTTGAGACGTCAAAAAAAAGACGTCTCACGTTATACTTTATTGTTGTGTGCATACATGGACTCGGACACTATAGCTAGGTTGTCTAGAAAACCGTTTAAGTCGTGTGTGAACTCCTCCCCTATATTGCATATAATTGGTTTTTCGGACTTCCATATATACAAACACATAACATATAATACAATATACTTCAAGAATGTTATATTCTGTCGAGTATTTGCATAACACATCTCAACAATTTTCAGGTTTGTTCCGTCGGTGGTATCTTAAAATCTCGTTAAAATCTTGACGTATAATATACACTACTATTCATTTATTTACGTTATAATGTTATGAATAATCAACTTTCGCTTGACTGATTTGTTCGTGCAATCTTCAATCTATTTTAATTAAATATTTATTTAAACTAATCAGCGTTCGTTTGGCGTGATAACGTATAAATATGGGCATTAAAGTGATGCGTTTTTCTCGGAGCAAATGCCGAAACGTTAAAATTGCAATTTCAAAAAGGGAAAGTTGCTTATCTTGGCGTATAGGTTTTCAGACATATCGCTCACACATTTCACTGCTATTCATCATTAAATGTTATTTATTTTAGATATTTTTCATTTTTCGTAATCTCTTCTTCTTTGAATCTTCATCATTATTTGCCATATAGCCAGAGACCGACGACCTCTGGGATTGACCTGCGTCAAAACCGGTTAATCGTTTTTCGTTACATTCCGGATAATAGTCATTAGGAAGTAGAAAGAAGGTAGATAGTATATATCATATATACGACGGTTTTAATAATATATTATAATCATATTTTGGAATATTTTTCACGTACCGATTAATAAGATACTTATTAAATTGCATTGATGATTAAACTAATATGTATAATGGAGTGGTCCATGAGAAATTTTGTATTTTTATTGATGATCCCGTGGTGATGCGGTGGAGACTTGAACGCTATTTAAGCAGTGACTTTCGACTGTGACGGCGGCATGCACAGCACTTACTATTTATAATGATACGATCGTTTCGAAATCGATCAAATGGTAAAAAAATATCTGAAATCAAACGTTTACGAATTTTTAAATATTTATCGCACGTAATACTGTTTCGATAATGTGGCATAATAATTTATAAAGATCACGTTGTCTGTGATATTGCACTTTGTATAGCCACAACAAAAAGTTTTAATTGGTCAATTTCCATAAGTCTGTTTTATATAACAAAACAATAAGGCTTTCGGATTTATTATCTGATAAAAACTACGAACGACAAATTTCATCGGAATGTATATTTTATTACACTCGTACGTGGTAAAAATCATTATGCGCTTATAATTTATAGTTAACTGTAACTATCGTATATTATACACATCGATGACATAACACCGTGCATAGGTAGGTATAATACGCTATATATTATATTATGTTATGAACGTTCATAGCATTACAAATTAATTTAATATAATATCCGATACTGAACTTATATTCTCCTACGCTTCAATGTGTATACAGACCGTGTTACGTCTTATAATAAAATATTATAACTTAAAAAACATTATTCAAAGTTAATTGGTCCAATTTTATAACTTATAATGCATACTATGTCTATATTAATATTGTTATACCTAAGTAGGAACCTGTATATAATTTAGTATTATCATTGTTGATTCTTTGTTTAGTTAAAATAGGAAACATGGTATAAGGCACGGCGCAATAATTATAATTGGACTGCGTATTTTAAAAAACTATTTACTTGAGTTAGACGCGATAAAACAAAAACAAATCTAGGATTACCTATAATTATTCTGGAACGTTGGAAACGCGAACTCTGTGAGAGGAATCGGACCGGACAACCAACCTTTAATTGTTGTGATGGTGGTCATTATAATATTTAACCCGATTTCATAATATCCTTATTGAATCGTTCGCGGGTCTAAGACGAACTTAATATAAGACTGCAGCAGCCGACCAAATGATAATTTTATCTTTATTTTTTATATACATATTCGGGACTGCAATCGTGATTTATCAATGGAGTATTATAATACTATGTTATGATAATATATTATCCCAACCTGAGAACGTCGCGTGCAAAAACTCGACGGAGGTGCAGCGTCGTCACGGTGTGGTATATTATAATATTATAGTGGTATACCAATCTGTAGGTATATACGCGTGCGTGGGTAGTCTACACCCAATTATTATTATTGCGATGATAATAATAATAATAATAATATAGTAATGTTATCTCTGATAGATATTTATTTTTTTACTTGAGGTTTCCTGTAAATTCTGGGCCCGTGACGAAATAAATAAGAGTCGTCTCGGTGGCGGTGCGGCTTCGAGAGCTAGCATTTTGCGAGCGCGCGCCCGGGTTTCGACGTCGAAAATCGCGCGGTACCTATATATATATAACGGTGCTGCAGCTCGCTCGTATATTATTCGTGTTACGCCCACCCCGACCGAAGATGAAAAAAACGAAAAACTAAAATAAATAATAATTGCACGACACCGTGAGTCGGGTGCACCTATACAATATACACGCGTACGAAATTTCTCACGATCCGTTTCGCGTCTCGTCGCATGTATAATAATGTGTACTGGTAGTGGCGTTTTTAATAACGCGACTAGTTCCTCGTTATACGTGAGTTTGGGAAATCGTCGGAAATAAGTGTATAGGTACATCAATTCTTCGATGATGAGGATACTCGCTTCCTGCACCTTCGTCTTTTATTAGGATGTATTAATATGGCTGAAAACGATTTAAAATAATCACATCATACACGTATATCACAATTATATAATATAATATAGTATATTATGCAAATAAAGCTGGTGTTAAATACCTAATGACAATATGAACGGACAATAATTTACGAATGCACATTTTACTGGCAGTAGAAATCGGCATTCTTTTTGAAAATATTAATCTCTCTTAGAGGCCGCTGAAGCGTAATCGGAACCGCCGAGTGCGTAAATTCTGTTTTCGTTTCTGTATATACAATGAAGGTACAATGGTACATGTGCCACGCGCATCGATCATCATGTCACAAATTTTCGATTACAATATTTTATTGTCGACAAAGGCATCATCAATTTTTTGCGATGCCGAGTTCCTATATAGTATAATATTTGCCCACTCGACAGTCGACAACGATAGATATTCGATAAGTCGTTTTGGACAAATAATTTCTCTATAGCGCCCGACGAGTAAATCGTGCAGCTATAGTCAAGTATACGTCGAGTGCGTGAACTTAAATTACATATATTTACCTATATACATATTATGTTATGTGTATGCAACGCCGGTGGACGTTATAATATAAGCAGAATCGAAGATAAATACGATAACTATAATATAGGGTTCCAATAAATCACGATACCCTATATTATAACGGCGGCTGTACCGAATAGAAGTTTCGCATAAAATGTTGCGGGTCATCATCATCTAGACGAGAAATCGTGTACGCATTTTTAGTTTTAATATAATATAAATAGGTACATCGATACGTCGCTGCGGCGCGTTTAGATATCACACGTTAGCATATTATTTTTAATAAATGAATAGGAATAAAAAAGTCAACGACGAGTACACAATGGGATCATCTTAATCTCGGATAAAGAATCCAATATAAATGTGCAATGCAAAAGATGGGAAGGAAAAACTGTACGAGTTGGATTGCCGCCGCCGTCGAAGAGAAGAGTGCAATGGGGAACACAACGACTGGGCGTCGAAGTCTTCGTCGTCGTTGCCGTTGTCGTGGGATCCGGACGCGGTGTTGCCGTTTTGCCAGCGCGATCACGTCCTGGAAATAGTAGACACGCCACACATACTTAAACAACTGGTTTTCGTGTGTCTACGCGTATAGCGCGTTTCTGGTCAAACATTGTTTACGTTTTCTCCCAATGCAGAAAAACAATAGCTGGATTTTTAATCGGACGAAAAATAAAAAACAAAAAAACAAAAAAAAACCACCAACACCGGTGACATTGCAATCAGTTTCGTCGACGAATAGACTCAATACCTGCAGATTTAAGGTATATGCTAGGTGAACGCAATTTATCATTATTAAAATAATGTTTTTAGTTTTTAACAATAGAAATATTATTTTACATGCTTACTAAAACCTTAGAGATAATTAACAGATAATTACTTTAAACATTAGAGACATTTCATTAATTATTTTTTAATTATTCTGTTCTTTTCCGTTTGTTATTGTTTGAAATTCAATTGTTTTTTTTTCTACAAAGGCGTACACAGGAATTTCCAATATAAGGGAGATTCCCATATGACTATATATTAAAATGAATGTATAAAAAACATTTTATTAAGCCAAGGGGGGGGGGGGTTGTAAACACCCAAAATACCCTTCTATATTTCAGTTCATTAACATTTAATAACTGCATATAGGTTTAATGACTATAAAGTTATGTATTCGCCAATAGGTACATGAAATAATGTTCAAATAGATCAAAAAAATAAATGATATGATATTTATTTTGTCACCAGCTGTGACTTGTGAGGGCCACAAATCTTATCTGAAATTGAACACATTAAATAATAATATCACGTCCGACAGCAATTACCTCGTTATTGATATTATCCTCGGCATTATTTTAATATGAGTACTTGATATAATAATATGCGCGTAGATACATTGTGAGCGTTTGCATAATAATACGCACCGTGGTCGGGAAACGCGATTATCAGAAATTACGAGATCGGTTACAATAAACCGGGTAAATCGAAGACTCCCGACCGCTAATGACCATAATAGTGTCCATAATTGATCATAGTTATATTAGTATAATAGACATTATATTACTATCGCAAACGTGATGAGAGTTTGGACTTGAAAGTACAACGTACTTACTAGGCTGTGTATCGAAAACCAAACATGTCATACTCCGACTTGGACTCATCATATTCGGGTAAACGAATTTCTTATACGTATAATACGAGACCAAAAACGCTGATGCGATCGTCAACGTGGAATCGAAGTGACAGTGAGAAGAAAAATAAAAACGATATCATAATATTACATCGCTGCCTGATATAATAATATAATATAAAGCCAGTGCATGTGTTGCGTGTACCTATACATTATAGCCGTGTACGAAGTACATAAAAACATACATATATTTAAATTTTAAATATATTATTATATCGATGCGATACGTTTCCGCATGTGTATAATATAGTGTGTGTCCGCTACCACTATGTAACAGACCTTTCCATTGGCCTCAAGATACGACTATTATATACGAATACGAATAATAATAATAATAATACGAAAACAGAACGTGTGGTAGAGTTTCGCGTTGTCTGTCGGATAAAGTGTATAAATTCTTTGATAATAATATCACATATAATAATATATAATATGTATTTTGTATTTATATATATATATATATTCGGTATAGGTACCGGAGTGTAAGTTGCGCAACTATATAGGTGCATATATATATTTTATATATTATATTGTATACCGGTTGCAGTGAAGTATATGTTCAATTATATTATGTGTGTGTTTCTACGTGTTTTATCTTGTAATAGGTAAAATAATATAAGTATAACATGCGTATATTATTGTATATTTTCAATTTTGTATGTGCACGGCGTTTCATTTCGATAATAATGATTTACATTACGAAGATTTTTTTTTAATTTTAATTTTGCGAAATTAAACACTAGGCGTAGCCCGTAGAGGGAAGCGTGAGACCTGAAGCCCCTAACTTTTTCGAACGCTTATATTATTATTTTTATTATTTTCATTATTATATTACCACGCGGTGCGTTTTTATTTCTATTCTCCTAACACCCCCCCCCCCCCACACACACACACACAAACACACACACAGTGCATAGATTTTCTCCGACCGGTTAATGCCCGGAGAGGCGGCGCAGTGGCGGTTGAAATCGGAACCCATTCCGTCCGTCCGTCTGTAGCGTGAACTGAAGGGGAAAAAAATCGTGAACTCGGGAACCGGCTCTCTAAACCGCTTCGGTTCAAGTACCTACTGACTTAGTTTCACGTCGTCGGCGGTGGCCTCGTGTCAGAGTCGTCGTATTGCGTGTGTATATATATGTATAAATAGATATATCTGTATAAACGTATTTTTTTAACCGCTACGATTTTATAAACAATATTGATTCAATTTTTTTTTTTTTGACACCGGTTTCTCGTCTCGAGTAAAAATCAAATATTACAATAATAATATGGTCGTCTCGTATATTATACCTATGTGCACTGTTATTAATTTACTGGCTATGCCTATATGTATAATGTATATTGTCAAACGGTTTGCGTGTATATAAGGTTGCGTATAATCTATCGACGATATTGCCCAATTGGCATCATCTTATAAGATAGATCATAGATGTGATATCGCATCATAACGTTGTTTTTACATATTTTCAAATACGATAGTAACATCAGCGTCATATTATAGGTATTAGTTTTCCGGTTTCCAACTAAAAGTTTTTTATACCTATTATTATATTATACATATATCGCTGGACACGCATATAATGAAACATGTTTTTTTTTTTTTACAAACGACATAAAATCGGTTGATTTGTGGAGAAAATTTTAATTAACGAGTGCACTTTAACATTATTATATCTGACGCGATGAATCAATACACAAGTCTTGTTGGATAATGCATAGGTATAAGATAATATACCAGACTGTCCAGACTATACCGCAGTGTAATGTATTACATGTATATATAATTACTTGTATACAAATCGCACAAATCGCGGTAAGCCGGTAACGATGGTCGATGTCCACGACAACAACAATTAATTCCAGTCCTGCAGTAGCACTAATATTATGTAATATCGTTATTATTGTAATTCGATATGTGGTATCCTTAATCGAAGATCGATTTGTTCGTTAATCGACTATAAACTAGCACTTTTGATAGTACCTAGATATCATTATATACTACTCACTTATACATACAAAATATCTATATAGTGTATAATACGCATGTACATTGTTTTATCATACGAGTTAATCCAAGTCAGTATAGTTACCCACGATCAGTACGTTTTCGTGGCACGTACTAGATGAAGATAAAAATAAGTAATAATCAGTTCTTCCATGACTACATATTCGGGCACGTAGAAAAAATGTCCTACAAAACGATAAAAAGGTAAAACGTTATAACCATATCATTGTCATTGTATATTCCTACAATAATATGATGTATCGACGTATACCGTAGTTCTTGTTTAGGACCCTTGTATTATTGTACGTTAATAATGTAATATTATAATATTATGTAACTATGAAATGTAAACATCACTATATGTGATTCAAAAAAAGCTAATCTGCTTTTATTTATTTAAAAAATAACTTTCATAAACAGTTTTGTCTATGGTCTATCTATGATTCTGGAGATCATATTAACCATGTAATTTGTTATCATTAATACTCGATAATAATATTTACACAAAGGAATAATAATTACAGACTTACATTCAATTACTAGACACATTTTATTTTTAAAAATAATCTTCAAAAACTAACGACAATAATTAGTTTTCATTTTATTAAATTTCTTTAGTGGATTATATAAATAGCACCGTGAAGGTAATACGCGTATATTTTCGCATAATGTTTCCAGCTCATAATCCCGTATAATTATGGAAAATTTGATACGACGAGGAGAAAACGGACCTATATTGGCGTGTCGAAAATTGTTCTCTTGCAGTAGCGAAGGCGATATAATATATAGAGGATTGCCCACACTTTCTATAGTCGACTGGCTGTCAATTTTTTTCTCATTAGCAAATCGACATGTACCAGACCTTTAATAAACTCACAGCCGTATAGTAATTACAGGGTATCTGAGCAATGATGATCTACCACGTGGTGGTATACCTACTACAGTATACACGTTTTTCTCTAGAAAAATAACCGGTCTGTGTATATAATAATATCTATACCAGCTAGTACGTGTATGTATATTATTATAATCTCCTCGTTGCTCATCTTTTTTCACGTTTTTTCGACTTAACATGTATAAATCGATATTATAAATATTTTATGCTACTAGTTATGGCATACTGAGTTAATTGTGATTAACATTTATTCAATTTCCCAGTTAATTACGATCTGAGATGCTCGAAACCGTATGTATTATACCAGACACCTATAACACTAGTTGCATCTATCAATTATCAACTACCAACCATGAATATTGCTGAAACTATCATACAATTACTATTAGAACAAACTGTCAAATATGGAGTATGGCATGTGTCACATCAATGTATTGGTAAACCACATCGTGACACCACGTGCCTCGCAATCGACCATTTTCGACCAAACGAAAAAAGTTTACTAGCTTATTGTCATACAATACGAGAAGACCAATAACTTGTCAAATGTATACAATCATAATACAAACGACCATGCACGAAAATAAAAGTCCTGCCGAGCAGTCTATATGACATTTTCCAATACCCATTTCGATTTTGGCCCCAATGAGCTTTAGCCTAAAGCCTTTAGGCATAACTATTATTACATTCGTATAATATGCTACCCATATAACGTGTATACGGTTTTTTAGACCGATTTTCGATGTCTCCGGTGCACCGCGGTGCAGTAGTGTATATAGTACCTAATTGTAATATCAGCAGTCGACACGGACGAATCGATCGGCGCGTAACCACAAATGGATATTATTATACCGCGGTCGCCGCGCGCATTTCGGTCCAACGACGTTTTGTGAATCGATACAGACATAACAATATACATTATATACCTATACATACATATATATTATATATATAAAAATATATACAAGATAATGATATGTTCGTTTTATTCTTTTCGCTGTACATGGATGTTATTTAAAAGAAAAAAAAATAATATATAATGACACGTTACGGTTTACATTTTAATAAGGTTCCGAGAATCGTGTAAAAAGAATTTATAGAGCGAAACGTGGCGGCGCGGCGGTGTATTACGGTTTATTGTATACATTTTTTTTTTTTTTGTGTGTGTCTAACACTATACACTGTTCCGTCAACGACCTATCGTCGATATAATAATAATAATAATAATAATCATAATAAATTATAACGACTTCAAGTCGAAAAAAGTGTCGATTAGTCGGATTTAATTATATTTAAATAAAAAAAAAAAGAAGAAAAACAGACTATTAAAAGAAAATGTAACATTATGTGCAAACGGCGGTAAGCGAAGAGAGCAACGAACGGCCGCTAATACTCTCGGTCTGTAGATAATATAACATATTATTATGTTATGTAGTGTTATCACGTTATTATGCACCACACACGAGCCCGTACAGTGATAACGTTTTCACTGCGCTGATTACACGTCCGACGGGTGATTTCGGGACGGCGATTTGTCGGCGTGCTGAGTGTCCTGCGGTTTCCTGCTGTTCGCGCTGCACCTGCTCAACGTCCTGCTGCTCTCGATGTGCACCAGACCCACTTCGGCGCCGGCCAACAGTCGGCGGATCGTCTGCAACTTGCGGCGCGATCGGCTCTGCGTCCGGTGGTCGCGGGCAAGCCGCTGCTGGACCTGCCGTTCCCGAGACGTGTTGGCGGCCAACCCTTTCTCGGTGTGTTGCACGTTGTCCACCAGGCCCAGCACCTTCTCCGACGCAGCTTTCAAGTAGCTATACGGCACGAGGACATTGAAATTATTAAACGATCACACAAGTACCTACCTCGACTACAGCGCAGCATATATTTATATAATCCTATAAGCTCATGACGATTGTTATAATACCCACTCATGAGTTATACAGAAGTATGAGATCGAGTGACCAATTTGCCGTATCGCTGAAATATTGTAATATTTTTTTCACTTGAAGCAATATATACAACCGATCTTACCTTAGTTTTCTGGGTTTAACAGAAATAAAAAAGAGCAGTTTCCATGCTGATAGTGATGTCGTGCAAAACGTTACAAGTTTTTTTTTTAATAACCTATTCTATTGGTGCGTACCCTTACTTTGTCGTAAATAATTGACCCACACATTCTCGAATAAAACAGTGGTTTTGCTATCTATAATTCAATATTCGACTAAGTTCTGAGACGGGCTGGTGATGATTTACATATTATATCAGTACGTCACCGCGTACGCACAGTCACACAAATAAACGTACGTCGACTATACTTGGTTTTATTACATATTATAATGTCACCGCACCTGTATTTCTCTCTCTCCAACACGGACATCTTTCGTTCGCGTTGCTGGGCAGTGTGCAACGCCGCGACTGCTTTGCTCAGCTGATTAGTCAGCCGCATCACCTGGTCACGAAGTCCGTCGGCAGCGGCCGCGAGGCCAACTGTAGTCGATGCGGATATGGTGGACTCTTTGACGTCATCGTCGGCACAAGGGACGTGAGTCGAATTTTCAACACGAGTCGTATGTTCGTTCGTGTTTGTAAATTCACACTGGATCGTAGGTTCGCTTCGGTTCTTAAATTCACACCTGGTCGTAAGTTGGCTCTGTGTTGAAAGTGTGCTCTGAGTTGAAAATTGGCTCTGGGACGAAGATTGGCCCCGCGATGCAAGTTCCTCTTGCAATGGAAGTTTGGTTCGGGTAGATGATTCACTTTGGGTTGGTTGTTCGGTCCGGGAAACTCCTCGAGGGGATATGATTTTGGTATCCGAGTTATCGTTTGTAGACGAGGGAACGTCGGCGGTCGTCAGATACGCCACCCCCAACAAAAACATCAACTGCCAATGTCGGTTCATGAATGCGTTGGTAACGATTGTAACGAGGTAGGTATGTTAATTGTATACGACGTGGTTATAATATAATGCTTTAATAATTAAGGCACTGTGGTGCGCTTACGATTGAATGATTCGACGCGAGAACCACAACTGTTGCAAAGCTTCGCGATTACTGTTGGTCCGGCAAAACTGTTCGACTCGACATCTGCATCGTCCAAACGATCCACATTGTATTTGATGCGAATATCATTTATCGGTTTAGTGGTCGATCGATATCGTGTTATATCATTCTCCTTTACAGATATAACAATATGTTATATATTTATTTAAATGTCTAAAAGAAAATACAAGTGGAGAGTGCGTGTTTTATGGACAGAGGTGGACGGCCTTATGTCATATATAATATTTACACGTATACGATCCGGTTCCCGGGCAACCCAAAGTAACACGTCACGATTCTCGCCGAGAGAAACTTTAGACGTTTGTTAATAATCATATTGTTAGTGTATATGTATTCCTTAATACCAGCTGTATGACGAGTCTTTTTTTCCACCACGTTCAAATGAGATTTCGATCCTTCCGCAGTAGGTATTGAAAAAAAAATTAATTTACCATTTATGCTATTTACTTAACTCGTTGTGGACCCCTCGACAACCTAAACATTTTACCAAAAATTTTTTTTTTTTAAAACGTGGTATTGTAATATCTTTGAAATATAAATTATTGTATGTATACTGTATACTGTATATAGTACCTACCTATGCTTATGCTTTACTAGGTTCACATTTTCTAATCGACGAGTCACACCCCACCATCAAACATAGGTAGCAGGTATGATAATATTATTTTATATAATATAGCGACCAAATGTTTTTAAACTTATTTCTGAAAACTTGTAACCAACTTGTTGCATTTATACTAAAAAAATAAACTTGAGACCATATACTACGCTTTATTATTTCTAATATATATAATATAGATCTACCTGCATGATGTAATATAAAATTTTTGAGAATGTTTAATAACATACTGCATGATAATTAATTATTAGTTCTCATCATAATATTATGATAATATATCGTTTAACAATGAGTGGTTTTAAAAGTAATGATATTTTTTTATTACATAATATTATTATATATCGTTATCGCATGTGTATAAAACATATTAAACACGAGTCTTATTATTATGATACACATCGTGTAAAGGGATGTCACGGGTGGACAGGATTGACAGGAACAGAATAATCTAATGATAATAATAAATAAAAAAATGTAGGTTATCTCGACTATGGGTACCTATATGTATTATTATTATTTAGTAGTTCACAGGACTTGAACGCAAGAGTGAAATCAATTACGATACGGCGACTACGTGTTATTATTATTACTATTATTATGTTTACACCTCGACCACTCATCATTCTATATATATATATATATATATAGATACATATATTAAGTAGACAAGTAAGACTTCGATATTCAGTTTTTATTCTCTTGCCATCTTATATATAATATATATATTACATATAAAACCCACATATAGCTCGATTTACAATATTTACAAATCATCATTCAGACGGTTCTCATCATTTTCGTGAACTGTCCTTGATTCCAGTAGTTCAAGGATCTCATTTCGGATTTTACGCTGCCCCTGTTCCGTTAACCGATTTAAGAAGACCGACGAGTTTGTATTACCTACTCGCATAGTCGATTATTATAACTTTGTACCTACAGTTTATTTCTGAGTGTAAATATTATTATTATAAAATCCAACTTTGGTGAGAAACAAATTCATAATATTTTATGTTTAATGGTGAAAATATAATATAGTATTATGTATATTATAATATGTATGTACAGTAATACAAGTTGTGAATATTTTCCTTTGACCAGTTCACAATTATTTTTCATAAACCACCATGGCACTATAATGTAATGTACCAATAGAATGTTCACATAAATTATCATCGGACTTATCGACACAGCGGAATTAATTTATATTATTTAAAGTCGTTTTTTTTTAATGTTATCATATAACAAGAGTACAAGATAGCAGTGATCGGCCACATAAAGTTATTATAATTTATATTCGTAGTTTTGAATAAGTACATGGAATTCAAACAACGCGATTTGCGTGTTTTGCAAGAATTAACGTAATAATAAAATCGTGTGTCGGAGGGTCTCTATAATAAAATGAACGTTAAACACACCTCTGCAGTTAGCCAATTTAAATCCATTATTATATTCTACCTGTTACACGTACCTATGTACCTACAGTAATTTTAACGAGTAGGCACATTATTATATCTGTTACGTTGCTGCAATATACATTAGCGGGCATTAGGTGTATAATATAACCCCGCGTCGTGTGTATACAGTATTTAGGTAGGTATATAATATCTATTCACCGAATGGAGGGCCCCTATAACAATTAACTTAGCGTTTTATCCACATATTTTCAGATCACCAACGCTAAAATAAAACATTAACTCAAATTGGAAATACAACTTGAGGGACGCTATAAATTGAGCTAAAAATGCGTGTTCCTCAATATAATGACTTAACGACTTTTTAGAAACATTTTTGGTATTTTCCCCCACCTCCTCACAAACACTTTATATTTAGTGTCTGTATATTTTATATTATATATATATATAATATATTGTGATAAAAACTTATTATTACGTTGCGGTGACGTATATATATAGGTATTAGCTGGTATACACTTTTACGTTTTGAAAACGAACAAACGAACCGCCATTGCACAATAATTATTGTTTTGTCGCGTCCGTCCACATATATAATATTATATTTAGGAGGTACCTACTTATGCGGCATTATGGCTGAACAATAAATACAATTTTAAATGTTTTTTGTTTCGGCGTCATCGTCCGGCGCGCGCTCAATGAAAGCGTGGTGGTCTCCTGCAGGCTGCAGCACATGCACACGCCTCACACTCTACGCCGTAGGTACTTTGTATGTGTAATGGCGTAAGTATACACACACACACACACACACACACACACACAAACAGTAATTGTGTACTACCGGCTACCATACGTCTATACTCGTGTACGTATATGTACAAATAATGTGCCCCGACGTTAATGATTGTACAAGGTGCCTATATATTATATTATATACACTAGCAGATCCGGCAATTAAGGTCGCGGTTCACATTATATATATAAACCTAAGTATTATGATGTCCAGCACAGTGTAGACAAATTTATATGTCTTATTATTGTGCTATAATATAATCATGACTCAAAAAAATGATTTATTTTTGGTTTCCTTTGTGTGTCTTGGGATCGAAGCACAGATTTAAATAAACAACATAATATCTCGCCTATAACATTCATGTAAGAACAAAAATAAATAAAATAAGTAGTTAGTTATTTTATGTACCTATACATAATGGGTATGTTAAATAAAATGTAATATTTTAAGTTAATTGCTCGTTTTAATAATTTTTATAGTGGTTTACTGGTTTATAAAATAACCCTGCATGATTTTAATATTTTAACTTTTAATTTAAGTTCATGGCCCATTTTAAAATAGTCACAATAGTGGTTCATATAAATATTATATATTAGGTACTATTATACCTATTCTTATTTTCATATTAGACTTTTTTTATTGAAATGAAATAAATATAATATTACTCTGGTTAATCAAAAATGTATTGTTAGTATTAGTATTTTATCACCATTGAATATCGCGATGACCACGATCTATATCTGGTGTTTGTGCACAATGTTTAAACTTTATCCTACCCACATTAAAAATTAAAATCGGGAATTTCGAACAAGAACCGATTCCCTACTTTGCACGTAACATATTATGCATGCATAACAATAAAAAAGCAGTACTCAAACAATACATAGGCAGGTAGTGCACAGAAATATTATACATCGGATAAGACGAATTTCTCATATCATTGGTATAACATTTAGGCTGATCGGTCATTTTACACATATACACGGACCTCGAAGTCTCCTAGGAATGTCCCCCCCGTGTGAATACGAAGAAATACAACGAGCGCGCGGTCGAGCACGTGACTCGTGAGAGGAGAGACAGTTTTTTTTTTTTTAAATTTTGACGCTTTTCCCCTCCGACCGGGTCAACGTGCCCGACGGCGGCTATAGGGTCGCTGCCGGTCGCATCGCCAGTCGCGGTTGTGGACGACGACCGCCCGCCGACGGATCGGACGAAACGCGCGCGCGGAACCATCGCGGCGGCGGTGGCTGGTGCACGCGTCCTTGGACGACGACCGCGACCAAGATCATCATCGCGTCTAACGGTATATGGCGGCGGCGGCGTACGTTTTTCCGTACGGAAAAATAATATTGGAAAAAAATAATAATAGAACGCATCGCCGCCGCCCGCCACGATGACGACGGGAAATCTCGGTTTGATATTATATGGTCGAAACGTGCGCGTCCTTGGGCGAACACGATCGTGGTTATAATAAAATATTATAATAATAATCCGACGGCCCACTCGAGGGAAAATAATAATAATAAAAAACGTAGTCGCGCGCGCGTATAAAAAACTTGGACACTTTGTGAAAGAGAGGGAGGGAGAGAGAGAGAGAGAGAGAGAGAGAGAGAGAGAGAGAGAGAGAGAGAGAGAGAGAAAGAGAGAGATGGAGTGAAAGAGAGATGAAGGGACAGAGACAGAGAGAATCGGACGGACCTGACGACCGACCAGTGTCGGTGGTAACGGGACGTGCCATCGTAGTCGTCGCTGCAGTCGTCCCCCCCTCCCCCTTATCCACACCACCACCACCGTCACGGTCCGTACTCGAACGCCGCCGCCGTATACGCTCTGGTACACACGGAGAATCTCGACGCGGCGGAAAGAAAAAACGTGTTTTTTATTCTTTCTTTCAATCTTTCTTTCTTTCTTTTCTCTGCTCACACGCACGCAGCATATATATATGTATTATGTTATACACGTATAGTAGGTACCTATATATAAATAAACGGTGTGTATTTTTTTTGTGTGAGCACGCTGTATTAATAATAATAAAATAATAATAATCAAACGAGCTCTCCGATCGTCACCCACTCACCCCCGTCACTAACCAGCCACGAATTGACAATCGAACTGCACGTCGATACGTCTTACTATAACATAAATTAACATATTATTAGGTAGAATATATCATCGTACACTCTTACCAGTTTCACGATGCACGGTGTACATCGCGTGTAAACGTAAATCGTATATAATTGTTTTATTACATCGAACACGGTACCTGTACCGGTACCTATACCTATGTCCTATACTCGTGTAATAAATATATAGGTAATAGGTTTTGTTTAAGATTTCATAAAAATATATATTGCAGATTTCATATTATATTCAGCGGAAATGTTCATGAAATATTTCAGTTTACTATAGAACATTTAAATTGTTTAGTTTTTATTAATTCACAGAAAAAAAATTTAAATGTAAAACGTTTTCATTGCCTATGCCAACCTTCGTATTTCTCCTCATTTAAAACTACACATTTATATTTTTTACTATGTGATTTATTTAGTGAATCATTTAACAATTCTCTATAGGATAAATGTGTACCTATACTAGGTTCCTATTTGTATTATATCTAGTCTACTTTTGTGTTACAATTTGTTCGTACCAGAAGGAAAAAATGTAAAAAATGTAAAAATCTTATCATTACTCTTTACTATCGAATATTGGTTACCTATATGGTAACATTATATTATATGGTACTTACCTATATGTACATTGCAAAACTATCTTTTTTAGATTTTTCAAACGCTAATTATTACTAATAATAATAACACTGAACAAAAAAACTATATTATTATTATATATATATATATATATATATACTATTTTCAGTCGATGCGTGATGTAGTGTAACCGTTGTGGAAGTCATCTGGGTTTTGTCTTTACGCGTGCTTTTTGATAAAATAATATGTATGTGGTTGCAGGGGTGGCGTACCATTTCCACGTCATCACGAGTATTTTAACATTTGTTTATCGAAGTTGTGAACTAATATGTCGTCTACCTAAATAAAATAATAATATATTTAAATATTTATTTTTGGATTTTTATTTTCACATAATTTTAAAACAATTTGAAATTGGAGATGGATATTTGCGTGACGCGAAAATTTGACCCACACCGTACTTCGGCCTGTACTCGTGTCCGCCATTTCTGCTATTTACGCTCCTCAGGTTCAACGAATATGATATTTTGTAAATAATATAATACACTTTTTTTCAAAAACTTCAACGTGTAATATATTTTGTTACCTACACGTTTACCGTTCTTATTATTATCTCATCTTCTGATTATGATACTTTTTTTTTCAATGTTTCTATATCAAATTTATGTACTAGGTACATGTATATAATATACCATATAATATGTTATCGAATGACGTATACTGTAACTATCTTAATAAAATGCCATAGAATTATACGGAATCAATAAGGGCATGACACATGGGTATATTATGGATTGATAAAACAAAAGCTAGTAGGTACAATAGTTTTTATACCTACCTGATAATAATAAAAACTATTGATATGAGAGTTGAGTCGCGTTAAGAATGGTTACATATTTTTCTTGAAAAATAAAATTTAAAAGCAATGACAAAATATCAATCGACCGACGGATCTGAATGTAGGTAATTAAAGCCTTTTAATTTCTTCTTGTTTTATCATCCCTAGACTACAAAATGTTCCTTATAGTTAAATTTGATTCACAATCGATTGGATATTGATAGAGACTTAAACTTTCACGGAAGCACTCTTTCTGCACGAAAAATAGTGCCCACAGAAAAAGATAAAAAAATAATAAATAAATCTTAACCGTCATCGTTAAATAAATAGAAATATTTTGTGTCTTGTAGACAATGGTGTATTTATTTGATTATGAAGATCATTATTTGCTCAACGTCAAACTATTATTTTAGTAATTTTTCTACACACATAAATAAACATCTGAATATATTATCCACCATATCGAATTAACTCGGATTTGTCGCTATAATTCTTCAACCCGCGTTTTTTTTTTTACCGGTTTTGTTTTTAATTCGTCCGCATGCTGTATGGTAAACGATTTCTCCTTTGGAACTCAATATACCTACGGTCGATTTGTAAAAAAAACCTATTAACTTCACCAATCTCGACGCCCTGTTCGTATTCGGGTATTCCTCGCTTTTAATTAAAATGAAAAATATAATGACTATATAATATACACATGGTATACCGTTACAATGCTCGTGTCAGTCGTAATAAAAACATTTTTTAATTGGTCACATCCTTTGAGCGTTTTGAAAACGATATTACACTATTATTATAGCTTTGCAGTTTTCGCTTAACCGACAATATTGTTTAACGATTTGATTTTGTTTACAGGTATTGTTTTGATAAAATTATCTATTTATTTATATTAAATAATATATTATGATTGAATATTAAATTTTTTTAATAAATTCATTTTCAAACTACTTTTGAATGTTTAAACAAATTCCAAGAATGGATTATTGACAGTTATACTGTCTATTTTATAGTTGGCATCCAAATGAAGCAATTTTCAGACATGATACTGGACAATATTTTCTGCAGTTGCTGCAGTAACGAATATTATGTAGGTCAACTCAATGTATATCTTTAGTCTTTTAAATTTGTGTCTGATTCGTACGATAAATAAATAAAATATTAAATAGAAATGATTCAAATCGTGGGAATTTACATATATTTAACATTTGTTCTTGAAATTCAATTGCATCTTCTTCGATGCAATCATAATCCATCATAGACCGCTAACATGCTAATTTTTTTTTTCGAAACTTCAAGTTTATATTAAGTATATAGTTGCGCGTGTTTATTCTATATTATCAGTGAACCACGCATCGTCCATCTATAATTTCGAGTTTCGACCATTCGGGCGTTGGCTCAATGAACTGACCTAATGATAATAATATATTATAATGTTTTATTTTAATACACTCCGTGGTACCATATATATATGGACCCCGCGCGAAGAGTACAAATTGAATATTAATAATTATGACGAAACCGTCAATTTTTTTTAATTTACTATATTATTCTTTAGTGACGTTCATGTTTGAAAGTAATATACCTAATAGTATAATTCTAAATTAAAATTATAATTGGATAGGTAGTGTTTTATGGTCCATTTAAACAGAAACTATTTTCATTTTAACATTTACAACACACTTGATTTATCACGAGGTAAGGATATTTTTGTATAAGATACATAATAACATATTTATAGATTTCTATTATATGATTCGAGCATTTCTATTAAATTTAATAGTAGATATAATATAGTCACTAGTTAGTAAAGTTATAGATCATTAACATGTATAATTCAATAGTATCCGGAACTAAATAACTGGTCGTATTTTCGTTATTATAACCGTAACTGGTGTCTGGTCCTAATATATTCACATGTTTTCTAGTTTTCTTTAGATTTAAAAAGCATTTTTATAGTATTATTAACGAAGTTGATAACTTTATAAACATTAAATATTTACTTTAATCTTGAATAGGGTATATCAATAAACACAAAGACCTGAAAGACCAATACGTCTTTGGCCCGGAACCAATTCGGTTATTATTTTTTACGTTGGAATGTGAGTGCCGTTCCGAACATGTAAATACCTCTACCTACAACCTACCTAGTAGTAGTAATAGTATAGTACCAATAGACTATAGTAGAAGTAGTAGTATTAGCAGCAGTCTGTAGAAGTAGCAGTGGTGGTGGTAGTAGTATAATTTAGGTACCGTCTAGGAAACGATTGAAATGAGTGGGTCGACCGGGACAATACCGTTGGAAAATTCATAGATCGAGTCAACGATTTGTTTAATAATTTCCAAAGATAAAACCAGCATCATGTCAACTATAATATAGCACGATCGAAAATAAAAATTCACTTTTCGTTTGAAGTGCATTATAATCTACGATTAAACACACATAATATACCGGCTGCAGCTATGTTGAATAGGTACCTGTCTATAATACGAAACCGGAACACCGACTCATAATATATTTATGACGTATAATTTTGACATAATTTCTTATACACCAAACCGAGTTTCACTAGCCTCAGGGTAATATATAATATAACTGTGTACGATTGATATTATAGATATATCTATAATCAATATAAATAAAAAAAAAATTGTTTTGTTAAAACTGTGCAGCTACCCGGAGGCGAATAACTATATTGCGGGTTAGATTTTTAGTTTTTTACATTTAGTAAATACCATATAGTATGCACAGTATAATCGGGCCTCTGGTACACACGACCAGGCGTATAACGTCACTATAAAATTCCGCGCCTGTCACCCAAACTACAGCTCCACGCTATAGTGACGTGTTTTTTTTTTGTATTTTTTTTTTCCTACCGTCCGTCCCCCTCAATGGTCTCGTGCATGTGACTGTTCCAAAATCATATAATAACAAGCCGGCAAACGAAATTATGTATTATATATATATATACGCACACGTGCAAGTCTGGAGATTTTGAGCGTTTGACCTACATATTTTAATATAATGTTTATAGTCTGGTGCGAGTCGTGCACATAATATGCTTATAATATAACGCATATAACTATATGCATTTATGGACGAACTACCTTCATAATAATATAATATACCGTATAAAATTAAAACAACCCTAAATCATGTTCAGAGACGCGGACAGATTGAGCTGATCTAAATAATAACATACCTGATAAATGCGAACATCATTAAACTTGGCATATACTTAATATAATCTCAAACGTGTATGTAGGCACTTAATATTTTAGAGAGAGTGATGTATTATAGCGCGGTACGGATTTCGCGAAATGAATATAATATTATGTAGGTACGCGATATGGATGTGCGCGGCGACGAGGAATAACATTAAAAACGATTAATCATACTCGTATACAAGAGGTATACCTATATAATATAACATAGGTATATGATAATATATAATGCACGTCATATTATTAGCCTCGCGGTCCCGGAGTTGCAACGGCGAGCCGGACGGAAGTACTCGGCGTTACAATAATAATAATAGTATTATTAGTATATATTATTATAACATGTAAGTACGCGTTTGGCATTTACGCGTGTTTAGACTTCGATGGCCTCCGTGACCCAAGTCGAAAACGGACGCGTGCACATAATAAACGCATGTCGATTTTTATCGGGAAGTCGCGGTGAGATTTATTATAATACGCGACCGGCGAATTCCTAGAAAGTCCTGTATGATGTTATACGCGCCTATAATACGCGTAGAACAACGTTATAATATTATATATTATTATAACGAATCGCACGTCTCGCTCGCGACAGAAACGTTTTTGGCGAAACGATCTAAGACGTCATTACAGCTGTTATACGGCAGCTGTTGAATTATATAGGCAATATAGTACAGTAATAGTAATTGTTTTTAATATAATTATATCACAAAGTAATTGACGACTTGGAGAGTTGGCCACTAGAAATTCACAATCATGTAGAAGTCGTCATTCGCGAACGAAACGTTTCGATTTCACCGTGACAAAAAATATAATCGTATTTATAAAATATTGTAATTGAAGTTGATATGGTATTTTTTTTTTGCATCCTCGAATGAAGCCAATAGCCATATTATACCCGCCGAGGGTAATATACACCTTTCTCAGCTGTTCACGTACTTGCACATATAGTACTGCAGGTAAAGGCTGTAGGTAAATTAAAAAGCGTTTTATGGCTGGGAATATATTATTTTCAACACTTTTGCTTGAGGCGTAATATATTAATATTCTGTTTATTGTAAATTATCATATTATAATTATCATATTCCGTTACACGTAATATTTAAAGATAATAACCACTGACATACGATTTATAGTCATACAGCTGAGTTATAGATTTAAAAAAAAATCAAGTAGTGTGCCCGCTTTTCCGTCTCTGAATACATCCCCTTAGGCCTAAATGCATAATATAATGTATTGCACTGTATTTCCTATACAATATTACGCATTTTCATCGCTTTTTCCGATTATACGGATTTCACACGTGTTATCAAATATTCGGAGCTTATTCTTTTTGACATATTTTACCTACACTTGATTATACTACGCAGCATAACCTACGTACATTGTATACGCACAATGTTATACAGCCTGACTTCCTATTATAATATATTGTTCTACAGTCGTATATGATGACGAAATCTCGGAGCGTTATAGAACTCTACACTACCCATATATAATATAATACATAATGTGTGTGAGTGTGTGTATTATACAGTTGTAGGGAATAATAATGTAAAAAAAAAAAAAAATGTATTACATTACAATAATTTTGTTTTTTTTTTCAGCTCACCGGTCATGTGGAACAAATCGTCAGGCGTAAAAACGTTTAATCGACGTGACTGTCAGCCATCATATACATATTTGCTGCAGGTAAGCGGTCAAAATTTGACACACAATGTTTTTTCCCCACCTTATAGGTACGGAATAATGCATGCGCGAGTTTATTTTAAAAAACCTAAACACTTGTCGCTTATCAATATTATATATTTAAAGTAACCGATGTGGTGCAGGCGTCCGAAAATTGGCACCGAGTCTTTGCTGTCATCGCGTGTAAGATAATAATATAATATAATGCATACCTTTACCAGCTCACGTGTAAAATATAATATTATGTGAAGATGGCTGGACGGACGTAGTTCTTTTTTCGAGGACCTATTATCCACGAGTGCTCTCTAGTAAAACCGGTTAGACGAAACCACCAGTTTTTTAGTGCATACTATGTATACATATATATTTGTTTATGCATATAGTCCAATTTTATTATTATTATTATTATTGTCTTATGTAAATACGTATTATTTTCACCATTATTATTTCGGCCTGCACAATATTATGATATGTTGGGACTGAAAAATACGAAGGATAAGAATTTGCTCATAAATATTCTATTTGTTTCCTCGTTACTATACAGTGATAAATATTATGGAAATATATAAAAAGCTATAAACGCCTGTTCAATAGTTAATGAACTCTAACCCGGTATAAACCACAAACTCGTCATCATTTTTTTACATTCACATGATTAATAATATTCCAATGAGTTAAATTAACACTATAGGTACACTAAATAGTAATAACCTATTTACTATTTAGTAGGTATTTAAAGTGTGATTCCTTATTTTGTTTAATTGCATCAAAATAAATGCCAAAAAACTTGAGAGCTCATACATTTTCATCGAAACTATATACCTATTTGAAATAAATTTGCACATAAGAATAAGAGATATTTTTTTATCGAATAAAGTTCAACTGTTTCTAGACGTTTCTTCAACTAATAAACTTCTACATAAAAAAATCTTAAAACATTCTAAAAATCCCATGAATTAAACAAACAATTAATATGCAATTATCATACAAGTAAAATTTACTCTATACACCACTTCCGGCTACTGAATTTGAGCTACTTTCTAATTTCCATAAAACTTTTATTATTTTCTAATATTAAGTCCAAAAAACAAATACAGAAAAAAAACATGTACATATAGGTAAGGTACCAATTAAAATTTTTCTTTGTTGAAATAAACAGCAATTTGATTAAAGTTGGGCTGTTAAATTAGGTTTTTAGATTTTTATACACAGATCTATATTGTGAAAATATTAATATCAAACTATAACGACAACTAAACCTCTTGGCACGACGATGGGCTATAAATTATGGCCTAGAACCAGGAATCTGATCGGAGATCACAGTTCTTTGAGATGGTAAACATTGGAGGTTAAAAAAATATATCAAAAATAATTTTTTTTTGAAAGTAATGTGTTAGAAACACTACGTTTTTATTAGAATTTATTTACTCGTAGCATCTGCTGAGAATGTTAACAGTAATTAACCAATTAATTAAACCTTCAATAAATAATTAATAACATAATAGTTTTGTATACATCACAGATTTTATAGATTGTGTAAGCATTAATCTGTCAACGTATATTGAAGAATAAGTAAAAAAAATATTTATAGTTAATAATTAAATATTCACACTTGGTTAAATAAAAAACTACGAAAAAAGTATTTAAAAAAAACTCAACTAAATATAATAAACAAAATCAAATGTACGATGCCAACTAAGTCTCTGCCTTTGTGTATATACTGCAGTATACACCGGCTGCTAAAATATATAATTTTTTTATTATTATACTTATATTATTAATATAATATCTATAAAGTATAATATAATATTACACAATCTGTAAACAATTATTTTACAATAAGTGCAAGAGATAAATTATACTAACTAAGCAATCAGGAGTTTTGAGTGAAGAAATCATCCATTACTTAACTAAATTTGTTTTATTTCGTTGTGTGGATGATTTTAGTCCGAATTGGTGAAATACATTTTAAACTGATAATCTCTATTCATTAATTAGAAATGCCTTGATGTATATCAGTTCTTTTCAATATAAATCAGTTTTGCTGTAATTCTAAATAATCCATATTACAGTAAATATGGTAAAACAAATATTCATTATTCATCACTCTGAATATTACAATGGTTTACAATTAGGTACTATGGCGGATAATGGGGGGGAGGGGGTCCAGGGGTATTGGACCGGCTTCTATCCAGACACTGATATATATTATTTATTTTATATTATAGTAGCATATAGGGTTATTTATGCTGTAGGTACCTATCTATATTGTTACCCGATAGATTTATTAATATGTTTTGAATTGAATACATAAAAACTGATTTTATTCTTCGATTTTAATATTCTTTGATTTATAAAGAAATAAAAACAAAAATACATTTAATGGAGTTTCAAGAAATAATTTCGAAGCGTTTTTCAAAATTATAAGATATTACTTATTAGGTCTTCCCAAAATACCTGAAATATTATTTTTATTTCTTACTTTTGGCAAGCTTTACTATTTTGTATTTGTGTAGGTATTATTACTAACAACTTATTCAAATTTCTTTAATATTAAATATATATATTAACACCTTTGTTAACTTTATATCTCAGCCTTCGAAATAATAAAATAATAAAATAGGTGTATAATATAACTGTGCCCTTTAAAAAACAAAATATACCAATAAGACCTTGCGTTTGTAAATCAAAAGGAATGAATCTCAATCATTAATGCGTATGAAATATAATAAATATAATTTATTAAATATATTTATGTGTGTCACAAAACAATTTTTTTTTAATTTTATTATTTTACGATATAGATATCTATAAAAAACTATCGGTATTTTTTTACTTCTATAAGGTCAAAATATCTACATTTACAAAAAAAAAAAAAAAAAAACTGGGCACTGTAAAAAAAATTATAAAATGTTGGTTTTAATTTCAATATTTTCATTATTTTTCATTTAACATAATACTAATATATTTATAATATCTTCCAAAGTAATCAGATAAAACGGTGTAATATATTTTTTCTTTAAGGATAAGAAAGGAAGTTTAAAGTCCCCACCATACATATTTTATACACGAATATGTTTTTTTTATACATATATAAGATATTTTATACTCATAATCGATACTAATCAGAACTCCCGCTGTTTGAACCGTTGTTGGATACTAATACATCATAACCTGAATGATTATGTTATGATATGTAATTATAAGAGCACTCCGAGTCACGACTTCGCGTGCATCCGACGTCTGCAGCCATGCTGGTGGGCTATATGGTTTTTACTTCGTGCGTATTAGAGGGATTCGTTTTTTAGATAACGGACAGTCATAAAAATATTCTGCTATACCCATATTATAGTATATGATATATGAAATACAACGAAGAGCATACATTTTAGGTTATATTATAATTTATAGTGTATACAGAGTGATTCACGAAGCATATTCAGTGATCACCCTCATGCCAAAAAATTTATTAAAATTCTGATTCTTGAGAATTCGAATACACTCAAAAACCAAATATTTTTCCATGATACCATTCAAGGATTTGTGATGATAAAAACTAAACTTTAATTTAAACCAATAACGTTTGCTTGTATACCTATACCTTGTTCTCCAATATGTCAGCTACGAAAACATTAAGGTAACATATATAGGTACATAATATTATACAGCGTGAGTTTCACTTAATGATATATCCGGCATTTTAATAGAATCCATCGCTATTGTTTGTTATTAAAATATACCAAATCATATAATGTAAAAATATTGAAAAATATTTTTAGCCCTCCCCTTGTACACTAACAATGATATAATCGTTTGGTTCTGCCTATGGATGACACGTGTGCGAATTCATGCTAATGTTATACACATATATATACACATTGCAGTATCCGTAAAGTCTTCGTGTGTTCCTCCTATAGGCTTCAATGCACACATAAATAAATATAACCGCGACCGATATCCCATACGCGTATAGTGTATAGGCATTATTGCTTGTATCTAGTTGATTTTTTTTTTTTTTTTTGAAACGAGTGGAAGACGAAAGTCGTCTTGCCTCTGAATGGTGGATATCTTGAAAAGTCCTTCCGGACGTTCGTTTTGCCACACATCGTCCATGATTTTCATTAAAAATTATATCGTCTATACACTATTGTGTATGATACACACCCCCCGCAGTCGTCCTTTTTGTACGGATCTCTCTGTCCGTGTGTTCTATTCAAATATCGGACCATACGTATAGGTACCGGATACCTACGCAAATCCTGTTGCTTTACAAGCTGCTGCTGCTGCTGTGTTTGTCACCACGATCTACTCGTATAGGTACATGTGTATATATATATATATATATATGATACAATCGCGATTCGGACAACCGGCCGCCTCCGACACACGGGGGCGCTAGAAAATCACAAACCGCATTATAATATCGGTGCGCTATACATAAATATAATATTATAAATTATACTTAATATCTAATATATACTATTATAATATACAGCGCACGCGTTGCAACGATATTATCCCGTTTTATGGGTCACGAACGATTTAACGCTAATAAATATTCATATACGAGTTACTTATTATACGCGCACACATATACTGCAACAGCGCGATGCTAATAGGCGACTTTGTTCTACATCATGCACTGTTTAATGCAATTGCTACTATAAAATTATATATATATATACATGTACATGCAAATATATTATATGAAATTCCGATATGCATTTTTAATTTTCACATACTTTTAACCACCACAATAACACGTTTGGCGCATATAATAATTCCGCTCTGGATTTTTACCGGTCGTTTATCGTCTACGTTTATAATATTTTAATACGCCAGTGCGCATATTTATGTACCTATATAATATATTAAATGATATATAATCTCAGATTTAAATCTCATAATAACTATTTGTGGCCGCCGTCTCAAACCACTGTAATAGCAACCTATTAGGCATACGCGTCCTCGGCTGACATATTATTATATATACCTACAACGTACAATCATATTATATCGGATGAATAAAATTCAAAATATTTTTGGCGTACCGTTAATCGTTATTGTCTGCGAACTCGTGAATTCACAACGGATCGTATTTTCGTGAATACACGATGTTACAATATAATTTCGGATTATGCATAATAAACACACGCCTGCGCATATGATTTCGACGGTTATAATATTCCGATACGGTGGGACGCCAGGTACCTTCAGATATAATATGGTTCTACCAGCTACATTGTGTTATCAAAAAATAAGGATCGCTCTAATTTTCGCTGTGGGCTACATCCACAGGACGTCTCGGCGCGGTGCGATCAAGAGATCTATACGAGATGTAGTGACTTCGTGCGCAGACGAAATCTCTATGGCATAATGTTATAATATAATAACATGTACAGGTACCTGCGATGGGTTTGGCGTGTCTAAATCACGTTGGATTCGAGGGCGCATGAATGAAACGGAACAGACAATATGGACACACACGTCTGTGGAAAATTTCGCGTCTGACTCGCTTTGTACACAATCATCTATACACATACTGGCGAGCGCGCGCGCGCACTTACACGAACGCGGACTTGATATACTTTTTTTTCTCTGTTGGCAATGCGTTTTCTGGTCACGATTGATCATTGTCCGCTCTGTTCGAATACCTGGGTATATACACATATACATATTATATTGCATTAGTCATGCGGCATTACATCTGGGAATAAAATTCGTGTACTTAATGACCTCGACGCCGAAGAATATATAACCTCCTAGATAAATACGACTAAGACAATTATTATATATATATGTAGATCATATTTTTATTTTGCAGCAGGATTTTATAATGCGAAAATAAAAATGTGTCAACATTTATGATCACTGGGTCAAAACAGCTAGTAGCGAAAATTCAACATAATAATAGTATGGCCCGCTTACAAGGGTTTATAATATTATTATAATATACTAAACACCTCCTCATCTACTCCCCCACCACCAAGAGAGAGGTGAAAAATGTCTAGGGTTATGTTTTTAACGATTGCAGGTGCCCATAATATTGTTAAGCATTATACGTACTGTCAAAAGCATTTCGAAACGTAAGCAGTTCGTGAAAACGTCAGTGGATATGTTTATCTGGCCTAAAAAAGTCCTATACTTTGACACAGCCTTGCGTTACAGCCTTGGCCTCTTATGGATTCTTTTGTACTTTATCTAGTCACATTTCCAAGAAACTAACCGCAATAATTATGATGATAGCACAAAGTACTCATATATAGGTACAACCCGCGAGGAAGTTTTTCCTAATTCACCTAATGGGCGGCCGAATTAAGAAAACATCAATCATTATAATGAAATTGAAATGTCAGCTGTGCCCATGGTTGGTTGGGCGTGTATCTCTATAGTATAATGGTCACCCGTGTTTCGCAATACGGATCCAATTAAACATTTGCGAATATTATATTAGTGCAAGGACTTGGGTAAGAAAATCAGTTAATGCCGGCATTTTATTTCTTTTCGAAGGACGTTGCACTAATTTGGGTTTCTCGATCAATGGACATGAACTTTATTAAAAAAAAAAAAAATGCAATGTAGCACAAAGCTATTTTAACAATCATAATAATAACAACTCGTCATAATTGAATATAGGTTTGATGTTTAGATTGAAAAAAAATATTTGATCAATTGTAGTCGTACCTATCTAATAATTTTCAATAATATTGCAGCATTATACAATTATTGCAAGCTGCGAAACGTGAACCGCAGTGGTATACCACCTATATATGCGTCTATAGAGTTGACAGTAGTTGTGAATTAAAATGCAATTGACTCAAATCAAGTATAACTTAAAAAAATAAATAACCATTGTGGCACATTGAATACTCGACAACGAATATTTAACAACTAATGAATTTGTAAAGTACCTATATCAACAACATACAGTATAATATTATCGTTCAACTCTGTCGGTGTATCGATATTATTATAATCTACGCGTTTTAAACAACATCATCTCGATGTATGGCGTATTGTTTTGGTTATAGTTGTAGGTGTTTAAATTCAATCCAAATATCTAATCCAACCACGTTATACAATCAGCATCGTGCACACACCTTCGCCAACCTCCCCGGCAAGACACCGACTACACTCGCATATTATTATCGTCGATTTGATAACAAAATCAACGGTATTAATAAGTTAAATAGTAAACGCTTCATAGCAGGTAATGCGAAATGTAGTGGGTACCTGTGAACATAATATAACTGCGGTTGGACTTAACGATGCTCTGCGAAGACGCGAAATCATCTGACACTGCAGCACCACTGAGTAATGAGATTAATATTTTGCATTGAGATACATAATAGTTGATGTTTATACATTTTACGCAGCCACTGACACACGTTTGTCTCTCTCAACCAGTGCCTTCAAAGCGCGTTTGCCGCAGTCGTGTACGTAATAATATTATTATATATATATCGTTGACGGTTTTTCTTTAAGGTCGTTATAATATTATAATAATATAATATACGAGTGCCGTATCGCTTTAGAAAACGACACGAAACCGTGACAATCGTCACGCAAGTGCGTAGTACCTACCTATATAATATGTTAAGTCGGAATTTTATTGTTTTATTAATGCGAACAAACCATCTCGTATCGTTATTGTTTTAATATATTATTATTATTATTATTATCGTATTCGCACCAGCGGTGCCGGCGGCGGGCGATATAATAATAATAATAATAATATTATAACCATGTTCCACTGCAGCAGCCGGCTGGCCGTCGTTTCCGAGCACCTTTTGATTTATTTATATGCTAATGAGATCGGAGAAAGTCTCGTGGTTGTTTTTTTTTTTTTGTTTTGCTTTAAATATATTGTCGAGACAAATCCGCCATGTGCGGGTAAATGGTTTTAATGAGACGTAAAAAGGTATTATAATATAAGACGTACTGTGGTCGTACGGGAAAACGACTTATACCTATATGTAAACACGACATGATTGCGGGATTTGCAGATGTATACTTACGGGCAGAGATATTGTAAGTACGATAAGAATACGTTGAGCGATCGTCACGGCAAACGAATCGTTTTGTTTACGTGTGGTTTACCGTTTCCACCGGTTATTACGCGCCAATTTTTAAATTTTTTCGCGATCGGTAATACAAATATATAATGTATCTATATTTACAATAATATTATTGTATTACGGAACCTTTACATTTGTTTGGTCATTAAAATATGTACGTCAGTGCCACGGGTGTGCCAACATAATGAGCTGTACGTATGTGTGTATCCATATCAGTGATCGATTTTGTTCGGTTAACTTTTAATGTAAATAATTTATTGTATAATCATAGATAGGTACTGCGTTTAACAACAATATTATATAAGAAAAATACATATAGGTATCAGGGCATATCTGGTGGCATTAATAATACAGAAATACCTTTACATCGCCACTCATGCATTACTTTATAATGCCGGTTTTACACTTAGCCGACAATACAGCAACTTTCTGTCTCGCGACAAATCGGCGACAAAATGGAAACATTTCCATGACAAAAGCGATTATGGCGACCCAATGTCGTTTTTCCCCTCAAAAGCGGTAAACATCAAAGGGTTTCTGTTTTGTTCTTGTTTAACACCACACAAAATATAGATAAAAATACTCAAATGATGAACCGGACGAAGCAATCCTCTGCAGTGAGATGTCTAATATCGCATGTGATTATCATAATATGCACCGACCGCGTTTTACCGAGTCGTATAGACAAACTTTTTATTCTTCCATAACTATCTTAGATTTTTATAGCAGCATTTACCTATAATAGTATGTATACTTTACGCATGTACAGTCGTTTTGGCATTTTTTTTTATGTAATTTACATTTGTAAAATAATTTATGTCGACCTAAAAAAAAAATGGTGTTTTTACACTAGTGATCCAGCACCGCTACGATTGCCCAGCCATAATGCCGATACAAAATATACAATACCCAAACAGAACACGTTTACACATCTATAGATCCGTTATTATACCCGTTTATTAGGTAGGTATAGGACTTTTCAAGCCCGTAAACATCGAATAAATAACATTTTAAAACCGAAATATTTTTGTGACCACTGTCGCTATTCGTCAGGCATGCCTCGTCCGCAGATTACAGCCGGGTCGCTAATAATATTATTTATCGCTCGTTTAAATTATATTTTAAATATTATGTGTGTGTTTCTTTGAATTAATATAATTCTGAATTCCGAAAACGTTGTTCAGGATATCTGCGGTACCTATGTATAATAACATAAAACAACCAGTACTTATTTTAGTATTAAATATTACACAGGGTTATTTAAAATTATTATTCATCTGGTTTAAATGATTATAATGCAATTTATTTTATTTTTTAATTTATTTATGAATATTATTTTAAGCTTTTAGGTTTAAAGTGATAGTTATAAGTACATTAAATAAAAAAAAAATAATATTTTTAGTTTAGTTTACGATACTTATAAAAGTTTTGTTTGACTTCCCTTTGGTTACACAATCAACATCTTATAAATAGCCAAATTTAACGCATTCTATTTGTTCCAGCGTGTCAGTATTTTGTTGTAATCAACTCTGTCAAGCTTTTCGTCCTCTCAGGTTGCTGGTAATAGTGGTACGTACTACGTACACAGTATCAAAGTATATTATCCCCAAAAAAGTAGGTCATGATATGGCGTAAGATCAGGTGACCTAGGAGACCATGTGCCAAGCAACAGATGAATCATTTTGACCTAACCCTGTATATTTAATATTTTTATTATATGAGTTTACAACTAAATGTATATTATGCTTTATTAAAACACGTCACTATTTACGATTCAACTGCACGACATTATGTTTTTTTTTTTTATTATTAATCGACATGATTTAAATACAAACTTTTACACATAGTTTCAAATAATTTCTTTTTTTTTTAGTTTTTCCAATTTGATATGTTATTCTTACAAATCATTTTGAAACAATTTATTTTTAACTTAAATACTTCAACAATTTTTACTCTTCCATTAAATTTAACAGCACCAAAAGTGATTTAATTTTATAGCGAATCATGTTTAAATAAAACATTACAATCTAATGATAGTTTGTATGTACGCATAAGTTATAACTTTCTTAAATAGAATATCCTTAAAAAACCGTCGTACATACATGGGTAATGTTCTTACCATTAAGTTTGACCATAAATCAGTTCCTACAACCATTAAAGCTAACAACACAAAATTGGTTCTGTTCAACGCAAATATGCTACGTTGTAAGGAAATAACACGTCATGTGGGTGGGCATCTTATTAAAATAAAATTATTTAGCTAAGCTCAAAAAGTCAAAACATATTATAATGTTATATTATTAATATACCTATATATATATATATTTGTTGCAAAATACTTTGTAACACTCTGTATAATCTAATAGAATTGTAAGTTGTAATTTATGAGATAGGTATATGATAAGAAAACCCTAATTTATAAAACTAATTTATCAATAGATTATGATGTTTCGGTATGCGTTCGTTTAATTCTCAAATATTTTTAATGATTTCATGCAATCTGCTTGTACATTCCTAACATAAAATATTGCATTACAATATGTTTTGTGTTTGACATGATATAATATATTATACGTCATCACCTTTTTAATATCTAAAGGCCGGCCCCCGAAATACGTCAGGCTATCGGGGCGCCTCGTATAACCGATACAACTCTGTTCGTTCCTAAATATGTATTACAGTTTATAATAACAGAGAAACTTTCCGGCTGAAATTTCGATCGGCAGTGCGCCAGTGCCGCACAATCGGCCTGCGCCTTGGTGTACGCGATCAACGTACATAATTCACCCGATTCCGTTTTCTATACAATAATATTATAATAACGTCAATTAGACCGTGTTATTATTAATATTTTATGCTCCTCCGGTATACAATGGTAATATTTGTAGGCAGGTAATAAACTAATAACAGTATAATAATAATATCGCGGTTTACGTGCCCGTTCGGTCAGAAATCCCATAACGCACGTACCGACCGTGCACCACCTTATACATTAAAACTGTGCGACGTATACCTACCTGATTTCTTAATTACTCGAAACCTGTTTTGTGATTTTCTCACCACTTTTTATAACCGTATATTATTATAGCAGTGTTATATATATTTATTTTTTTAACTCTCGGAACAGTGTGTATTATTAGTATTTAGTATTTACTATTATTGTACAGTGTATTATAGGTACACACTGCAAGATGTTGAGTGACGATGATCTGCCAAACGATACAGGGGACGCATCATCGTGACTCCGTGTTCCAGCTGTAGCATAGCGTGCCATTAAAAAACATAATAATAATATTATAGCCGATATAAACGAGCGTTTGGATTGTAGGTCATTTTCGTCAGGTCCGGATTCCACGCGTAAAGTGCAATAAACTTCATTTCTGTTATTCGATATTTCACTGTATAATATTATATACCTGGTAAATGAGAGAAAGAGACAAATAATTTTCTAACACGAGACGTACATATAATATGTTGCTCGACCGTACATTTATTTATTTATTTTATTCTTTCAGACGCGGTTTAATGGATATCGACGCGCATAATTCAGACGACCCTAGTCGGTGCACGATGTACCAAGTACGTAAATCGATAATAATATTATACACGTTCTAGTCCAATTATGGTCAAAAAAATATTAAAAAATAATGATGTGTAAGAAAATGTTCAAAACCATCGATTGCCTGCAGGTCGCGGTAATAAATCTATAACACAATATAATATTATTATAATACAGTCGAGGCATTTATTTATTCGGACAGAAAAAGAGTTTGTCACGACAGACCTCGTGTAAATTATAAAATCAAACTGTGCATCTAGAAATAATAGTGTTAATAATGTAATATACTGCCGCGGCCGCATCGACATGTAAATTAGCTTCAAAAAGCAATTAGTATAATAAATATATTTTTTAAATTACCCGAAGCGTCGTCATGCGTTTTCTCCGTGAAAATCCACACAGGAATTTAAAATGCAGAGGGCATAGCGGTTTATTTATTAATTTTTTTATACAGCCGTCTGACTCTTGTAAAATATATACGTACACCATACCCCTGCACCTAAATACAATAATATTATTAATAATGCTATGCGGATTTCTATTATATGTTAATTTTGGTACTATCTATGGACATACATTGTGTTTATGCTTGCGGTGCCCGGCCGTGTACCACTTGATACGTATGACCGGTTTTCGGCCGAGCAAAATGTTATGTTTGTTGCCGAAACGAGTAATGTTATAATATTATGATAATAATATGGTTGTAGTGGCCCGTATGAATATTACGATTAAATGTGACACACCATGGCGTATTTGTTATTACTTATTAGATTTCAAAACTGTTGTTCCTTATAGCTACTTGAATCCTGTCGGTTCTATAGCGTAGAACACTGTTGGTCCAAGCACGATGTAAGAACCCAGTTTATTTTGTTTTTGTTTTACAACCGATTGGATTAATTCCAAAAACCATCCAAAATGTTAAAAATCTCACCGTGCATGGAAGTGACAAGTTTATAATTTAAATACGCAGACTGCTTATTATCATAACGATTAAGGTCGTAAATTTAGCATCTTAGTTCTCGCAATATATATATATATTCTTATTAATTTATACTAAAATTAAATTTTCGAAGAAAAAAAAATTATAAATACTATTCAGTATTCGTAACGGTTTCTTAATTACTATTTAGGTTTTTGATGAGAGAATATACTGAATAAGCACAGCTAATTATTTCCTGCGTGAAACTATATGCATGGTTGAAAATGATGACTGATGTTTTCGTAAATTCTTCTCATTTTGTAACATAATTTTGTATAGATATACGTGTATAATTACAACTTTTAAAACGCTTTCCAATTGATGAGATTTATTGAAATCGATCGAGCACAAACGTCTTTTTTAAATAAGCAATTATAAGTATTTTTTAATAAACAAATTATAATATTTTTATTAGCTTATTAATTTATTTTATTCAAAAATTATGGTTTAAGGTGTACACACTCGGGGATATTTAAATAATTAATTTGCTTCATTGATACTAATATTATTATTGTACTTTGTTGAAAATTTAAGATGCGACTTATTAAGATAGTCTAATAACTTATTCATTGTATCTATATGATATTGAATATGTTTTCACATTCAAATATATTTCTAAAACAAGATCAGTTTATAAGTAAAATTCCTTAAAAATGTTATAACGTTGCTTACGGTTTATTTTATTACATAATGCAAATTCTTAAGCAATTATTAACGAATATCATCAATCAGGTTTCAAAAATGTTTAATACCAATTTGATTATAAAGTTGTACAGTGATATTCAATCAATTATCCGAGTATAATTGTATAATAATTTAAGAATATAATTATAACTATGTTAATATAATATATTATAAAATAAAAATCATTATTTAAACGTAGATCTAGGTGTTTAAAACAAACGATAAAATATAATTAACTTGAAAAACTAGTAAAAAAAATGTTTTAATGAATGCTTGCCTCTCAGTCACAATTTTATGAGTTTGACGAAATAAACATTATTGAAGGCTACCAGAGAAAGAAGTACAATAATAGTGAACGATGAAAATTGTTAGTTTTTTCTTTCATTGAAATTATTGACTATCACTTGTTAGTCCTAGACATGAGGCCAAATGAATAACGAGAAAATTTCGTGAGTACTGTCGTACTGAGGACAATGTCAACGGCTTCTTGTTAAAAAAAATAATAATAATAATAGAATTATACCACCTACCTACCACTAGAAATTAGGTCACGTTTGTGGTTGTGTATGCATCCGCTTGTGCCAGAGGAGATAAGCCTGTGAAGTATCATTGATGGGCAGCAAAGTGTTTAACCGATTAAGTTTAAGTTTATTTTTCATTAAGTTAATAATCCGTTCTATAATCCGTTTCGGTACTAGAATCTCAAGGGTTTTGGCAGGCGTGTTGTATAGGCAATTCCGGTACACGAAGGAGTGTACACATCCCGGACACGTGATTATTTGAAGTCTAAACGCGGCACTAAGATAATAACTCGAATAAAATAGGTTTACTCTAACTGAAATAAATTATTTTATACACAATGTTTTTATAGAATGTTACTGAATTCCCTTCGTAAGTAAAATGTAATAACAAAATATGATTTGATGATCTTGCTAACCGACTGCCAAAGAATATGAATTCTTCAGCTGGTTATAATATTATAATCCATAATAGTTGTTGCACCTAACATATACATTAAAATACCGTAATTCAATATTAAATCCAGAAAACTAAATCGTATACATCGACGTAGTGTTATGAATACTTTTTTTGAAATATTGCCCAATAGATTTGTCTGAGTATTTAATCCTTGTCCTGATTAAATGAAGTGTTGAGTACCTACCTATACTACATGTTAAATTAGAAAAACCAGGGCGTTAAAATTCGATCCTGTTTCATAAATAACAAAGTCGATAGAATAACCGTTGTATATTTTATTCTATAATGGATCATAAACCGGATAGATCGACACCGACGATAAATTTGGTATTTGTTGTCGTAGTCGCGTTCCTGGTTGGCTCGGCGTTCCAAATGTGTGTTTACTAACTACCAAACGCGCTGTCCATCTAAGAAAAAAAAAATCAGTAAATCATTGCGAACCACTAGTTATGTAGCGAAGCTGAGGCTCTGCTACGACAAGCGCTATAAACATAATATATTATATTTATATGCGAACACGAGTAGGAAAAAAATACATTCATTTCAAGATGCCTTAACCTCAATCTATTAATGACGAATATACGCCGGTCATTTCGTATTGGGCCGACATATATTATATTCTCGGCACAATGAACGCAATTTATTATTTATTTTCTCTCGTTTATTAGTTTTGCCGCCCAACAAAACTAGAGTTCAATTTTTCTTTTTAGATTAAATCATTATAACTATTTTTTTTTTTTACCGGTGCCAATTTGCTATAAAGACATAAAGACACAATATCTAGTATATACATATTACATTATTACATATATACACATACACGGTGAACTGCGATAATAATGATTTGTTTACCACTCTGTGAGTAAGACGTCGGCGGAAGGAGGACGCGACCGTCACATTGTGTGTAAAACGATATTGGATGAATTACAATAAAATTATTTTCACCCACTGATTTGACAATCGACAATGGAGCCCATATATTATATAATATATACCTAAGTATTGGAGCACATATATGCAATACACATAAGATTTATTGTATTACATTATTATATTATGAGAAAATGATTATTTTTATAAACGTATACTCGTGTTCTTAAATGTCTGGTATTTTTGTAAAAAAATTATAAAATTAAAATGTGAAAATAACATTATACCATAATAATACTATTATTATTGTATTATACACAACCTAACGTGTTAATTATATTAAAGTCATTAAGGAAGTAAACGTTTACGATCCGTTATCAAACAATACGCATTACGTGCGTGTGTACATATTTTATATACGTGTGATACGATTTCTGAAGAATAATTTAATTGCAACTGTACAAAAAAATACATACACGAGAAAACAATCGAACTTGTCGAAATTATAAGGCTAATTATACGACGATGATAATTCAAATATAGTATAATATATACATGATCATCATCCATCAAAGATAAACATGATAAATATAAAATCATTTTATTTTGTGATTGACGTGATTTATATTATATTAAACTTGTGATGTCAATGATCAACGAATATATAATGATGATAGTTATACTATTGTAATATTTAATGACATACCTACGACAGTAAATTTATATCTATAGTGACATATTGTTATTGTTAAATAGAGCAAATTTGATTAGTTCTGGAAAAACCTTTCAGGTACCTAATATTTTATAATATTTTAACGTATACCTCGGCGTCAAGTCTCTTTAATATAAAATTTGCCGTGAGAGGCACTTCTGATATCTGGATAACCGCAAAGGAGCTTATGGTATATAGCAAAAATCATTTCGCAATAATAAAAATAATATGTTTTTGAGCGGGAATAGCACAGCTATACCAACACATTTGCAGGAATGATTTGAGTTGTGAACTATAGACCACAGAAATTTCTTAGATCAGTTTCGTTTCAAACGACCATGGCTGTAAGATCGTCCGGAAGAGTTTTAGATGCCAGTTGGACGGTGAGCATGGATTTTTATCATCAATATTGATGTTGGTAATTAAAGTTGAATTTTTTTTATAAATAACGATCAACGGTTCTGCGGTTTCATCGGTGTTTGGGAGATTATTAAGTTTGATTGCGGAGTGCCATGTTGGTGAAGCTTTGACAATCATAGGTATATGATTCAATATATTATATTCACTATTCAATGAGGATTGGAAAGTTTGAACGGAATACACCAAATAATATTTAAAGGAACGACGTTTGTAATATATGGCGTTGTACAGTGATGTATTATATTATATTATTATGTATAGGTATATTATGTTAGGAACAACGTTCAAATCAGAGTCAATCATTAATAATATATATTAGCATAACACATAATGTTTGATCAACGACAACAGTTTCGAATATCTGTAGGGTATATCCATATACCGAGCACTGTAATAATGTCATTATGTTATTATTTTTCTACGATTGCATTCGTGGCACAAAAATTGCGCCCACCGGTATCCGCGCTATAATAATATTATAATGGATATAGACGTATCATACATTATAATATTATATATATAGAGTTCTGAGTTTATTATGTACATAACGCGAACCCATACATAACATAATATAATACGTAGTCTGCAGGTATTATACACACGCGCACTACGCGTTTGCCACTGTTATTATTATAATATTCGGAGGTACCGACAGATAATATATTACACTCGCGTATACGTCGATAAATATATCGTTGGACGACCGCTTCTGAACCGTACACACGACCGATATAATAATAATATATATATTTTATTCGTTTGGTTATTTATTTATCATTACATTTTTAGTGTGTTGGATATATAGAGCAATATGCGACCCGAGGCTATAAAACAAAACAGGTTCGCCGCCGCCGCGCTTTCGGTTGAAATATTAATACTTAAATACATATACATGTATGTGTATGTGTGGTAAACGCTAAAATATCGCATGCGTTGGCAACCTTGCGTTTTTTTTCTCCATACATTATGGTATGCTCCACTCGCAAACGTTTGTGAGTGTGTCGTGTACTCGTATATGTGTGTGTGTGTGTGTGTGTGTGTGTGTGCGTGTGATGAAAGAGAAAATAAGCGACATTACTCATTCATCGGTATCCTAATTGCTAGCAGTTTTATTTTATTTTATGTACTCCTACTAGACGCGTACACGCGAGCACACCACCGTACACGTCATATTATATCGCATTTATTATTATGTGTATTTTTTTTATTCAAGAGGGAAAAAAAGCGCACGCGGAATCCTGGGAGTGCTGCTGTAGCAGTTGCCGTGGAGTGAAATTATATTGCAGCGCCTCGCCGCGCTCGCCGACCGTCTCGCCGAAAGATCACGAACGCTCGATGTTTATAAAATAAAATGTCCAAGCCGCTTTCCGATATTCGCGCAAACGAATTTATACGATTTTTCTCACAGCCACGATTTATTATAATGCAGAAATGATATGTCCACGGCAGTTAACGTATGACAACGGTTTTCGAAACCGACCGGCACAGTGCAACAGTCTTATAATAACGCAGTATATAGGTATTGAGATTACTCTGTGAAGGCACCTACCCAGTAATAACACACTGTCCAAATATTAAACGTGTCATAGAACACAATATTATTATTGTTTTATAGGTTGATCAGAGTTTCATCTCGCTGAAATGTTATCGTATACACGTGCAAAATAGAGAAAAACATAATATAATACTTGAACGTAAAAGTTGATAAAAATTATAACTGTTAAACAATAATTACCCGTACGTTAGGTTCACCTAAATTATTAAAGAGAGTTTTACAAACAAAATATTTTTAATAATTTTAGATTATTGTGTTATACAACACCTTAAACTTATATGCATCCATTAGGAGAATCATTTCAACCTGACCTACAATTAAATATCAACATCATTAACTTCTCAAAGGTAATTGAATTATATAATCTAATATAAGCATATCATGGAGGTGCGATGTACTGTGAACTATATGTAAATATAATATAAACTAATGGGCCTTGTGGCGCAGTGGCCGATGTGGCGAGGTAATTAAAAACAATAAAAATAAACTTATACACATTTTTTCTAGATTTTGAATATTAAATTAAACACTCGTGAAATTCTGATCACTGTCTTCATTACATACATACGAGTAAATGTATAATGTTTATACATCAATTGGTGATCTCATCAATGTCGTTAACATTTTTGTGTTGCACTGTGTGCACTACAGCTCGTAATAAATTGAATAATGAATCATAATATTATAATATATATTATATACCTACCCCGTTACGCACGTGATTGGGTGGCATCATGGAAGGCGCTAAAACAATTATTATTATAATAAGAATAATATTATGATGGTCATAGGTATGGTAATTATAACTTTCTGATAGTAAATAAATTATTAGTTTCGTGTTATACTAATTTAGGCCTCTGACAGCCACGACACGGCCGTATCGTATAATAATATTAATAATATGTAATAACATAAATCGGTAATTAGACGCGCTTATATTATTTTAGTGTATAAGTATAATATTATTATTATGTTCCGGCAACGGCGCATTAAAAAAGCTTACCGGTTACTGGTTAGTGGTTAGAGGTTAGGTGTAGAAATGCATATACGCGTATAATATCTAATAACGATCTCCCTTTTGCTCGTGTATCATTAAACTATTCGCAGCAGCCGTGGTGGTGTCTCTCGTCATAATAATTTTCTAGAAAGCTATATATCGTATTGTTCGTGATCGTTTCGGACATAGGTTTCTCGAAAACTGTATATAATAAATATATGTATAGCAGGTATACTAGGCACAGTCGCCCGACCGTACCATTATTTATTTATTATAAATAAAAAAAAAAAAATTACCGATTTAACCGAAAGCCAAAATTATAATTATATATACACTCGAAACATGCAGAAGTTTGTAGATGAGTATTTGATGATGGCTTAACGAGTACCTATTATTATTTGCGATTTTTTTTTACATTTAATTTCTCTCCGGTTTCCGTTCAATTGTTTTTGCCAATATTATTGTCTAGCGTTCGTGATTTGTGCACAGTAAAAATGTAAAAAATCATCTAAAATATTTTGACCGGTATTATTCACTCCTGCATACGGCAGTGGAATGAAAAAAAAACTGTTGGGAAAAATAATATCATAGTTGCGAATATTTAATAACTATATTTCTGTCACGCCTTATCGGGGATACATATATATATAAGCTTTACTGCAAGTGGAGTGTAAAGAAACAAACCAAACTCGTTTTTATATAAACTGCAATTGTTTTGTTGTCTTTTTTTTTTAACCCATCTAGGTACACCGCAGTTGTTTAATTTCGAACGGCCACTGAATCATTTCCCACGAAACAAAGATATTGCGATGATTCTTATCGGCAGTTCAAGTAAAACTTGTCAGACACAGACACCATTATATACAATAATGAACATTATGCAATTTTTGAACTTTTTTTTACAATTGCTTATTCCAATAATACGAGTATTAGGCCGCTTATTATAATGTATAATGTTCATTGTACAGATCTCCATAATATGGCCATATATTATATAATGTAACTATATAAGTCATGTTGTAGAGTTATAATACATTATATTATTACAATTTAAAGTCGTAAATCATACTTGAATACTTGAATGTGAACTTATTAGGACGTTAACTAAATAAATAATAAATAATAAATATACACATAAATAAGTAACATCGTATTTGGGTTTAAAGATGTAATATATAAAGTCCAAAATCAGTATCGCCAAAAATCATTTTTTTCATAACCTCACAACGATAGGATCCAATAAATGTTGTACATGTAATTTATATACAATATGCATTTATGTCTAGTTCCTATTTTTAATTCAATATTTGATCACCATTGTCAAATAAAACATTAGTCATCAAAGAAAAGTTGAGAAATAAGAGCAAATTACCAGAAACTATGAGCATTATAAAGAAAATGACGAAATCATAATTCATCAGAGAGGTTTTTATTAATTAATTCAAAATACAAAAGAATCCACATGAAAATAAATAAAATTAGAATAAAAATCTAACTGTATTTATGTATAGGTACGTACCTACGCCAACAAAACCATTTCACCAACTAAGTGAAAAAACCGTGATTAGTAAAAAAAAAACAAATCATTGAAATTGAAGCTAACTTAACTTTCTGTTCATATATGTAATGAACTTTTGTAAGAAATATAATTAAAATATGTAGACTGTGTCCATTGTACATTTTACAACTAATATTTGTTAATAATAGACAAAACGAAAATACTAACAAACCTAACAAATGTTGGACTAAATTAAAATCAGACCTTATTCATTGAATCTAAAGTCTATAATTCGATAGTTCAACTAAAATGTTGCCCTAATTGTTATATAATCAATTATCAAATGGCAAATATATCATGAAAGTTTTTATTTTATTGGACTATAAGCCTAAAAATCAAAATGTTTGATTTTAGTTTTAATCGATTTTAGGTTTTATAATTCAATTCTCTAGTATTTACGCTATCTTACGTTCATATTACGATACTATTGCAAAGACCATTAAAGTTCACAAACACTTCTTCATTCATATACGAACGATTTGTCACACGACCGCTGCAGATATATTATAACGATATTAGCTGCAGTACAACATACATCGTGCAGTTGACTGTCTTTGAGATTATTGACTTTGGTGTATAATATTAAAATTCAGAAACTATTCAATTTGGAGCGTGTGATAATAATAGCAGTGACATAATGCCGTTTTTATTATTTTTTTGTAATGTTACATAAATCCGTATGTAATATATTATGAAGGTAATACAATACGACTCATTATGGAACCCTCGCAGATATCCTACCCTCATGCGCCGCCCGGCCGTGTTCGTGACACACATATTGTCCCGACTTCGTGCGCCGAAACTTTCTCAGCTTCCCAATGCTTTCCATCATACATATATATATATATATATATATAAGAAATAAGAGATATAATACATCTCACACACGCATATACCTAAATGTATATAGAAACACTCCGCAATTTAGCATTGAAATGCCGTGTTTCCGACATAATAATATTATATAGGTATATTATACTGCGCGGTCACCAGCTCTATCGCGATTTACTCTGTCGTCACTCGTCGTTTACGTGATGTGTAGATACGCGTCGTACGTATACCACGATATGTGATAACGAGTGCTTGGGAGGGGGGGAGAGGGACATAACGTCGAATTCACGATTTGAACCCGTTCACAGACACCGGCGAGGGACGAAAAAACAAAAACCTATTATAATACTATTCAAAAACTGATTAACCATCGCGCGTCGTCGTCGTCGTTGTCGTCGACGTCGTGGCCCGCCCGAACACTATAATATTATAATAATATACACCCGATAATAAATTATAATATTATAATAGCGAGTCCGAATCGAGAAAATATTATAATATTATTATATGCGCGCGCTGGTGCTCATACCCATATATACATGATAATATGTGCGCGTGTGTTAAAAAGCCGACGCCCGTAAGTAGGTTACTACGGCCCCGGGCGATTCGTGTATCAGTGGTGTGCGTGTATAATAAATGTTTCCAAGTATCTCGTATAGTATACATATGTGTGTGTGTGTGTGTGTGTGTGTGTGTTCTTGTGCGTGTGCGTATACTCGTTATGTACCTACTGGATATGTTTCGACATAAGAACTATCGAAATAAATAAAAAATTACTTATCTGCTGCTGCAGTTACCTGTAGATCACTGCATTGCAGAGTATACACATTATTATGAACTATAATATTATATCGACTAGCTATAAAATAGATGCAGCAGACTGCGCTTTTAAAAACATACCTATGGTGCAGCTATTATACTGTACCTAGTCCGTACGCCAATACTAGCTCGTACACAGAGTAATATTATATAATTACTATTATTGATACGGTTCATAGGCGAGATCCTGTAAAATATAGAAGGGTGCTCAAATATTTGATAGAAAATAGATCCTGGCATCCATGTGTAACATAAACATATTTTATTGTCTATATATAATTTGGTAATAAGTGTTTGTTTCTCGTTATCGTAATATTTATAGTACTAAGCTATGGACATACAAATATAAATAAATTAGGTAAAATGATAATTTTTTAGTTAATTTTATTAAATATTTATTAAACTTTTTGTTGAATGTGTTTTAAATAGGGAAGAAAGAATATTTAATACGGAAAACTTGAGATTAAAAAAATACCAGAAAAATAATTGTATATTAAAAAATGGGATTGTCCTATTTTACGTCTTACCTAGGTTCCTTTACATAATCTTATTGATAGAATAACACTGATAGGTAGAAATCACAAATATACAATAATTGTATAAACATAATAAGATTATAATATTATTTGATATTGTATATTATGATTTTGGTTATTGGTCGATCGCAGTATGTTATCTTAAAAAAATAAGTATCACATAATTTTCACATATAATAAATGTACAGGTATAACAAAAAAATTATCTATACACAATTATGACGTGTTCTTTACTAAAGTAGGATATTGCTTATTTTCTGACTTTTAAGGGGGGAGGGGCTTAAAATAAAAGGGACTTTAAATAAATTATTTTGACGGAACCAAACCCCCGTAAGGCCACTCTCGATCTTCGCCCATGTTACAGTCTGACGGTGATAAATATAGTACTATACGCGTCTTACCGGCTTTTGTTTTCTGTTGAAGTATCGAATTATATAGTTTTACAATAGATAGATGATATCGAACAAATCCGTATATAGACCGGCACATGCAACCGTCCAGCCGCCAAAACGTTACCCATACACAACAATTAAACTTTAAAGTAATAATAAATAATGTACCTATACTTATGATCGACGTACCTATCAAATATAGGTTTCGTACATCCTATAGCACCTATGTACCAATTATAAGAGTTCATAAGCGTGAGTGTGTGAACCGGTAGCAGAAAATATGCTGTTGTGCAACTGAAAGACGTGCAGACGGAATATAATATGCACTGCGGTGTCTCGTTCATTATTATTGTATTCTCTCTTTATTTTATCAGTATTTATATTTTATTTTAAATAATTTTTTTTTCACGAAAATATACGGTACCTATAATATTTTTTTTCGTTAAAACCTTTTGAATAAACTGTTGGTCGATTAAATTTCACCGCTAATAATTTTAAAATAATATCGTGTCAGATAAATTATTTAACGACATGTCTGAAAAAAATATTGGATACCCGGAAATTCCACTATAATTTCAGTCGGTTCCTGTACCGGGCGGCCGGCTTTGCGGATGAAGCGTTTCACCTTTGATTATGATGATGAGCTTCGGGCCATACCTACGTACCATATTATTGTTGTACGTGAACAACCTATACTATATGGCTGCGTATGGGTCGCGAGTGCCGCCGACCAGTAATTAGTTTTCTACCTAATAATGTTTTAACAAACTTATGTTGCATGACGTCATGATATCACATAAATTTAATATATTGTGTATATAAAATACAATTATATATTGTACCGACCATCATTAAGAAATGAGAAAAGTAAAATAATTTTATGGAACACTGCTGACGGGTGTATGACATCCGGATGCGTAGTTAACTCCTTGAAATTTACATTTTGTTTCTCACTGCCCACTCGACACCACTAAAATTATACCAATATTATATATACCACTATCCCATAACGTTGTGTAAGTAGAATATATAATATAAGCGGGTTTAAAATTATATAATTCTGATAGCTAGGTACTATATAATATATTATTTTGTGTACTCAATAATATTATTTATGTAAAAATATAAATAATCAATTTTTTTAATATATCGAAGAAACATTATGACTTATAAATATATCCTGACCTCTACATAAAAGGTACATGCATTAATAATACTGTATTAATTTCTCTTAGATTATGCGGGCCGTCGGCCTCCCTATATATACTCAGCCTCCGTAGTTAGGCTATGCTTATTATTTTACGACAACTACTCTGTACATATAATTATGTATTGTGCATGAAAATATGTACGATAGTATGAATATATACATTATACATATATATATATATATTAACTTTTATACAGTTACTGGTTTATGATAATATATATAATAAACATGATTTATTTTTAATTGGAGTACTTCTTTAAAAAAAAACTTAACTATGCGTGTATATGGTTAATCAAGCATATACCTAATAACAATTCATTAATGGAGTTCAAAACAAAAGTACTTACACTTCTTTACAGACTTTCCCAAAAATTACACTACCTACTTATAATATGCTTTTTATATACTTATATATGACGTCCGGTTTACAACAGATGTACCTAACTGTTTATTCGAAAATTACTATCGGATTCTAGATCTACTATATAAGATTTGACGGAATATTATACGATTCTCATAGGTAACTCTATATCTGCTAGGACCAAATCAGTTTTTACCTGAGTATTCAAATTTTGAAGAACCTATAATGGTTCGTTAATTCTCAATATATGTATATATTATATTATATCTTCGTTCATTTTCGTTTATGACGTTGCTCGTTATTGCATTAACACGCGTTCTATTTTTGTTTTACGTCTCGAACACGCATAACGTCAAGACACATTTAACCTACAAATTCAACCATATAGGTATGTTCAATATGATACGTATAACACACAACTACTACAGACGCTATATAACCCAGTAATACATAATATTTTAATAAGTATATAACCGTAATATACTGGGTTAGTATTATAGAAATCTATGTTTACAAGAAGAAAAATAGACATAACCTTAAACTCAAATTAGACATGATGCATGTTCTCCTTGATTGCGCGGAAAACGATTTCGTTAAATCAAACGTTCGACTTGTATCTTATACAGTTATATTAGTTATATTAGTCTTCCTTGTAAAACCCACGTTCGGTAGACTCCCGTTTAATGCACTTATTCCGTATTTATACACCGCGTATACCGGATGTATCTGCGGTAGCCGACGGATACAATCGTCGATTTATAATTTTAAAATAATAATATGGTTATGGTGTGTGTGTTTTCCAGATTAAATTGTCACCGTCTCGTTCCGTGATTACACACGACAGTCGTTTGCACGTCGGTTCGGACACGCGTGCTTCTCCGTTGAAAATGTGATTGGGTGCACGACCTACAGGTGGAATACCGTTTGGACCGAAATTCGATTTCACAATATTATGGACGTTGCGTCCACCGATTACCTAAAGACTGCACTGTATTCGGGAGACAACGGCCCGGACACGGGTAACCGAGACAGCCTCCGACTAATGGAGCTTGGGCTCCACCTGGAGACCCTTCACGACGGATCGCATAGGATCAACACGTCAGTGGATCATCTGCTGAACGACCCGTCTCTGTCAGGTGAGCACTATTATTACCATTTTTATTACGTGTCGAATTAATATTAACACAAAGATCTTTCGATTTTACATTTAAAAAACATGACATAACGTGACCGATCTTCGTGATACACTCTACACCTATATAATATTACAATGTAATAGGCACGTGACATTATTATTATTATTATTGTTACTGTATAGTGGCACAGTGAGTTCTATCAAAGTGTAATATTATGTTGTAATGTACGTTTGATATTACTTTAATAGTATTATAATAAATTATACCTGACTGTGTGTAAACGTTAAAAATATTGTGCACGAAAATGTTCTTATAATTCTAACTTATCTGGAAATATCACGTTTTTCTGAGTGCAGAGAGGAACAACAACGAATTTACATTCGCCAACAACAACAACAACAACAGCAACAACAACAACAACAACAGCTTCGAGACGATCATTAGTGGCGACCACGGATTCGACTTGGACTGCACGCCCAGCTCGTTCAACGACAAGTCGGACATCGTAGACCAATGGCGGACGTTAAACACGGACGGTGCCATCTACACTGTGGAGGTGGTGAACAACTCGGATGGTGGCGTCGGCGAACCACTGTGGTGCATGCCCGCGCTAACCGAACACCACCAGGACTCCAACGCGGTGAGCAACTTCGACGAGACGCTGTTATCGATGAACGGCGCCGAATCCACGGACCCGGTGGGCTCCGGCAGGTACATAAAACAGGAACCTTTGCGAGAGTACATCAAACAGGAACCTATGCGAGAGTACATCAAACAGGAACCTTTGCGAGAGTACATCAAACAGGAACCGTTGACGGAGTACATCAAACAGGAACCGTTGCAAGAGTACATCAAACAAGATTCCGCCGAGTATACGGGCGATGAGCTTCTCCGGAACGCGTTGCTGGGCAAAACCAATCATAACCACCACCAGAGGTAAAACCACACATAATATATTTCATATTTTATATGTATTATGCATATTATTATTTAGGGGCAACAAAACACTAAAAAGTGACTAAATGCGCAAAAAATACTTAAAAATTGCATACATAATGAAACATTACGTATTGCATTAAAGCTTTTTCAAATACTTAGTATATGAGCTAACATATAATTTGTATCTAGTTAGTTTATTGAGTTTCACTATACTAATTTACGATTTAGTCAACCTAAAATTGTGTCGACGATTGTTACATAAAATGTAAATGTTTTCAACGGAAAAATCCAAATTTGTTGTCGTCTCATAACGAAAATATATATTTGAATTCGTTAACTGTGCGCAAAATGTGCAATAAGGTTAAAAAAAATGTAATAACATAAGAAATCCATATAATTAAAAACAAAATAATAATAAATACAATCATTTTTAAATTTAAATTTAACTAAAAAATGTTTAATTTAAACTATAGGTACCTACACTATTCTGTATTCATGAAACACACTTCTAAGCTGTGACTTACTTAACAAATCAACAACCTCTAAAAGTCTAGACCTAAAGTATTAATCATATAGACACTATACCGATGAAAGTGTATTTTAAGTTGCAAATTATAAATATTATACACGCGTTACAGAGAACTAAAGTAAATTAAATCGAAAAACCGTTCGGTATTTGATTGTTTATTCGTGGTAAGTAGTTTTGAGGTGTTTCTGTTGCCTTTTATTTTATATACATAGTGATTATTAAGTAGTCGTATGTACGCCCATAGAAACGGTGACTTAACGATACTCTGTGATCCATTTGCTCAGGTACGGCGACAAGGACGTCAAGCCATCGGTTTCGACCGCATCGGACAGCCAAAACTCGTCGCCGGGACCGCAGTCGATGCAAGATGTCGCGTCGTACCCGTCGACATCCACCGTGGATATGCAAGACGTGCTGGCGACGACCAGCACCTGCAGCAATGGCATCAACGGCAACACGATCGTCATGATCGACGACGACATGCCTTCGATGTCGCTTCTGGTGGCCGGCGACGGGGCTTCCGCGCAGAACGTCGATGATCTCCTCTTGCCAGACTTTGACTTTCAATACATCGATGGCCTGGACAGCGACATGTCTCAGTCGTTCCAGCAGTACTGCCCCACTAGTCAAGGGTTCGTGTCCTTCATCGCCGCCGAGGTAAATGTTATGCCGTTTTTCTCCACCCCATAAAATCTCCACCCGATCACACGACAACCATAATATAACATTATGTACCAACGCACAGGTGTAGGTACGTCGCACTTTGGGACCGTCGCCAAAATCAAATATTACCAGACGGACGTTTTTTACTGTAGACATTTTTTTACGAGTGTTTAACACCACACGGGTGACTAAATCCTTTCGACTGCAGATCTCTATCACTATACATATTATAGGTACTTTCTTATATCGATAGTTTTTTTTTAAATAAATAAATCATTCGTATGCATTTTCAAAATGTATAAACTACTTTCCAAACGTCTTTTCGTATTCCAAACGATCTGAACATTGATTAAACAAAAAAAAAAAAAGCTATAAAATTGTATTTGCGCAAATCCAGTTTTTTTGCAAGAAGATCTTTAACCCCTGCGTTAATTGAATAATTCTGCACTGTTGAAGCCGCCGATCCCCATCATCTATATATATTAAACAATAATATCAATCATATTTATTACGTAATAGGTAATTATTACATTAATATAAAATAGTTAGGTACGAGGTGCAGTGTTGTTATGCCGTGCGTATAGAACTGACATAATATTGTTTCAAACCAGTTGGCATTAAACTTTTTGCGAAATCATAAATGATCCTGCGGTGAGCTGGTCTTAAAATACATAGGTAGTAAATATGTTCGTGTATATTTTTAATGTGTGTACATGTAACAGTAACACTACTTACCTATATAGAGCCGCCTCATGGAGATTAAATCACTGTACACTATAATAGTATAATGATTTATTATAATTATTCGTCAGATATTTGTAAAATTATAGCTCGAAAATTATGTTGATTTTTATCAAATGTCATAATTGGTTGCAAATATCTATTATTAACAGATAAAAAATATCTTTGAGAATTAAATGAAGTGTACAATATTTATTTATGCCAATATATTTTTTCGCGTCTTTTTCTTAATATACAGAAAGATAAAATAGCATAGTGCACATTGCATATACATTGAAATTAAAAGTAAAACTTAAGTGCCATATGAAAACAATACTGTAAGACAGTGTAGGTATTATGATATAATATGTACAATAGTATAGGTTATAATTTAATATAATATATCATACAAATAATCGGGTACACTTGAGAAGAGTGATGACTTTAAAGGACATTAACGCCACTCAAATACGATCTAATATCGAACACTTTAATTCATTGGTGTGCATTGTATTAATGCGAATTGTAAATAGCGATTGTATAGTAATACAATATTATTACTGTCTGGCGATTACTGAGGAATCGAAAAATTTGATAGCTCTAAAATTATTATAACCGCAAACTCTATTTTATACCTCGCAGGGTCACCCACACAGCCACACCCCACGCACACCCTTTCAGTCGGTAATTTACATACTCAGACCGCTGTTTATTATTGTTACCGCCCGTGATGTGAATTTAATGATTTCACATTTTAACGAACCAATTTCATTTAGAGTTCAAAATAATCGAGATAAAAATTTAGCTCAAGATATATTAGCAATAATAAAGTTTATTTTGCATATCATCTATCTATTTGAATTATATTTTAGACATTAGACACAATATAATATACTGATATTAATTTATACGAATACATATGCAATATGTTAAATGTTATAAAAATGGATATACCTTTAAAAAAGTTATTTTTTATTTTTTTTTAGATATTCGGTGAAAACTTATGGATTTGGCATTAACACTTATATATTGTAATAATTTAATATAAACAGTTTATTTTGCATAAATTATTTCAAAAAAACAATTTTTTGTATGATTATCTATTATCTGTCATCTGTTTATTTTTTTTTCACAATATAAATTTTTGAATTTTACATATTTTTTTGGTGGCCATAAACATAATGCTTGGAAATTTATTTTAATTTAAACTTTTGATTCTTACTATGTTGCTTATATATATTTCATGTTTGTTTTTTGTGCCTCAAATTCAAAGTCCCGATACTCATCATCATTCCCTATATTACTATTACCTATTTTATGATGATGACAATAACAATAATAATAATAATAATATTATGTTGTTATATTCCGTTTGTGTGACGCAGGTGGCGAACATATCGCAAATCCCGGCCACGGTTGTGCTGGATCACCGGGAACTGGAACAGGTGTCCACTTCGTCGTCATCGTCACCACCCGTCCGACCGGCGAAGAAGTATAACCGTCGTTCACACCACGCCAACGGCAAGACGAAACAGTCGGCCGGCGGCGGCACAGGGACGTCTTTAGCCGGTTCCGGTGGCGGTGTGGGTGGCGGCGGCGGTGGACCGGCTTCGGCGTCAGGTGACGACCAGCCAACCGGGCACCCACCCGCCAAGAAAGAACGGTCGCTGCACCATTGTCACATTTGCAGCAAAGGCTTCAAGGACAAGTACTCGGTGAACGTGCACATTCGCACCCACACCGGCGAAAAGCCGTTCATGTGCACCGTGTGCGGCAAAAGCTTCCGGCAAAAGGCTCACCTTGCCAAGCACCAGCACACGCACACCACGCCCGCCAAACCGGCGCAATCGCTGTCATCCGTCACGCAATCAGTCAAAGGCGGCAGCGGCGGCGGCGGTGGCGGAGGCAGGAGGTCCACGTCCAGATAGCCCGGACCGCAGCCGACTATCACCGCTGAGTCACCGTCATCACCATTGCCACCACTACACTCACCATCGACGCTACCACCATTTACCACCAATCATACCAATACCAACGTCCAAAACCACCACAACTACCACCACCACCACCACCATTGACCTCTGACCTATAACTGCTACGGCAGCCCGGAAACGCGCCGAGAACGAACGAAAAAAAACAGGACGCATTCCTCATCCGCGTTGTTGTAACTACATCCGTTCCGCGCGCTCTGAAAAAATAATATTATTATTGTTATTATTAGAGTTACAACAATAATAATAATAGTTTTATTATTATTTTTGTTATACGTATATAAAGGCGATCATCGTGTGTGTGTGTGTGTGTGTATGTGTGTGTGTGCCTACACACTACACACACGCGTGCTTTATTACGACGACTCGGCCAATCTTTTTCTCCACCAGGAGAAATCGTTTCTAATGTGATGATTAATAAGTTAACCTCATTAAAGAATATTAATGTAATAATAATCGCTTTACGAATCAAAATATTCAAAAGTATTGTTTTTTTTACGTGTAACTTTTTTTTTATAATGTTTAAGCTTATATACGCCGTGTAAATGATTTAATATTTTTCTACGTTACAATAAGATTTACATTTTTTTAAACGAATAGTTATAACACACAAATATAAATATATAGCATATTACGTATATATCAATACACAGATCGGTTTATAAATATTTGATCTATATTTATATAATATAATTCTCGTGTACTATTCCGTCCTGAGGCCTGTGATAGAAATGAACACATTGCAGCTATAATAATGTTGCGAAACGATATTGATGTAATATTATTTAGTCACGTTTTTTGTGTATTATAAAATATATATATTTTATTATTATTATTATTATTATTTTGTTGTTATAAAAATGTTTAGTTTTTATGTTGTATTCGTTTTAATATGCGTGTTATAGGTGTTCCTAAAGATTACCTTGACACCCGACTTTAATTATTAAGATATCGTATTAATAATATATCATGTACCATGTACGAAAGCAAAATAAAGTTTAAAATAAAACTAGGTAATTTATTCGCGTTACTTAATTTTTTTAAGAATTTTAGGCCTATAATACTTAAATTGAATTAAACAAATTAGAAACATAAGTACATATTATTTAGATAGCCAAAATTTTTTTCTTATTATTATTATAATTATTAATTTTATTATTATCATTAATATTATTATTTAAAACCCGTAGTAATATTTGTACTAAAGTAGTATTATTGTTATTTTTAATTCCATACGATGACGATGAAGTTTTTCATTTATATTATTTGAATACTTGCCAAATAGCAATAGGAACAATTTAAATTTTATAATAATATCTATTTCTTGTGCCATACACAATAATAATCATGACATTATAGTAAATAGTAAAATAGTCTAATACATGACAATTTTAACTACTATGCGTTTACAGTATTATAACTGAGAACATCGTTTAAAATTTACACTTTTCAATTGAAAATGTATATTTATATATATTTTCTTTTAATGACAAATTTCAACTTTTATATTCATATATTATAATATGTATCTCAATTTATTAATAAATACTTATATACGTCATTCCTGCAATAATTTTGACTGTGATTTATAAAATGAATTATCTTTATGTATTTTCTCATTATATTTAAAATAGTAACATTCAATTATTTTATTTTATAATATATAACTTTAGAAGAATTTTTTTATTATATACATGTGGTTTTATTTCGAACAATAATTATTAATGTTATCGTACATGTAGGCCAAATGTATGTCATTTTCATGTATACCAACTCAGTATTTTTGTAAGTTTTTTTTGTTCGTATCTGTTTTGTAAAATTAATGAAAATTATTTATTCCTAATGAATTGTACATTTATAATAATTGATATATATATATAATATAAATAAATATATGTTTGTATATTATATATTCCATATAATAATGTGTGTATTTACAATATACATATTATATAGACATATATATATACATATACATATATATACATTTTATATTTTCATATTAGCTTGTTTTTTCTTAAATCCCATTTTTGTGTGTATATTATGTCTATGAAGATATATGAATATATCTCCTATATGTATGTCTCCTAAAATGTAATTTATTATCATTATCATTTAACAATATCGATTTTCTTTTTTTTATTAAAAGAAATACCAAATTATTATAAAAGATTATCGTATTATTGTTTGTCATAAATCATAATAAATTGAAGTATAAAAATATTGTAATAAAAGCAATAATCACAAACTAATATCATGTTAATATGTAAGAAGCATGGTTAAACCAAACTATTTTGGATCAATGCAGTTCATCCAAAATTGGCTAATAATTGCTTTCTCATTATTGTATTAGTTACTTCACTCCGATTAAACACCGAGTTTGTAGTTAAACAGCGATTACTGACACATAGGTAGTACCTAGATATTATTATGATATGTATTCATGTATCAGCATTTTAATTTCCAAGGATAACTCTCCTGGACGAACGTTAATTAGTTTAAAATCATCATCGAGATTCATTTTCGTAAGACAATGCCAAACCACAAAAAAAATTCAGTCTCTGTTGTTACAGTCTAGAGACATATATATATATATTCCATTTTGATGTGTAGTGTTTCAATTCGATACGATTAAAAATATATTGTGTCGGGAATAATTGTATGGAAATATGTGGAAAGCTGTATAATATCGAGTTTTTAATAATATAATTAAAAAATGTAATAATATTACATTATTAACCTATAATAAATTATAATCAACAATCAACATGACTATGCATTTTAGTGCCATCAGTTTATTATAGTAGAGGTACGCATTTTTCATTGGGATCACTAAATACTAAGATATGAAAACTTAAAATAAATACTATTTTATTTTATATAATAAACTATACAATACAATTGGTTTACAATAAGATTTTTGAATTTCTCTAAACATAAATCAAATAAACACTAATGTTTCATACGAATCTTAAAGTTTTTTTTGAACATGGGTAGTATTTTTATTTTTACATTTTTTTGAGGATGCATATATTGCATATATTGCAATATCATCAATATTAATACAATATGTATAATATACTTAATACTATATACAAACAATTCTTACCTGAAACCGTAAAAGTCTATAATCATTGAATTATTAAAATAACATCTTGAAATTATTATTGAATTTTCACTATCCATTTGTAACAAAATTGCCTATACGAACCCCTTAAAAAGGTTGAACTACAAATATTGGTACAATAACATTCCTATATAAATATTTTATTATATTATTATATTATATTATTTTGTATACATTGGATTGATTTATTATTATCAAATTATTTAATTTTTAACTGGAGTATAATAGATATAATCAATTATTATGCAAACCTGTGCATATACAATGTAACAATATTTCATATAGGTCTATACCTACAATAAAAATATATTTAGGAAGTACCAGTAGCAAAAATAATTTATTTTAAATACTTAATAGTAAAATAAGCTAATGTGTACGTGGTTTAACAATTTATTGAAAAATTGTAATTAAACAATACATACATTTAGGTTTTTTTCAAGTTATCAATACAATTAAAATAGGTACCTACTTAATAAATATACATCTACGACTAAACGGTAATAAACTATATTGCATGCAAGTATGTCAACGGTTCACATTTTTTTCAATAAGACTAGAGTAACAGTTTGTATGTATAATTAAATATAGTTATAGATAAAATATTATATTTGTTACAAATTCAATCTATTTATTAGTCAAATTTGCGAAAAAAAAATATCACGTTTACTAGAGTATGTCGAATATTTTAGTAGACAATCGTTGATAGAACTTCAAGTGCTGTAAAAACTAAAATACCTAATCGTAATCTTGAATAACCGCTGAATTTAATACAATATTATTTCGAGTGTTATATTTGATGACGTAAAATATCGGAACGATACAACTCAAATATAATACGGTTGAAGCGTATATTATATTATATCATATTCATGTGTAACCACTATATATAGGTACATGAAATTGATAGAAAAATATTTAAAAATAAAAAATGGAAAGGAAAAGAACCATGTGACAGTATAATGTGTTGGTGTTGAGATGCAGACATCCCACAGGGAACGGACCGGAGAATTTTTATTGGCTTTAATTAAGCTTAATTGATTTCAATTGAAAAATGCGCCGGCGACCCCGTCGTATACACTGGTGATGCGATACTGTGCGGGTATTTTTTTTTTGTTTTGTTATTATTATTATTATTTTTTTTTTTTTTTTAGAGGAAAAATAATGCACTTTTTTTGTTCGTCTAAGGAACGGAACCGTTAAATCTACCGTCGCGTTAACTCACAAAGAATTGAAATCGGTCGTTTTCATTCGTGCGTGCGTGCTTTTTTCGACTTGACTACTTGAGTGTCACAAATTGTACGGAAACGATATAAAATACAATATACATTATGTGATGTAATGTTATACGATCATAATATAATATAGTATATACCTACTGCGCGCACGGTTTTATCTTTATATCGAGAACGTTATTACTTAATAGTGTTATTATGCGGCACATTTAACATTTTTATTGTTATTTTAATGATCATAAATAGCGTTGTAAAATATATATATATATATATACATGCGTACCAATTAGTTAAAATTTACTTTTGCAATATTTAGACGAATTCGGTTTTTAGCGTATAGCTAGACCTAACCTTTACATTTTCCCCGATTATGACGTAAATGAAAAATCATAATAATTATTATAATAATTAGTAAATATCTATAAGGCTACAAGACGTTGTGACGACTTTTAAAACGGAATTTAGATGAATAATTTCATCTTTTTAACCGAATATCCGTATTAACCTTCCTTGGTCACCGAATTTTATGCGTATTTTTTGTTTGATTTTAGTTAGAAATTTAAACGATTAATTTCATAATTTCATTTTATCGTTTACAGCTCACGTAATGTAATTCTTTGATTCCGAAGTAGATATTCGTCAGATAGATGTATACATCTATACTTATATAAAATTCCAAATATTTAAATGATATAGGTACTTTGTATAACAGTTTAATCATAGAAACAAAATAATCTTCACATATCAGTTATATTCGTAATTAATAATTATTACTAGTTTGTGGTTACGAAAGTACATAGAAGTGAACATATTGTCTTTAATAAAATTGATATTTTGATATTAAACCTAAAATATGTTTTTTTTAATTTTGATATTTATACTTTAGTCTCAGTTACTATATAGAGTGGGCCATAAATCACATCATTGTTATTTAATTTCAAGTCTAAATCAACAAAAAATATATTATGTAAATCTAGAAATTCAATAAATATTTATAAGTTAACCCCAACTGTCCACTATATATTTTATATAAAATTAAATTTCAAATATTATACATTTTAACATTTAAAAATTATTTACATGTTCATAACTAAGCTTTTCCGTGTTTTAAATATTTTGAATAACGTGAAGGAGAACTGGAAGAAATTTATTAGGTAGGTACTTTAATAATATTATATTATAATTTATAATGATGCATATTATTTATTCATTTATAAAATAGCATTATAGAATAATTCATGACTTACGGGTGGGTATCCAAAATTATCTTATGACAGGTAATTTTTCACATAAGTTTGATACCAATATTTACTGTATAAATACAATAGGCAGCATATACATATAGGTACACTTGATAGGTATGATATTATACTATTAAAAAGAATACAAATCATCTTTGTTACAACTGTCAACCTTATTTTTTCCAACTAAATTCGTAATTGAACGACACATCCTGTACTTACTTAAGCTATTTAGGTTTTTTAAAATGCTAATATAGGCACAGTAAGCCATTATTCAAATACTTTTTTATTCAAACAATCATCTAAATATAATTTTTAAATACAATTAATCAAATGAAAATGTATTCAAATAATTTTAAAATACAATTATTCACATAAAAACTATAATTATTATTATCTGAATTATTAAATTACAAAAACAATTGTGTTCAAATAATTTGTAGAATAACCTGCCTGAAAAGTATCCAAATAGTTGTAAAAATAATCAACAAATTATTATTATTTTGATAAAAATATTCGCAACTCTGGATAGGTATACCTAATTTGTATACTTAGTTACCAGATATTTCCAAAAAAAAATAATAATTTCCAATAAATATTATCAACGTTAGCTCTGTTAAATCATATACCTACCTACCTACACATAGTAATTTGTATAATGTTTACAGTAAACTATATTCTGCAGTGAATTATTGTGCATTGTAATATGTTTAATGTAAATAAACTATACTTATAAAAACTTAATTTATCATCGCTTATTAATAAAAACTTATTGTAGTCATAATCCCAATCATTATTAACATAATATTAATACTAGACTTTGACATTAGGTTTTAATATATCAATTCATTTTTTATAAACTAAATCATGCACTACAGAATATAGATATATTATATTATAGAAAGATTTCACACAAAATATGGTGTACAATATAACAGGAAAAATAATTTAAATTTACATTTAAGACATAACTAATATGTGGTTTTTTTTTAAATGAATACGAAATTACTGCAATTCAGCAGATATAAATACTAATCTAAAATATGATTTTATCTACTATATAGAATTTTAAGTACCCATATGGCCATAAAGTATACTATATGTCTATATACAATTATTACGAGCTCATTATAATAGTAAACTAATGGAGTTAAAATAGGTAGTCAAATTTATATTTTATATCAAAATGTTATAACACTAAAGGTTATAATATGATGCGTTATGAAAAAAACAGAAAGTGAGACGTAAATAACGGATCCTTAACAAATCTTCTAAACATCGTCAGTTCACAATCACATAGTCAAAAGAAAAATTCCTTTTCAACCAAAACGAGTACTTTTATCAATTTATTCGGTTTTGCATGGTATAAAAGTTATTATTTTACATATTTTATACTAATTTCTTGTCTATAGTCATTTATTGATAAATAATTTAACCATCTTTCTTTTCCAAAATTAACTTATTGACATCTGAAAAATTTTGTATAAGAAAATAATGTCAACCAGATAAACATCGTGTCCTTCGAAAGACCAACCCACAAACTTTATTGTAATATAAACCAAACAAAATAAATATATCATAAAAAAATAAAACAAAAAGAAGTTTAAATTCAACTTATTCAAGAACCTATCCAACCACGTTTCAAATATTTACATTTTTTTTTATGTCATACATTAATACATTATATTACATTTTTTTTTTTTTAATATTCAATTTTGGAATCAGTACCCTTATGTAATGTGTACTTATACTATATTATAGTTGTAAGATTTTTACATTAATACAAAGTTGGAAACCTTGAAATGTAATAATTACAATATTTATCCATGGCTAAATACTTACATTATTGCTATGCTATGTAATATAGTACATTTTGTATTTAATAACACATACTGGATTTAAAGTATTTAATGGAACGTACATGTTTGTGATTTCATTTTCACTCAACTTACTCGACCTATATGTATTATTATTTTTATATTAAAACAAGTACCTTCCATTATTTTTTAAAAGAAACACATTTTACAAGCTATATTTTACCCCGTGTATTATACATAACATATACATAATATTATAGATAATTTGAATAATGATTGAAATGTATTACATACTATACAAATTATTTTTTGATGAAGAATATAATATTCTTATGAAAAATAGACACAAGGAAAATTGTGAACATTAAATAATAGGTGTATAGGTATCTTATATATCATGTATGTATTATCTATATTGTTAACACGTCATATGGATAGGTACTACATATTGCGCTTATATTATAATTTACCAACTCAACAATATTAAACGTAAAACAAGATATTTAATAATTTAAGACGATGAATTACCTTTGCATAATACTCATTATAATATAATATAATAGTTGGCACACAAGTGCAGTATCATTAGTTATGCTTCATTTTGTTTAACGAAATAACAAATAATAATTGAAATTAATAATATTAAGTAAATAATTAGATATTGATTTATATACTTGCTTATACGTTTATACAATAAAACAAATGTACAGTATCTATCTATGTTGATATAAACATTTAAAATTTAAAAGTATTGTAAATTATTATGTGTTAATCACGTTGATAATTAAAATACAATTTTATTCAATTATCATGAAATATGAATGCGTTCGCAGATCTTAGAAATGAAATCATATGGTTGCATTTGTGTACAATCACCAAATATTTTAATTATGTACATTATGTCATCATAGAAATTTGATTCAATTAATGTAAATTATGTAGGTACTTTACGCCATTACCCACATTGTACACAAAACTCGATTTCCTAATTTGCAGACTCACAGTCCGCAGGTTATATAATTGACATACTAATCTATATTCAACAATGGGCAATGTGTATACTGTATATATACCACTATTATATAGTATATACATGTAGGCATCAAATACTCATATTATAATATACCTAATATCATGCAACGTCTGAACATCGGAGTAAACATTTTAATTACGGCAACTGCAGCAATAACTCATCTGTAATATCGGAGATAATAATATATTGATCAATTATCCATCGACATTCTCTAATATAGATTATCGACTCATGATTTTACGATTGGTTATTGTAAGCATGTCATTTTTTTTTTGCAAAATAAATATCTGCAATTTTGTTTCAAAAAATATAAATAAATGATGTTATTTTATTTTTTCTCTAATTTAATTTAACTATAAAAATAATAAATGTATATTTTTATTAAAATGTTTATAGTTATTACTATAGATGCAAGTAAATGGTAATATTTATAAAAACTGTATAATCTCGAGGGGTCCAAATACGGCCGGCAGTCTTTGATTTTACAACACTTCGTAATAATAACGCGAGTAAATTTGAGATTATACAAAAATTCTACCACGCAATCGTGCTGCAGTCTTTCAGAAATATAAAGTATTTATAACAACACAATATAGGTATTTGTAGGGTTTTAGTTTATACAAGGTAGGCAATGGGATGCAATGCCTAGAGAGTTTGACCTTGTTTTTTTTATATATATATTTTAGTTGTAGATTTAATGATACAAGTTTAAAACTATTAAGTTAGCATTAAATAAATTCAAAACAAATAATGGGTATGTAGTTAAGAAAAAAACCCAAAGAGTTTATTAATGTGGTGTGGCGTAGATGGAAAGACTTGATCCGTATTAAGAGTAGTGTTATTAATAAAATGTAATCTTTCACCCCATCACGTTCTTCGGATGTGACACCGTGCGATACAATAATATATTGTAATATACAATAACATAGTTTAAAATAGTTACCTAGGTACCTATATTATTTATTATTATTATTATTGTAATACATCATATTATAACAATAATATGTTCCACATCGTCATGATGGTAATAATAATATCAATAATATAGTCTACCCGTCTGCTGCAGCAGTTTAGGTACCAACGAATCCGGGTGACTACCGCGGCAGGTCGTCACCGTGGGAATTACACGTATTATACGTAAACGTTTACGTTCTACATATATATAATATACAATAATATAAGAGCGTAAACCTCAGAGTATATACGGTTCATATAATAATATCATCATTATTATGTATGTATGTATATGCTTGTGTCGATATGGGATGAAAAAATAATATAATAATATCACACAAGCGACAAACGGGACACGGCCACCATGAGAAACCATATGCTCGACATGAGGGCCGCCGCCACCGTCGCCGCCGGGTCGCGTGCCGAAATCCCTTTCCCGCGCGCACGAGCCCTTCCGCGCCGAGCCCGCACCCGCATAGCAGCACCCGATGCAAACCTGACTGCGACCCGAGCACCATAATGTGTATACACCGTATATACGCGTGTAATGTCTGTACATAATATTACTATACTACAATAGTAATTTGGAGTGCGTGTGATATTACGACCGACCCGAACCACCCTTCACGCCACCCCCGACACCATCACCACCACCTCCGCCACTTCCACCACCGCCACCGCCAACACTACTACTACAGTACCCACCGCGGGATCTCGCACTTTATAACTGCAGTAGTTATTACAGTGACCCCGGATGTTATAATAACATGTTATCGTTTTCCCGAGATGATCGTAATTTAAATATTATCTTCTTTGTCTATATTCTGCGCGAGACTAATTAAATAGGTACTGCAACAGTAGTCGAACCACCGTGTCCCGGCTCGTGCTAATATATATCACTACGATTTTCGATTGCGATCGATTCGTGAAATCCTTATTATTTGTCAACATTGTGGACGATTGACATTCATCTACAGTGAAATTTTTTCCACTCGACAAAGTATAGGCACCACTAACGGCAGTGTGTAGCGTTAGACTCGGCCGTTTAAGTGGGTGCAGAAGCGTGTTTAACGGTGGGCACTTGCCCCGACGTCAAAATTTTAAAATATTTTGTAGGCGGCATTCATATACCTAGCTTCATAGATTCTTATCATGCCATTTATTCGTTCTATCGTAATAAATACATTGTTTCTTTAGTGATACGTATACAATTGTATAAGTTTAATGTTAAAATGTTTAAATACCTACTATATTAAATATATATATAAGAAATAATATATTTTTAATAATAATACAATTTGTACCTATGACATACTGAGATCTAAATAAGCTAGCCCAACCCCAATTTTATATCCAAAAAGCGATGCGACGAAGTATATCTTTATTGTACTACATATAACTATTATAGGTACTTATTCACTACTAGCTTTTTTTTTAGTAATGATTGGTATTGTGTTGGTGGGAGGGTGATGAGGTGGCAAAATATTTGTGACCCCGGTGGAATTATACCTAAACACACGGCACTGAGTGGGTGGCCGGGGCCCATATTTTTGTCTGTTTAATATTTTATTAAGTGGTTATTCATACTTTTATAGTGAAAAGTATTAGATATTAATGCATACTACAAATTTATATTTGTTATAGGCATTAGGTTCCTGATTTGACATTTAACTCTCGTATTTATTTTATCACCTGGACCGTATTTATTATTTATTATTATTTATTACTACTATTATTGTATATAACCTAATCTATTGTAGCATTAATCTTTATATTATTTATATATTAAACAGGAACAATATACTTTTTACATTTAGTTGTTTAATTAATATAATATTTATATTAATATAACCTCGTAAATGAATTTTTATCAATTAAAATTTGATGTTAATATTTATATTTATGAAAATTTTAATCATTAAATTATATTATTTTACTGAAAATAATTATATAATAATACCTATATCAATGTATAACAATTATAGGTATATAATGACACATTTTATTACATTATAATATGTCTTACTAGATTAAAAAATCGATAAATAACATTTTATAAAATTAATTTTATAATTTTTCAATATGATAGGTATCATTCTTTTATTTTTTTTTGAGATTTAAAAATATTTATCACCCAGTACCCGATAGCGGATCCATAATAATAATTGTCCTCAATTAGATTTTTGTTCGACATTCATACACATGGGCCGGTTCACGTTTATTTAAAGAGTGTCCGCAATAATTTAACGGTCTGATTTTGAGAAATGATCATTAACCGAGGTTATCACTGTATATTTAATAGGTAGTAGTATTCTAAATAATTTAAGCAGTATACTCGTTTGTCGAAAATAATTGTTAAAAATCTTTTTTGTAAACATTTCATGACACAAATGTAAATTGTTACTTTCGTAAAACCCGTATTTGACCGCTTTGTACATATATACTTATAACTCAGTATAAGTATAATATATAAGTATTAATTTGCTCACAAAAAATATTATTTTAATGATGTACCAAAACTACCTGGCAAAGTATACAAGGACTGGACAATGTAATGTATCACATAGCTAGTAACGTTTGCGTTAAAATATAAATAATAATATACATGTTTAAACAATTTTTACTTACCTACTGCATATTAAACTCTAAAGGCTGAAGCGCTGGTCGGAAAATTTTGAAAAAGAGTGTGGATTTTAAAAAAAAACTTGATTTGAATTTAATTTATATACAATTTAATTTATCAGTTCTATTTTTATTAAATACAATTATATGTTTCTAAAGAAAATAATATTTAAATATATTTGTAGTTAAAACGTATACAAAATAAGTTTAAAAGAAGTTCGGAACGTAAAGCAATCAGCAAACTAACCATGGTATATGTGGGCAGCAATATATTTGGTTTATGTTTTTATCAATTTTTACTTTTTAGAGAAACATTAATATTTTTTTGCATGAAAACGGCTTATTGACATTCGATGATTACGGCTATAATAAAAATGTACTTCTCGTTTACAGTTAAATTATTACTATTATGTTCTTTAAAATAAATGGATTGGTCGTAATATACAAAGGGTAGGGGCGAAATTTTGGAACAATTATTAGCCTCAATTCATGAAAAACATATCTGCTAAATATATGCTCTTGCGTCGTACTTCGTGCATATATTATTATATATTATTTCATATAAGGACATACGATGTAGGTTCATACATATTTTGTACGAAGAAAGCGTCACTATTCTATCTATAGAATCTCTAAGTGGATTATATACTATACAATAATATTATATCGAACGAACTAATACGCAAGTCTGTTGATTGAGTTGGGTTGTACTCAAAATTAAAGTAAAATTTCAAATTACTAGCAATATAAACATTAAATTATGATCTATTTGACCATATTATATACATAATATAACCTAGTCAGCTATAGCACAAGGTTAATCGACAATACTCTAACTTTCGTCGTGGTCCAAAACGTGTATAATGTGCTCATGTACCTATTATATAATATATTATCAGATATAAACTTACTTGTTTGAAATCGGATTACCATAATTCATAAATATCGGGTGATCCAGTATTGTGATACTTACTGGCTACGTTAGTGGTATTTTTCAAACGTTCAGGTACATAATAATATAATATTTAGTAAAACGAATTATTTTTTTTAGATTATGTTATTAGACTATTATATTATAATATATATATATATATAATTATATTGAGAATATGTGTCTCTTATTTAATATATGTGATAAGACTAAATTTACTTTTTAATTAAAAATTGTATCTATTATACAAACCGATTATTTATCTTAATACATCGGAGGTTAAATTTGGCAAAGAAAATAAGTAATAAATAGGTAGGTAAGTACTTAGAAACAAGTTTGTATAGTAAATAAAGATCACCCTATACTTAGACAAATACAGAACTACATGAATATTAAAAGAAGACAATAATATGATATAATATGGTATTAAAAATGAAAATTATAGCTAGGTAGTTTAGTAGTTATATTATTTTATAAAATAGTCAAATTCTAAAGGATGAGAAATATGAGGATATTTTCCTTAAAATCCGTTTAGTACTATAGGTACGCTGATAAGGTAGTTTAGTAAACGTATTTTTAGACATAAATTATCGTTACATTAAATATAACATCAAGAAAACCATACGGTACCTGACACTACAACAGTGGCAAGAACGTTATAGACATAAGGCATCCCTACATGCAAAATTCAATGGAATAAAACTTTCAATAAACCTTTGGCTAACAAATCTTACTACAAGACATCACGATGTGATAATCAACAGGTTAAGAATAGGTCATACTTAGCTAACACACGGCTATCTTATGAGACCAGAAGAACTGGATCAATGCTCAACTTGTGGGGAACAGTCAAACACATCGCACTTTACTGTCGCAACTATGCATCTACCAGAACAAGTTTATATGCTTGAACACTTATACGAATTCAGAATTGGGACCTGTCCAAGAATTATCAACAAAATTCTAATGTTCTTAATTATAACTAAATTATATAATTTTATATATTTATTTTTTATTTTTTTATTTTTCCATCTTCTTGTAAATACTCAACACATTTTTTATTGTAAGATTCACAGTTATGTTTAATATTATCATAATGTAAATGTAAATATTACTGTTGTAAATATTGAAAGCCAGTTACCATAGAAATCGCGGCTCCGTTTCTTTCTGATGATAATTATATAGGTATAATATTATACTCCCATGTTTATTATGAACGATGACGAAACTTCCTAGTAGTATAGCAGTATTGGTTTTTACAAGATAACTACAATTACAAGAATTAAGTCAGCTACTACCCGAGGCGGTCCAAACTTTTTATTGTTTATTTTATTACATTATATCCCATGTTATCGGCAAAAGCTAAGTGTTAATAGGTACAATAGGTACATATTATGTACTTTATAGGTTTTAATGTCAATGACTATATTATAGTCAATGAAAATATTTCCGATTTAATTTGGTATTATTTGCTGTAGAGAATTAAGATAAGTGGATTAGAGAAGAAGTGTGGAGTAATAGTATAGGGACATCCCACATACACTACTATGATATCTGTTCGCCTAAACTTTAAATACTAATGTAAATTGAATAAAGAAATTAATATGTTTATACGGAGATACTGAGAAAGTGAATAAAATACGGTTCAGAATACGAAACAAAAACTCGTTGTAAGTTTAGAAAAATTTGAAATAATCTAAAAGACCACTGTACTATAGCTACAGACTTTAAGAGGACGCTATACTGTCATTTTTGTTGTCTCCGACTTACAAGTGTATGAACTAGAAAAGTTAAGCTCAGCAGATCACGTTCAGCTCCGTTAGTTTAAAAATTTTTGTGAATCAACCTATTGTGAAACTTTAAGTATAAGAACATTATCTGTCTTCATATGTTGGTTTTTTACGATGGTTCAATTTTTTAGCAATTCATGCGTACATAATATAGGGTAAATTAAAAATGCTCATAACTCACTTAAAAACTAAATAATCGTAAAAAATCAGCATGCGATCACAGACAATGTTCTTATACTTCAAGTTTCGCAATGGGTCGATTCACTGAAATGTTTGAAATAACTGAGGTAATCGTGATCTGCTGTTCGTAATTTTGCTGTGTTAAGCACTTGTAAGACGGAGACAACAAATATCTCGGTAGCGTCCTCTAAAGTAAATTCGATAAATACTCGAGTGCTCGAAACGTTAAGAAAAAAATGCATCAAACAGGTACGCACAGCTTAGGCGCGTATGTATACACAGGTATTATTGTATAGCAATAAAACCGCCGACAATATGCGTGCTATACAACTATATAGCTGTACAACACGAAAAGATTGCGTACTCGGATAATGCGCTCTCAATTGGTGCGACGGAAGCCACCACAGGTCTCTCGCGTCTCTACAGGAATACCGCGTCTATATTATATAGGTATACCGCGGTTATGTACGGCGTGTGATGAGAGGGGCCGTGACTTTTGCGTGTTAAATTACCCGCTTTTCCAAAACGGTGTGTGCGGCGCTGCAGGGGTGTAGTTATAGTATTGTACATTAATCTCGCTTGGACACTCGTCGTCGGAAATATGTATACATAATAATAATATTATATTGTATTTTTACCACTTATATAATATAATGTGATGGGAATCGACGCGAGAACAGACGTTTATCACGGAGACGATCAAGTCGGTCGTATTATTATTATGTATATACATTATACATATACATATATATATATATAGGCACTACACGCAGAGCGTACGTACAGTAACACGTCGTATGTAATATATTATGTACATATTATGTATTACGCGCATGACGATGAAAAAAAATAATAACAATAATAATAAGGGCTTCCGTAATAATCGTCCCGCATTTTCGAGGCTAATCACCCTCCGCATCAGTGTTAAAAGGTCTATAATATTTATGCGACGATGTATATATATATATGCTACTCAGTTTATAATATTATATGGTGCACGTCGTTACGGCTGAGCAACGTGTGTGTGTGTGGAGGGTCGTTGCATGGTGGGGCACACAGCAGTTCTACACGAAATTCTTAAAAAAAAATTGCAGGCGCACGATCGGTTAAACAAATTTGATAAACACGGCGATTTTGAGGTAATTTTTGAGAAACGGAACCGAATACGTCCGGCACTTTTGTTGGCGTTGCAGTAGGTACCCCGTCGTTTAGTCGGGACATTTGACTTCCGGAAGCAATACGGATGTCATAAATATATTTATTACTTATCTGATCGTGCCTCTACCCCCCCCCCCATATCTACACGTACAATGACGATCGGAGTACTAGGTTTCTTCGACAAAGGTCCCTTGATATTAAAATATATCACAAACAAACTATACAATATATTATATCACCGTCCCTTATCTATAAAAAAAAATTATAATTTTTTCTGTACATAATATTTTCTATAACCGAAAAACCTGCAACTATAACTGAATTTTTATACTATTTCAATATACCTATAAAATCAAATTTTGAGTGAGTATAATAGTAAATCAGTTAGTTAATAATGGCACTATAGGAATACTTCGTTAATTATTGGTTCTCTACGCCGCTCATCGAATCTTTAAATTATTTAGCCTAATTAAACATGCTTTTGTTGAAAATTCGATTTAAATACTTATACAAACTAAACAGGTTAAATAACCCTATTAAATGTATGAGAAGTTGATTAGATTGAGTTACAAGCAGTCTAATAATATATACAGAAGGAAACAAAATAAAAGATTAACAACTGCAGTAATTTATACTTACAACTTAACAAGAAAATAATTTATCACTGCACTAATTTATTTAGTACGTAATAGAGTAATATTTATTAATCTATATTATGGAATTCTCATAAAATAATCTGCTTCAGAATATGAAATTAAAATTGTATGGTTTTTCAAAAAACAAAAAACTTACAAATAAATGATAAAGATAGAAAATAGAAGAAAAAATAAATTTTTTCAAACACATTATTGTTTAGTAATGATTTAAAATTATGTAAAAGTACAATTCCAAAAACGATTCAAGTAATTAAAAATACACCTTTAAAAGTAGAAACACTGTATATATATTTATAAATTGTAACTGTAGGTAGGTACATGTAATTTATTAGGTTAGTGACGTGTCTCGAGATTATATCATTGTAATGTTATTATCCCCTGCGCAACGTATCTGTTCAAGAACTTGGATGATATATTTGTTTAAACAAACCACCGATTAAAATGCTTATGAATTTTCAAATTAACCATCAAAAAAATAATTTAATAAAAATTATAATACAATAATATAAGAAAAATTTCTTCCAGTATAAATAAAGAATTTTTGGATTCTATAGATATCTTCTTATAAAAATATTTTGGGACTCAGCCCATCCAGCCCTCCATAACTTCTGACTTGTGCCTATGATATTATTACGAAGTGCAGAATTTCAAATTTGTATTATTATTTATGCTCTTTAATGGGACAGATTTTTTTCGTTCCTTCTTTCCAACTATGATTACTATAGTTGTATATATTTCTTTGCTTAAATTTGCTAACACAATTAATAGGCTGAATTAAATTTTAAAAAAAGTGAACAAGCTGTGGTACCCGCTGTATATAGTTGTCTAGTATGTCATTGTAATGGATGTGTTATAGTTGAATTCATTGATAAATCATAAAAACGAAAAACGATTCTGAGCGAAGATGTTGCGTACTCCTATAAAATAATAATTCTCGTATAAATAATCAAATCAAGAAAAATTAATACAAATCAAAAATATTTCATGGCTAAATGGCGTAACTTTCCAGTAAGCTTTTTTTTTTTGTCACAGGTCGAAAAACATATGGGGAATCTTCTATTAAAATGTCTAGATATATGAAAAAATAACTTTTATGAATTTTTAGCTGAAAAATAATTTACAACATTTGAAAAATTTCTTTTAACTATAAATATCTCAAAAAGAGTCAAAATATTTTGAAAATTTTACTATGTATGGAAAATTAAATAAATGTGGTGAACATTTTTAGTCATAAAAGTTAATAGAAATTCATTAGTAAATCTCTGCATATAAAATATCGTAAACATTTTTAATTCAAACGCTCATTAAAAATAAATGTCACTTTCTAATAGGCTATTTTCGAAAATCAGAGTATTTTTACTTTTCCAAATGTTGATGACAAAAAAAAACACTCACATCATTGTCAATATACAATACATTCATCGCTAGATTCTTAAACATTATCCTTATTACGAGGCCCAATACAATATTTTCTAAAAAATAAAACCAATAAATAAAATTATAAAGCTAATCAATGCAATTAATATTTATAAAATATTAACTGAAACATATAATAAAATAATATAGTTGAATTAAACTTAGTTATTAGTATTGTGGATATATTTTTTAGTCTACTTTCTATGTAATATCCTTTTTAATCCAAAAACATCATGAATAATCCTTAGGAATTAGAGTGATGTCTGCTGTTTAAGTACTAACGCGTATTATTATGGTTTCGTATGTTGAATAATATATTATATTATATAGTTTGACTTCTAAATTGCAAAAAAATCAAGTAATAGTATAGGTTTAGTACATTTATGGCTATATGCATTACATTTTTTGAAACAATATAGGTATTGTTTGTTGGATAGGTACTATGAAAATCACTAAAGGATTGAATTTAAAATATTTCGCTAATTAGAAACTTACCTGTTGATACCAATATACATACATTTTTAACTAATTTAAAGACGATACTTTTAGATAGGTACGAATATGTTTTTACCATTTGTGGAGTGTCCTGTAGTTATAAAAACTTTTTTTTTATATCTAAGAATTACCCTCTTTAGTTTTTACTATAAACTGTAAGACGGATGATTATTTTTTTAAATTCAAATTCATCCAAATCAAAATTTCAACGAGTATATAGTTTTCAAGTTAATATACTTTATGTAAGTACTAAGAATAATAATCCATTAGTAATAATTGTACACCAAATATAAAATATTTTAGTCATAGTACTTACCTATATTATAATTAGATAATTTTTGCATATTATAAAATACTTATATATTAGGTATGTCGTTATTAATAAATATAATTAGAAAGGTAGGTACTAGGTCCCGGGTACCTGTTACCATATATTACTTTCCCAGCTAGTGTAAAAAAAATAGCCTATAATAATTCTATAACATATTATTATAAAACAAATTACTTATTTCTGATAACTTGATTTCATAAAAAATTTAAAAAAAGTTATCACATTTACGTACGCGATGAGCACGAGAATATAATATAAGATTTTAATGTTCTACGAGGGGATATATTATTGTATTAGTTATTACTAGGGCTAGGATTTATATGCATTTGCATGTTTTTTTCCTTAAGTTCAAATCGATTGTTTGTCAGATTTGTCCACGATTTTGCTTTCTCTCGTTTAAATAAAATCAATTTTTTTTTTTGCATATTTTTGCATATTTTGAACACAATGCATATAATTGCATATTTATAGATTGTTGAGTTTTTTATTTTTGTTAACTTAAATTTTTAAATTTTTATAAATTATTGTTAATTTTAAATGGCGTTTATTTCATAATACCGATAGTTTTTGGTTTATCCGTCGAATTGTAAATAATATATAGTATAAATATTACCTATCTGATCTTATATCTTATCTACGACCGATAGGATTACCTACACATTATTTAACGACGTATTTAATTTCATTAGTACGACGTGTGTTTCGGAAATCGCGTCATTCAAATATGCACCAATAACTTCGTGTGATGTGGAAAGGAGTTTTAGTCAGTATAAATCTATTCTACGTTCAAATCGCCGGTCGTTCGTATTTGAAAATTTGAAACAACATATCATAGTAGCGTGTAATAATATAAACTAATATTTAATGTAATCATATAAATTTATATTTAATGTAATAATAATAAATTATGAATTATGATAAAAATATATATCTAGAAATAATAAAAATTTGTTTTTGCATATTTTGGTAAATCAAATGCATATTTTACTATCTGTTATTGCATATAAATCCTAGCCCTAGTTATTACTTATATTATAATATACTGTCTCCGTTTAACTAACGGATAATATAGCATAACATTATTGCAAAATCTAAATTTTGACGTTAGAGTTAATATCATAATAATTTAAACGCCCAAATTTCCAAATTCAAATGGGAGAATATTTTCAAGATAATGTCATGTTATATTATAAGTTACAATAATCATAGTATAGGTATACCTATAAATTAATATAATAACTCCTAAATAAAACTTAAATCCTTCTAACTTCTTAATTACACAATATTTTACTGCAGAATGGGTACGACGTTATCTCGTAAGTAACCTCGCCTTCGAATTTGGTGAAAAGGTTAAACTGTTTTAGCTCGAATATTAACCTGAATGCCACGATTTTTAGTTGGATTTTGCGATCCTATAATATATACTTTAGACGGATGTATAGAACATCAGTACCTATACGTCCTCTATACTATCTTAAAAACAGCGTTAATTATATTATTGTTTGTTATTATTTCGCAGCGTGTTGTCTCATACTTGGTGCGTCGTTGTATATATTATGTTAATATCTTCCGAACGGAATTATTGCCACAGTGACACTATATTATTATTATTAATATCGTGACGGTACAATATAATAACAATAATATTGTGTGTGTGTGTGTGTGTGTGTGTGTGCGCGCGCGCGAGCGTGCGCGCGTGTGTGATACTATTGTCGAAGGGACCACTATACGGTCCCCGCGAGCTGTATACCTAGCTGTGTGTACGAGCGTCGCATTGGTCGACGGGCCACCACTCCCAAAAGCCCCTATTGGTCGCAGCCCACGTACACGCGCATATATATTATGCACGCACGTCCCGTCAAACGCGAAAACTTACATCGGGCACACGGTACGTTTTTACTTTGAACTTCACACGGTCCGAGCACGACGTACACCGCGGAGGCCACACGCGTCCCCGTCGCCGTTTAAAAATATTAGTCGTCGCCCAGCGATAACACATTTTATAGTAATAACAATAATAACTAATAAACGTGATTTATACGTGCGACGCGTCGACGATTCGTACTTATTTGTTTTCGTTTTTCCGATTGCGTCTCCGAAGAGACCGAACGAGCTACTCACCCGCGTCGGAGGAGCAGCGACTACGCGAATGCTCCAAGTCGTGCGCGCCCGACCGCTATTAAAACCGGGTTCGCTTTTTTTAAATTGCCCTTAAACGAAGTTTATTTAATATAATAATATTAGATCCTCTATAATTCAGCCCGTCGTCGTCACCGCCGCCGCTTCAATTGTAGACAATCAACAGAAATTAACCGTCCCTCCACCACCGCCGCCACCACCGCTCACGGAGCACTGCCGCCTCTCGTTGTCGCGACGCGTGCGTGTGCGTGTGGACGCGAACCTGTGATAACCGCAATTATATACAACGAATACGCCGGGTCCAATAACGATAACCGCCGACGGGTTTTCACAAGACACCATGGACGAGGGCGCGTTCGACGAGTCGATGATGTTCAACGAATACCACCACCAGACCAAGCCCGGGTCGCCGCCCGCGCACCATCAGCACCAGCCGCTGTTGGCGTTCCAACAGCCAGGTGACATGATGGGATACGCGCTGCCCGTGCCCGACCACATGGACTTGCAGCACCATCACCACCATCACCATCACCAGCTCCAGGACATGGACATGCATCGGCACCATCACGGAGTCCAGGAACAAATGCAGCAGCAGCAGGACAGGCAGGTACAGATTGGTGATCCGCAGGACATGTTCCAGATGCCAGTCACGTCCACCGTTCAGGTGCAGCCGGCCGACATCGTCGTCAACACTAACGGGCAGAAACACGCCATCAAATTGGAAATGGACGCGAATTCGTTGCCGACCGCCGGTCAACAGTCTTCAGGTATATTATATTTTAATCAGAACGCAACTATAATAATATAGTGGGGTGATAAGTCACAAAATCACGAAATATTGAATTTTTTTATAAGACAGTTTTGAAACAATAACATACCCAGGAAATAGGAATAATAAGATCATTTTTTTTCTAGAGGTTATATAGATACCTATTGACTTCCTGATAACTATTGATAGTTAGGTAGGTCAATAGTTGGTTGTAACAGAAAGTAGTCTAATCAATTAACAAATGATTACTAATTAATTTACTGATAAATTACACAAGCAAAGAAGTATAAATTTTAAACAGTTAAATATAAGAAGAAAGAATCAAGATTAACATGATAGTTTTTAATTACTAAACATACTTTTTCCGGTAAATTAACAAAAAAAAAATTTTTAAAAAATTGAAATATTTAAAAGTTTTATGTTTGATGCAATTTTTCAGTGATTAAAAACCAATATTTATTGTGAACAAAATATACCACTACAAGACAAAAATGTTTCTTTCAAAAGTTTTCGTTTTTTTGATTTTCCCCATCATCAATAAATCGTTTGCTTTGTTTGCAGGACTACCAGCTGAACAACCGGTGCCAAAGAAATCTAGTTCTAAATCAAAAAACACCGACAATAACGGTACGAAGAAGAAAAAGACGAGGTCAGTATACTCATAAAATACTTTGAATAATATCGTTAGAATAAAATATAACAGTTTTTTCTTAACTGGAATATTTTTATCCATCACTTTAAATATAATATCGTAAGACGGCCCAGAACATGATTTCCAACTAATATCATTATAATTTTTTGTGTATTGTACAATACCGTGTTATGTAATATATCAATATATCATTTGTGCAGAACAACGTTCACGTCTCATCAATTGGAAGAGTTGGAACGAGCGTTCGAAAGAGCTCCATACCCTGACGTGTTCGCCAGAGAAGAATTGGCTTTGAACCTTAAGCTTAGCGAGTCTAGGGTCCAAGTATGGTTCCAAAACCGAAGGGCTAAGTGGCGGAAGAGGGAGCCACCCAGGAAAACCGTTTACTTGACCAATTCCGGTAGGTGTTTACTAGAATACAGTTGATAATGTACTATATGTATACACACCTTTTTCTCGCTAGAAATATCAAAAATATATAATGTTTACCCCCAAGTGAACCATAAATAATGTCATATATATGATATTGTGGTTAGACAATATAAATTACGTATAAACTATAAGTTAATAGTTAAAAATATTATTTTCCTAAGTTTCGATCGATTAGCAGAAAATAAATTTGTTGATTATATTCTTTATTTTTTGCTTATTGAGTGTATTATATGATGTCTGGAGAATGGTTAATTTTATAAATGGTTATTCATAAGACTATCCCTTCAAAAATAATATTATAGGTAGGTATCGATTAGTTGTGGCTAATTTCAAATTTACAACTTTATCTGTGTACCTACATCAGAAACAAGCGATAATGCTTAACGTATATTATAATGTTAATATTTTTCATCAATTTCTTATGATTAGATAATTATTATAATATTTTTGAAGCCCTGAAATAATATTTATATTTTAGCTACCTGAATATTATATAGTACTAGATGTACTAGGTATTAAATTATTATATCGTGAATCACAGAACAGCTTTTGATAAACCATTTTTTAAACCACTGAGGTATAGTATGCATACATTTGTATTGGTGGTTGGTCACGACACAACCTCCTCTTAATAGAAGATGCTACAACTACATTATCTCCATTTTACAAATGTAAGACATATCAAATTTGCGTTCAGTGAAATAAATGTTGTATTGTTAGCTTTAATATTATTAAAGTGAATTAATCTATTGATAATCTAACTTAAAGGTAAGAACATTATTTAAATTTTGGTACACTTGGGTCTTTACGATATTTATATTTTTAAGCGAGTTATGAGTTGGTATACATATAAAGGTAGACCTATGAAAATATTGTTATTTATAAATCCAAATTAAAAATTAAAATAATATGCAATCCGATAGGTACAAACAAATAATAACAGATAATGTTTTTATTTGTGATTTTAACAACAAATCAATTCGCTCTCATATTAAAGTTAATAACACACAAAGTTGGTCGGACTGAACGCAAATTGTCTATAATATGTTACAATTTTTATAGAACGAAAGTTACACTTGTGGCGTTCTCTTAACAACCCTTCTCAAAAATAACCGTGTGGTATTCTCGAGAGTGCTTATCGACAAGACGAGCTATCCACGTCTGTAGTCTTATCATCATATTACGATTATGTTACAGTTTTCCCGTCTGGATCTCCGGGATCGTCGGTGAGCTCGACGTCGTTCACCACGCTGACGACGTTCGGTGGCAACGTATCGCCGTCGTTGGGCACGTGTTCACCGGTCACGCTCAGCGGCTCGGAGCCCTGGGGTTATGGTGCCGCCGGTTACGGGGACCTCGCACACCTAAACCTTCTCAACAGCAACGGGTCGTCGCCGTTCGCGCAAAACACGTTCCATGGCAGCGGCAGCAACAACAACAATAACAACTTCGGCGGCACTCCGTACGCCGTACAGCCACAAGACAGTCCGGGCCTGTTCTCGGCCAGCATGCAGTGCCTAGCCCGGCAGGACATAATGGGTTCGTTGGACCAATCACCGCCCGACCGCGATTATCACGGGCATCAGCTCAACAAGCACGTGGTCGACTCGTACGTGATGAGCCAGGACATGGCCGGACTCCTGCAGCCGGACGCAGAGTGCGACATCGTCGGGACCATGGGATACGAAGTCCAGGATCACCAGCAACATCAACAGCATCAACAGCAACAGCAACAACAACAACAACAACAACAACAACAGCAGCAGCAGCAGCAGCAGATAGACGAAGACGGGGAAGAGGAGACTGCGATAAAAGTTGAGCCACCGTTCACGCCACTTCCACCTTTCATCAACTGACACAGGAGGTTTCAGTTTGACACGTACGAGTATCAAACTGAATTTGAATGAATCCGACACACCTTATTTCAAACCGTTCATGTCTCCTCAAATAATTCGTGTGTATAAGTGTTCGCTCTATGGCCTATGCGCTGTATCGGCTCCATACGCTCTACACACATTTTGGTATACAGGCGTGATGGTCTATCTGCTGCATCACCCACGACCAGGATAGGTATACGAATGATGAATAATTACCGATAGACGATCATGATTTCGTACAAATCACCGTCGTCGAGAATTATGCGACAGTCACTTTCGCAGACACGGATCTATTAAAAAAAAGTCAAGATTATAGTATAACAATCGATATTTATAAGAATAATCATTTTTATGTAAATAAGTAATTTGATTTATTAATTTTTATCCTTAATTTATGTAGGTACAATTATTATTATTATAGGAATAATATATATTTATATTGTGTGTCGTGTGTGTACATTTAAATTGGAACTGTAATCGTTCAGTATTACTCGTCCAAAGAAAACTAATATAAACTATTTATTTATTTTTGTATTTAGATAAGAAACACTACCTATTACATGTATTATAAAAATATACATATAATATTATAACTGTATTTAAGAAATTGTCATGTACAACAAAATTGCATTATTCTTCCATAGCGATTAGGTGTATATAAATATAGATATAGTACAGTGAATACTATATTATATTATTATTATTATTGTTTGAACTTCGATTATTCGAAACATTGTGTATTCTAGTTGTGCCTTATTTGCTTGTAAGTAGTTTAAATAACTTAAACAAACTATGCATACTACACACTTTAATCTGGTCTAATATGTTTATAAATTATAGTTAAGGTCTTGTAACTACATAATTATTATGTGTAAAATAAATTTTTTTTTTTATTTTCATGAGAATCGACGATTAATTATTTTCAATAACATCTTGAAAACAGCTCTGAACAAGTTCGTAGTTTTGAAAAAAATTATGAAAACTAAAAAGTACCTAGTAAAAATTACATATTTGGAAAAATATGGCGTTATAAATACTTAAAACTATATTATTAATTTTAAGTACACAAATTGATGTAGACAATTAGGTAGGACTGTTAAATGAATATTTATTAGTAATGACTAATGATTATCTTATTTCATCTATCCAATATGTAAATATTAAATATCATATATAGGACGTGTATACCTACTGTGTAATAAATACGCCCACAGATTGTGATTTATTTGAAACTTTTTTTACCTACTTAAGCTTTTTTTCTTTTTGTGTACTGCGTATAACATGCCTATAAGCTACTGTTTTTTAAAGATAATAATATCAATATACGCGTGTGATATATTTGTATTAGTTATATATTGTATTATAGTTTTGAACAGATATTAATTTATAAATACATTTATCCAATTAAATAATATACTAGTAGTTAGTAGACACTATAGTTTTTTTTATTATTATTCACCTATATGTGATGATCATCAGAACAATCGGAATAATTTGAAGTACATACTTGTTTTTCTTAGTCAACCTTCGATCAAAATAAAATAATTTATTATTGTTATAACATGTTTCAATACATGTCCTCATAATTTTACACGTATGATGATAATTCAAGAGAGTGAAGTACTTATAGAATTATCTTATTGATACTAAACATGTGAAAAATTGTAATTTATTGATTGCCATTACGTGTCAACTCGCACACCTTAGTGTTAAGTAATACCTTTTACTGTAAATTAAATCTTAAAATTTGATAATGTACAGTACTTTTTTATTTTGTTTAAACATGGACAAGTTCAAATATATTAAAATTGTTATATTCGGCTTCTTGATACTAAAAGGTAAGTGAGAGTAATATTAACTACCTACTTAAAATGTCATGTGTTATATTCAACTTGAACACATCATGCTGTACCAACTCTAATATTTGTAATTCTCCGCCTAACGATTAATTAAATATTTAACTAAAATTATTTTTTAAATATCAAGTAGTTCAAACCGTATAGGTTACCATATATTTTCGTTGTTTTCTGTGTGTATTTTGATTTTGATTTGATATTTACAGTTTGAACTTATTATGACTATAGGTACCTATCTACCTACTTTTTTACTGTAGACAATACCTAATATAAAAATTATTATTATTATTTTATCTTCCAATGATATTATATCTAGTATTAAAACTAAATGCACCACCAAGAAAATGTATTTTTATATATTTTAATAAAATACAATTGTATCGTTCAAGAAAATAATATTTAAGATTAGAGATAGCTTATAGGTAGTTATTAATAATCACTTAAGTTACCTACAAAATCGGTTTATCTGAGTATATATTTTATAAATTAAAATGTAGGTACCTATTGTTAAAACAATAATTTTAAGTATACAATTTTATTTTATTTTTAATAAAGTAATACCTATATTAAATTTATGTAAAATAAATTCGATGCCTATATAGAAAATAACTATTTATAATAAGCCTAACAACAATATTTTATAGGTATTTGATATTTTTAAAATCAACAAGGAATATGTGACCTATTCCCCGCAATACCAGACCTAATCACTGGACATTTCTCACGATTCATACACAAATGTCAAATCGAATATGTAACAATTTAGCTCCCTAATAATTCTAAAAAATGAAATGTTGTTTTTAAGAATCAAGCGCAAACTCTTTACAAAATGAAAACAAATGTTCACCACCTTCACAGGCGCAATACGAACAATTTCCTTACATAGTAAGTACTTTGTTTTTGGTATTTTTTACTTACAATTAAATATGATGGAATTTTATGTTCCCGGATCTTAGGTGTTTCTTAGAATGCATTCAAACGGAGAAATATTATGTCAAGGCACATTGATCGATGTGAACTGGATACTAACCTCTGCGCATTGCATTAAGTAGGTATTTAATTTGTTGAATCATCACTTTATAATAATTAGTTATACAATTTGAGTTACTATAAATTATTGAACGGACTTAAATTTTTATTTATAGTACTACAGACAACATTTCACTGAACGGTATTGATATTGCGATGCCAAATAATAAAACACATGCAACCATTTTAAAGCCGAGAAAAGTGATAAAAACAAAATACAACGATGTGGCATTAATTGAGGTAAAAAGTTTAAGATTACTACCATCTTAAAATATTATTTTGCCACTCTTACATTTTTTTCATAATTTATGCAACAGATAGAAAAATCCATTATTGACACTATTGTAGCACCCATCGAATTGGCCACTGAAGAAAAAATGTCGAACAATACGGAATGTGTTGTAACAAGTTTTCAAAAACTGTTAAACAACGATTTATCACTCATATTTTGGAACTTGGTTAACATTTCAAAACAACCATATGATAAGAGCGAATGGTACTTAGAAGATACGATTTGTAATTCACAAATATGGAATTCGTTACAGAACGTAAGTCCTCGTAGTTTGAAATTTAATCAAAAATAATAAATGTAGGTACCTATTATATTTATAGTTTTAAAAATTAATTTATATAAAATTCAACACAAACGCATAATTTATTATTTTGAACAATTACCGATAAGGCACCGACGTAGTTTTGAAAATAAATGATAATAATTTTAAGAAACGAATCACTATGCTTTATTATAAAAACAAATATACAATTGACAGTTATTGTAGATATTATAATATATAAAAAAATAATATATTTATAAAATTAACTTGATAATGTATATAATATGATATTATATATTATTTATCTACTTAGATAATATTCATTTTAGATTAACGATTTAGTTTAGTGTAATCAAATTAATGTATACTATTATATTCTACAATACAAAGTAAATCATGTGATAAAATGATTTTTATACATTTAAAATTTAAATCGATAAATTATCAATAAAAATAAGATTAGATAGGTAATATTTATACTATATATTTAAAATTCGACGGATAAACCAAAAACTATCGGTATTATGAAATAAACGCCATTTAAAAATAACAATAATTTATAAAAATTTTAAAATTTAAGTTAACAAAAATGAAAAACTCAAAAATCTATAAATATGCAAATATATGCATTGTGTTCAAAATATGCAAAAAAGAATTGATTTTATTTAAACGAGAGTAAGCAAAGTCGTGGACAAATCTGACAAACAATCGATTTGGACTTAAGGAAAAAAACATGCAAATGCATATAAATCCTAGCCCTATTGATAATTATGTCGTTCTAACTTTTAAAGTCATTTAAATTTATCAATTATTGAAACTATTGGTTTGAACTTTTTTTGCCAATAATTTTAGTTTAAAGATAATTTTATGTAGGTAAGTTATTTAAATTATTTTCTGTGTAATAATGACACTATTAACTTGATTTATGTATTCTTTTTTTGATTAAAATAGTGTAAAATGTGAGAAATTCATACTTGCTTTACAATAATTAAAAAAATATTACAAATAATATAACTATTAAATTTTAAATTAAGAACAAGTTACACACTACTAAATGTTACGTATAAATAATAAATATTCACAATAGTCAATAACGTACTTATTAGGTGTATCAAATTTATATAAATAATTTTTATCACACCTGTTTTTTAGATAACCGATAATGGAACTCCTTTGGTCTGTAAAGGACAGCTATATGGCATATACTCACTCAACGAACCTAAGATATTTAATAACATTTTGAAGTACAAAAATTGGATCCAAAATATAATCAACCCAATAACTTCAAATAAAACGTCAGAAAAACATGCAAATAATTTTGTATTCAATAATAACTATTCGTTTGATGCAAATACAATGGTAAAAGAAGACACAACAGAAACCTATACGAATAAAGAGTCTTCGGTAGATACTGGAGAAGCGCAGATTACTTCGGAACTAACTTCTTCAACAACTGACTTCACTGGAGGGGAAAGCAGGAGCCCCCCAGTGTACGTAGAAAATTCTTACACAAATATAGAACACACTGAAGATACAGAAAGCATGCCATCTTCAGAAGCTACAACAGAACTATCAACTTTTTGGACTTCAGAGTCAGATGATCCTACTTCTTCAACATACCCAAGACAGTCATATTCGTCTACTACTATTGTTAAAATATCAACCACGGAAAAATCTACTTCAAACCCGAATCCTCTTACGACTTTAACTAGAGAAACAGAAACAACCGAGGAAACCGAAGAAACTTCGGATAAACCTAGCTCTGAACCTCCTGTTACTCAACCTTCAACCACAGAGAAATTTACTACGAGTTCGAATCCTTCGACGACTGTAACCGGAGACACAGAAAAAACCAAAGAAACTGAATATACCGAAGAAACGGTATCTACTGAGGAAACGGCATATACCGAAGAAACTGAAGAAACTTCGGATAAACCTAGCTCTGAACCTCCTGTTACTCAACCTTCAACCACAGAGAAATTTACTACGAGTTCGAATCCTTCGACGACTATAGCTGGAAAAACAGAAAAAACCAAAGAAACTGAATATACTGAAGAAACTGAAGAAACCTCGGATAAACCTAGCTCTGAACCTCCTGTTACTCAACCTTCAACCACAGAAAGATTTACTACGAGTTCGAATCCTTCGACGACTATAACTGGAGAAACAGAAAAAACCGAAGAAACTGAATATACCGAAGAAACTGAATATACCGAAGAAACGGAATATACCGAAGAAACTGAAGAAACTTCGGATAAACCTAGCTCTGAACCTCCTATTACTCAACCTTCAACCACAGAGAGATTTACTAAGAGTTCGAATCCTTCGACGACGATAACTGGAGAAACAGAAAAAACCAAAGAAACTGAATATACCGAAGAAACTGCATATACCGAAGAAACAGAATATACTGAAGAAACTGAATCTACTGAGGAAACTGCATATACTGAAGAAACAGAATATACCGAAGAAACTGAAGAAACCTCGGATAAACCTAGCTCTGAACCTCCTATTACTCGATCTTCAACCACAGAGAAATTTACTACGAGTTCGAATCCTTCGACGACTGTAACTGGAGAAACAGAAAAAACCGAAGAAACTACCGAAGAAACCGGAGAAACGGAATCTACTGAGGAAACCGCATATACCGAAGAAACGGAATATACTGAAAACACAGAATATACGGACGGAACGGGATGTACTGAAGGAACTGAATACCCCGAAGATATTGAACCTGTTAGTCAATCTCCAACCACAAAAGTATCAACTTTATCCCCGAAACCATCAACGGCTATAACTGAAAGAACAAAAGTCACAGAAGAAGAGTCATACTCGGAGTCGCCTATTACTACTCAATCGTCTACAACAGAATCCATATTTACGGAGCACCCCAGTACCATAGTTACTGATAAAACTAAACAAACGTCAGAAACAGATGCTACATCAGTGACCTATCATGTCACCACACCAACAACTACAGTATCTCCTACTTCTCCTACGAGTCAGTCATCCATAGAACCGAATACAACTATATCCGATTATGGATCAAATACAACGACGACCATGATGAACACTACATCTACTACAACTGAAATAAGCACAGAGGTAACATATGAAATTTTTGAACCCAAAGAAACTACAACATTTGTTGACGAACAATATGAAGATAAATCGAGTTCCCAAATAATATCTATTCATACAAGTTTAATAACAGTTGTATTTTGTATCGTATATCATATTAATTTGTAATTTATCTATACTTACTTGATATCAATATGTACAGTCTAAAAAATTTTTAATTAAATAGGGGCATTTAAAAAAAACAAAATCAAACGTATTATAATTATAAACAAATCGTGAAGTTTATTCAATAAATAAATCAAAATTAAATATACGCATTATGTTTCAAATGTAAATAAATGGAATAAATAAGTTTCTAATCGATATTAAAAATGTAACATATTATAAACTACTAGGTTATGCAGAGAAACTTACTTCCATCGATCTATACGGTGCAATATATAAGACGTACCTACATTTTATAACATATGCCGAAACAATAACGAGTGCACTTGACACAAAATATAATTATTGAACGAGTACTATTTTATAGTGACATTTCATTAATTACTATGCCAGTGTCAAAAATAGTAGCCACTCTACAAATTTCTAACCTAACTTTGGACTATGGTAAATATGGTGAATATAGTAAACATTTCAATGAAAAAAAGGGGGTCAAGTGGATGTCGCTCCGCTGTACAGTAGGTTACAAGTAGATAACTGTATAATGGATGGTATTAAATTTGAATTCAATGATATAATATCATTGTATACGAAAAACGATTCTGAGCGGAGACGGTATGTATCAGTCTAGGATATTTTAAATTATATTGATATTGTTTTTTTATGGTAGCTGCTAAGTTGAATTAATATTATTAATATTATTTAATTATTAACCTAAAATTATCAATGATGCTTGAAAAATATTATAATATATACTTTTACTCGTTAAAATTGATTTTAATATGTAATTTCGTCCAAATTTAAACTTAAAATGTCTGTAAAAAATAACTGTGTTTATATATTTTTTAGATTTTTTGTTTACAGTATGTACTATTTATTAGAATCTTTATTTTAAATTTTCAATCCTTAGTTATAAAAATTGACCATTTTATAATTGTTTAATTACAATGATTGATAATTTTCGAGATTTTGATGAATTTTGTCAAAATTCGAACTTTAAATGCTTATAAAAAAAATGTGTGCCTATGTATTTTTAATATTTTTCAATTGCTATTGTAACAATATATCAGGAGCCTTGTATTGAATTTTCATTATTTTTGGCCCAACAAATAAAATTTTATTGATATTAATAGAAAAAAAAACTAAAAAATTTGAAAATTGAAATCGTCCGTAAAAAGCTGTAAACAGTCAAAATATATTAAAAATTAGATGGTGTATAGAAAATGCTTATATAAACATTCAGTGAAATTTTCATGCATCTACAGTTATTTGTTTTTTAATTGCAACAAAATAAAAAAAATCGCTACATGAGAAATTGAGTGAATATCTAATCTTGTAAAAATTTGAACTTAAAATGCTCATAAAAATTTATTTTGACTTGCTTATAAACATTTTTTTATTGATAAAATTAGGCAAACTTATGAAGAATCTTGTATTACATTTTCAAACATTAGATTTAAAAAGAAAAATTTTTATGAATTACTAACGCAAAATAAATTGCACATTTTCGTCATTTTTACGTATTTTGTAAAAATTTGAACTTTGATTACCTATAAAAAAGTATTGTGACTACAGATTTTTAATATTTTTCATTTGCCTTTGAAACTATATATTAGAAACCTACTATTAAATTTTCAAGATTTTTTACCCAACAAATAAAATTTTATTGACATTTATAGAAAAAAAAACTAAAAAAATTGGAATCTGAAAATGTCCGTTAACAGCTCAAAATAAGTTAGAATATTTTAAAAATGCTATGGTGTGTAGAAAATGCTTATATTTCTTTTAGAGTTATACCAAAAACCAAAATCGATTTTGTCGAAAATTGGTTTTCCGTAAAAATTCCCGTTTTGTCCTTAATTTTTCATTTGTTTTTCACGGCGCTCATGAAAACTACTAGGAAATTTTAACTTTTGACCCCCCAAAATACCAACTAGATTCACTTTCCTATCAGAAAAAGTACTATTGAAGAAATTCGAAGCATTTTTACTGTCCTGAAAGGTAATGACAGGCACAAAAAAAAAAAACGCACATCATTGTAAAATCAATACATTCATCGCTCCGCTCAGAATCTAAAATATATTTTAAAAAAGAAAATATATTGTATTGTAAATAATAATCAGGGGGTTTGCCACACAAAAAAGGTTGAGAAACTCTACTCTAATAAGTACAAGATTATAGATTATAGAATAATTTACTATAAAAAAAAAATATTTAATATCGTTTGAAAAATTATCAACAACAATGATGATTTATATATTTATAATATTTATATATAAACAATAGTACCTCCCTTTGACATCAGCAAACGGTGTATTCCGTTGTGTCCAATTCTTAGTCTATTAAGTATTGTTTTTTTTTCATTCAGAGTTTTGACAAATGTGTATTGTATTTTTGATTTACCACGGTTTGGATTAATTTTTTGTCAGTTTATTTAGCGCTTTATTTTAATAATGTCTTGAATTTGATTATTAATGTCCACATCAGTTGTGATCTGAAGTGGTGTAGCCGTGTTAGGTATTGGTAAGTTCTAATGCCCTTTTGGCTCTTGGTCCCTCTTTATCATTCCCTTCTATATTTCTGTGTTTTGGTATCCACCAATATGCAAAACCTTTGAAGTAATATTAATGGTCAAACACGTACTGACAGAATGTAACAAGTACAAAGAAGAGCTCGGAGAATTCAAAATTCCCACTACCTTAGACACAACACAAGGACATCAGCAGTCAGCACAAACAATGAGGTGTATACTGTAAACATTGTAGGTACTATGTTTTCCAAAATGAATACCATGTAATCAGCAGAGTTTTTAAAAATATTTGTTTGAAACATTTTATGCATGTTGACATATTTTAAATTTAATCACATATTGAACATGATCTATAAAATCATGAAAACAAAAAGTTAAAAGAGGGAGAATAGTTAATCGCTCTAGCAGGTGTTGATGAGTGTACCTCGCCATTGAGTAAATAACTGAAATGTATGCGTATTCAATTTGATTTAAATAATAAATTATTGTATACGAAAAACTATTCTGAGAAAATACAGGCGTCAGCCTATATTGTATAATATATTTCTATTTCTGTTAGGTATAGTAGTTTATTTTACTACTAGCTTTCATTATAAATACTGATATAATGGTATTATAATCATTGCTGTTAGTAACACATCCGGTTGTATTATTTTCTTCTGAAAACTTTGCATTTATTTTAATTTAAATAATTTTTACATCATATGCTATTTTTATTGACTTTTGGGTCAATATCGACTTACCATAACGGTGTGGATAGATTCGTAACAGCATACAAATATACAATTAATATAAATGTTTTGCAACAGTCATTGTGTATATTATAATTCCAGGATAAGTAATAAGTTATTAGCTATACAGGAATTACCTCTTTAATAGAAACTGCAGCACACGAATCTAGTTGTTGCAATACACCGTATATTTCTTTGAACTATGTACAGTAGTATGAAGCAGCACATATCCAAGTCTCCCAACGCGTAAGTATGGGCTCCGGCGGTAGTGGAATACCCGGCGTCGGTTCTAAGTAACGTTGTGCAAGATGGAGCTTTTAAAAAAACATGTTTCACTCTTGATATTAACTTGTCTACCCCAGTACATTTACCACGGATTTCCTCTGGAATTCTGTGCATTGCATGCGCTAAACAAGTAACATGGACCATTTTAAAATACAACACTTTTATAGCTGTAGGTACCAGCTTTTATCATGTATGGAGCGGCGTCGCTCCGAAATAAAAGCACGTTATTACGTTGTGTACTGTCTGGCTACAAAGGAAACATAAATGTATTAAAAAGCTTTGCTACTGTTGAAAAGTTAGCCTTATTATCATTTACTAAAAAATATGCATTTATATGCACGAAAAATCGTTAGGTAATATGCTATTTCTGAAAAAGTCACAAAAATAAACTATAAATATGAACTCACTAGGTCATAGAACAGATTTTTAATTCACCTAGCTTTACATAGAAGATATGGACAAAAATATAGAATTTCTATAACTTATCATCTCTAGTAGGTAATAACTAATAATAAACCATATAGGTAAAAGTTTTAAACCCTCCAAAAATATTGGTAAATAATTATAACATCATTGATCTCGATTAAATATCTAATTTCGTGCAAATTTATATATTTTTTATTTTTAATATGAAATATTTATGTGGAGCCTTGTATTAAATTTTAAAAACTTAGCTGTACAAATTCAACATTTAATACATTTCTACTTAAAAATTTTTTTGAAAATGTTCATGACTTTAACGAATTTTGTCTAATTTTGAATTTCAAATGCTTATAAAAAAAAATTAAGAATATAAGTACCTTTTTAAATATATCTGTGATTTAAAAACTTTCAAGCTCTAAGATATACTTTACAACAGAAAGAAATAACGTTTAATGAACAGTATATATATAAAAAAAACCCCAGAAAAACCTAACTTTGTTCTATTTAGTAGGTTTCTAGTGTACCTTGTCATTGAGTAATTTATGTAGGTATTATATTTGAATTCAATAACGCAACTCATATTGAATATGCAAAACGGTTGTGAGTGAAGAGAACTGGTTCAGATATATTTCTGAGTAATAAGTATAGTGTTTGGATAAAATATTATATATTTTATATTTGTATAATTACTTTCTTAAATCGGTAGTTTAGTTCAGACAATTTTTGCAAAATATAATTCACATAACTTATAACCTATAAGAAAATATTAAATACCGACATTTCATAAAATGATGCGAACAGGTTAGTGGTAAAAACAGATTAAAATTAGTCTAAATATGTTGTTAATTTAATCATGCATAGATCATAATATTAATGGTAAGCTACAAGTTACATTAAAAGTCAAGAATCTCCAATTATACAGCACATACTATTTTTTGTTACAAGTGAAAAACAGTTATAAGAGTGGGGTGCTATGGTATCTCTCGGCACCCCCTTGCGGGCACCCAAGCCCATACTCTAAAATATTTTATTTATTACCAAGGTGAACAGTTACGCATATAATACGATACCTACAGTTTTGTCTATGAAATATTACAATTATATTTTAAAAAACATGATTAAAGGTAGATATTATGTGTTATATTAGAAATAAATGTAATGAATAATTTCTATTGTATAAAATTAAATTATTATTTTCAATTTTTAAAATAAAATTACTTTTAAATCATTGTTGATTCCTAATAATTTCTTAATCATTCCCTGCGTACAATAATTGTATGCTGCATTATCCAATTAAATAGTATAGGTTCCACTTTTAACTGCATTGTTATTTTTATTCTAAATTATAAAACTTTATAATTTTAAAAAGTTTACGAACATTTATTCATTTATTTACACCTAAATTTGTATTATATGCTTATAATCATAAATTATCAAATATAATACTGCTTCAATTATATAAAATGCACAACAACTTACATGTGAGTTGAAAAACAGACACGGGGTGAAAGAATGAATAACATTATCAATAATAATTAGTCTGCAGTTGACATCAACTTAAAATGTTTATTCAAAACACATTGTTTAGTTACCTTCTAAAAATTATAAATAATTTACACGTAGAGCCTATGTCCTATGACTTGTATTATATGTTGTATTTTACAAAAGTATTTTTCATTGTATTATAATATAAAAATATGCTAATAAATATTTCTGGGTATTCGGCTATGTAGTACCTACGATAATTTTTTCTTTTACACAGTTCCTAATGGAAATCTATATACCTATATTGGACAACAATGAAAATATTTTTTCAATTTTTTTTTGACTGTCTACTGTTTCAATACATATTTATTACTAGTGTTTATTGATTTCAAACTATACAGCTTTATCGTGATTCATAGTGCAGAATAAAATGAAATAAATACATTAAATTGATTAATTACACATATTTTTTTTATTTAAAATTTTTATAATATTACAGATTAATGATTGAAATCGTCAATCTGCAAATCTTACTACGGCTTTCTTAAAAACAAATATGAAGCATTTTGCCATTATTCAGTGAACATTAAAATAATGAAAATTCTGTATCAGATAGACTTAAGTTTTCAATGATTTATTTCTTAACAACGTCAAAGTTGTTGGCTTTCAAAGTTGCACCTCCAACCACGGCCGAATCTAGACTGGCAGATCCAATACTAGCGGACTTTAATTCTGATGATGCTAAATCAGCAGAGAAAGTGTTGAATGGAGCTGGTGTCGAAGATCCGAAGAAAGATTGTTGGCCGAAGTTGAATGGAGCTGCGGATGAACCAGCGAAACCTTCTTGGACGACGTTTGAACCATAGAATCCAGCCGGGCTGACAGTTGAACTGTATGTGCTTATTGGGCTAGCTGTAGAGCTGTAGAATGCACTAGCAGATGCTGGAGTAGAGCTGTAGAATGAACTGCCAGATGATGGAACAGAGCTGTACAATGCACTGCCAGAACCTTGAGCTAAACCAGATGAGAATGCTTTGTAACCAGATTGGCCATAAAGCGCACTGGATTCATATCCTAAAGCAACTGGAGATTGTTGATAATAATGGACGGTGGCGAAACGTTGAGCCGGGGCTGCAACCGGGACTGGGACCTTAACTTCAACTGGAACTTGAACTGGGTATGGCACTCTCTTTTCTACTGGATATGGGACTGGTCTGTCCACAGATACTGGAACTTTAACTTCTACTGGAACTGGAACTTTAACTGGAACGTCGTACCTTACTGGATAGGGAACCCTCTTTTCAACGGCATACGGGACCAATTTTTCTACTGGATATGGCACGGCTTTTTCTACGGCATATGGCACTGGTTTTTCGACGGGGTATGGGTATGGTACTGGCTTTTCTACGGGGTATGGCCTGTCAACATTTACTCGCACTGGGTATGGGACTGGTTTTTCAACTGCGTATGGGACGGGTTTCTCAACTGGAACTGGAACTGCGTACGGCCTGTCGACTGGGACTTTCACTTCATAAGGTACTGGCTTTTCAACTGGGTATGGCACTCTCTTCTCAACTTCGACTGGGTATGGTTGAGGAACGTGAATTGGACGGTCTACATTAACGTGCACAGCGTATGGCACGTGCTTTTCCACAGTGACTTGGTATGGGTGTGGTACACGAACCACGACGGGGTATGGAACTCTCTTTTCGACTTGGACGTAGTATGGAACTGGAACTTCTTTAGAAATAGTAACTTCATGATGAGGTGCAGGGGCGTTAGCTACTGCTGGTAATTCAACTGCATCATGGCTAATTGCGTCAGACTTGATGATTGCGCCTTGAGAATATGACGGGGCAAAAGCTCCTGAATAGTATGAACCGTATGATGTAGCAAAAGCCGGTGACCTATTCAATAGAACCGCTTCCGGGTTTGACGAAACAACGGGTGAAGCTCCTCCTACCAAAAGTGAAGCCGGGGTGGAAGAATACGCAAAGCTTGCGTCTGAGAGTGCGGCACCAGACACTGCGTTACCAGATACGAAAGATGCTGGTGTAGATGAACCAATTAGAGCAGCTGGAGTGGAAGAACCGAAAGATCCGTCGTAGAATGGAGCCGGTGTGGAAGATCCAATGAATGATGCTGCATCGAAAGATTGAGCTGCGGCTGCGTTTGAGTAGGCATTTGATGCAAATGAGTTACCGAATGCGAACGGAGCTGGTGTTGAGCTGTAAGAAATGGATTTGAATGGTGCGGCAGTCGACGAAAATGAGCTGTCAAACCCAAATGGGGCTGGGGTTGATGGGCCAAAAGTCTTGGCTCCAAATGCGAATGATGGGTTGAATAAGGTGTCCCTCTTCTTCTCATTCTTATCTGCCGACTTGGTGTCAGCAAATGCGGTGGACACTACTAGGAGTCCTAACAGAGCTATTTGGATCTAAAAAAAAAGTTCAATTTTTAAATTAAGAATTACTATTTTTAAATTTACAATTATGTCAATTATGTCGAAGTTGGAGAATATTGTAATTAATATAAAATATAATTCTGTGTTCAACTCATATTGATTGAAAAATCACGTATTATGTAACTCATATAATTTTATTTGTGTTTGAACTAACCCAATATAATGTGTACATTTAAGTATATTAATAAATCACAATAAAACCGTGTGTATAACTTTTCAAACGTCTTAACATATTTAGTTATAACTTATAATAAGTTTCTGTAAATCGTTTTATTAGAACCTACCTTCAAGTTATTTTTACGCAAATGCAATTTTTTAATAACTTAACTAACGTTTGTATTTTTAAATTACTAATGTATAATTTGACAAGTCTACTAATTATTATTTGTATTTTGTATATATATTTTTACTATAAATTTCAATAAAATCAGTAATTTGAACATAATATTATAATTTAAAAATTAAGGAAATAATAAGTTCAAATATTTTTAGTGTACCTTCAACTCTTTATTCGACGAGTACCTACATTAATATAAGTATTTTATCGCTAACTTTTGAACACTTTTATGTTTATGCTTACAGATTTGAATAACAATTATATAGGAATACACATTTTAAGTAACTGACATAAGGTAGATGGATAGGATAGAGCTAACCTATTAGTGCATGAAATAATGAAAAAATTTCAAAACACTTTAAATTAATTTGTTTCAAAAAATAAATATCTATACTGCTATCGTTACATACTTACAGAATATGAAAATAATTAAAGTAAAAAAAATATGTATCGCAAAAAACACAACTATATTTAAACCTAAAGCTTTACCAATTAAATATAAAATAAATAATACTTGGATACCAAGTTATACAGACTAAGTTTATAGGTAGGTACTATTATATTATGATATAATTTTAAATTAAGTACAACTAGAAGTGCTAGAACTTATAATTTTACGTTATCTCACATTTTTCGTTAGATTTTTAATAGTGAAAAACACAAATCGTTTAACTACAGAAATATAATAAGTTCCTATAATATAACAAAAAATAATGTCATGCTCGTACTTACCATAGCACTAGAAGCCATAATGCTTGTTGCGTCTGCCTTGTTGGTACTGTTCAACCCTGCAGCTACCAATTGACTGGATACTTTACTGAACGTCGTCCTTTACTATATATACCTACACGGTTACATGCACGGACGCTATACAATGTATTGGACAGTCTCCAGCAATAATTATTGTCAAAAACCAGTAATCCGGGATGGGAGAATTTTTAAGAGACATCCGAACGCGACAAGCCCCACCTAACGATAAATGTTCGATCTCCGTTCCAAGTTTTTTTTTATTACATTTTTTTCGTATTTTTATACAACATAATACTATTTATAAATATCTGTGTGTGTGTGTACTCGTTATGCACTGAATATGATTCAAATCGTATTAAGTACCTATGCATAATTTTTTTCGTCTGTGTAAGTGTATTTTTTGTGGTCTTCTTGTGTCGAAAACCGGTCATCAGAATGCTCATCCAAAGGTTTCACAACCATAATATTATATTATTATTATTATTATTATTATTATTACATGGCCTCTTCGACCTTCAACCGCTTAAATGTATTACCCCGTTCCATCGACTCTACCGTTTTGCACTTACTTTAGGCATCTACTCCTTCGCCATAGTCACCACAGTGTCACAGAATATGATGATAGGTACCTACCTACGCTCGGTATTATTAAAATAAAATTTATAAAATGAGCCAATTTGTAATAATTTTTTATAAACGACAAATTTAAATAATGTAAATGTTGTCTTACCATAACTAGGTTATTAATTATTATGTATTATTGTAGATAAATTGTAATTTATTGTATATTAATTATAGACAAATCCGTGAGTGTTAACATTTTCCAACTAAAAATACACTAAAACTATACATAACTATATATATTTATAATCGTACAATTTTTCATTGCACTATATAGATTATAATAAGAAATTTGTATTACATATACAATTTAACGATTTCAAACACAGGAATATACCAAAACCAACTGTTATATTATATCCAGTCAATTTTAAATGAATTTAAATTTTTTTTTTCTTACTACGATTTTCAAAATTGTTATAATTTTAATATTTGGTAGTTATAAATTAAAATAATGTTATATTAAAACTTAAAAGTACAATCAGTGTAGGTAATCTAAAATATTTTTGTAAAGCTTATACTAGCAGTACTGTACAAAGTATTATTTCATTGTTAATATTAACATGAAGTTTTGTATAGTAAATTTAAAGGGCCTATAAAAAATGTTCTATAACAAGCGTGTGCATGTGGCTACTTGGTACATTTCAAATTAAATTAAAATTGTTTTAATTCTGTTTTAAAATATATATTAAAGGGTAGGTATAATTCTTAAAAACCATTTAGGATTTAATGAAAACATTTCAAATATATATTATTTAATATATATTAATCTGTAAGTTAAATTTTAACTTTCAGATTATTAACCCATCTGCATTATTCCATTATACATTTTATCTTATTTATTATATCGTTTCAGATTCTAAACGATGAATGTATTGATTTTAAAATGGTGTGTTGTTTTTATTGTCTAAAGACACTTTTTCTGGTGAAAAAGATGCTTAGATATTCAACTTTGATCTTATTTCTGATAACAAATCGGTATTACAATTTGTACTATAGTTGGTACCTTGTGGGGAGATGTGATTTGGAGTCCAAAATAAAAATTTTCTAGTATTATTCAAAATAATCATTTGAATTTATAAAAAAACCTAGTTTTTGATAAAATCAGTTTTGTTTTTTGGGTATAACACAAAAACGAGAATAAGATATACTTTCAGTTTTCTCCAAATGTTTCTATTAGTATTTTCTATACATGAAACAGCTCAAAATATTTTGACTCTTTTTGAGCTATATTCAGACATTTTCGATTTTTTTAATTTTTTCTATAATATTTTTTTTATATAAATGTATTGATAGAAAATTATTTGCATGAACACCTTGAAAATATAATGCGATGAGGTTCCTCATCATAAGTTGTTCATAAATAAAATATCTAAAATCCGGATTCACAGTATATTTTTATAATTTTTTTAAGTTAGGATTTGTACAACATTTGTCAAAACTACAAAAATTTGAAATTTATTTTGTAGTTAAAAATCCATATTTAACAACATTTTGAAAATTCTACAATATTTATTAAAATTTGAAAATGTACTTCAAGGTTTTTCTAGTTATAAGTTTTTGGTACAGCTATTTAAAAATATTAAAAATCATAAACGTGTTTTTTTTTTTAATTATTTAAATTTAAATTATGAGAAATCTCGTAAATTCACAAAAAAATACAAATTATATTGTAGTTAAAAATGTGTGAAAAGTTAAAATTGTATAGCTTAGGCTTGAAAATTTGATGCAAGGTTCTTTGTAAGTATAGTTCATACTATAGCAAAAAATTCTAAATTTATGCATACAAACACAATTTTGTATAACCTATTTTGAGTTATAATCTTGACGAAATTAGTTGGTATTTAAACGAAGAATAACGATTTAAATTTTTTTAACTAAAAATATAATTTTTTTAACTTAAAACTTTTTCATATTATATATTATTATATTAATTTATATACACAGTTAAATTTTCAAATGCAATGTTTTCGGAAAAACTAATTCAACCCACAATATTTACTTTAATAGTAATAAAAGTATATTATAAATTAATATACTTAGTTCTAATGTAGACTGAGAGTCCGTTTTCGATCAGAAACATTTTTTCGTATATGCAATGATTTACCATACATACATTATAGTGAATTATTTAATCACAAGGTTCAATCGAAACCTAATAATACTGCAGTACCTACAGCAAAACAACGTTTACCTTTTTTATTCCATTTTTTTTTCGAATTGCAAGTAATTTATTTTATTTTATTAAAAGTGGGTAACGCTCTATTATAAGTACATTTGTACATTAGGCGTCAATGTGTTAAGAGAGCACTGTAATGAATGTATTAAATTTGAATTCAATGATATAAAATCCTTGCATACGAAAAACAATTCTGAGACAACCGTTAGCCAAGTACATTGTGTGTATAAAATATAACCTATATTATATAGGTACTCTAATAAAAGTTTCATATACAAAAGAATAATATTTTTAAATTACAACAAAATAACTAAAACCCTTCTGTTCTTTGTTTATTTTCTTCCGAATTTACTTTACTTGAATTTTGTCAAAATTCTAACTTCAGACGCTCATAAAAAAACTTTGTGGATTCACGCTCGACTTTTTTATTTAATTTCCACTAACAACAACTTTAGAGGTAAGTTGTAATAAATTTTCAAATTTTTTGACTTAGAAAAAAATGGTTCATTGACTATAATAAAATTTTAAAAAAATGTATAAAATCTTGATATTGTTAAATTAACTAAATCATTAACCCAACACGTCGTACGTAAATGTCACAGCTGCAAAACTACAGCGATCATAATATGATGAATTGGGTACTCAGTTTTCCGTAGTAAAATGCACACGACAGTATGACACACATAATAGTATAGTGTTTATGTTTGATCTGAAAACAAAAAAAACCCATATAGTAGCGCCAACTAGCGACAAAAGTAAAAAGTGATTATAAACGCGCATAAATTAAAAGTCCAAACAACGATGATAGATGGCGGGGCTGTAAGCTGTTTGCTTTGAGTACAATGCAGATAAAACGATGGGGTTTTTTTTAAACATTTTATTTTTTTTATTAGAAAGCTTTCTTGACGGGTAGGATCTGATATTATTAATTACAGTATTTTTTTTATGTGACAATTCAACAATTGATAGTATAAAAAATTATTTACAAAATTTATAGATTAATATAGATAGGTACCCATAACTATATAGAATACAAATTAGAAAGATTTTGTATTTAGGTTTTAACTGTGGGAAATTTAAAGTTTGTGTGAAAGACTTAGTTTCTGACGAACCAAGGCGCATTTGATATTATTCTTAGTATTTTGGACTGGAAAACTTGAATTTAAATTTATTTGAGTTTCCCACTCATAATCAAAACTATGTGTGAAACACGATTTGAAAGTAGGAAATATATAATATCATTAATATCCTACTTTCATTTTGGAAATCTTTTTTTTGCAAATATTTAACCTACGGTTCCTTTAAAAGTTTAAGCTGTTTAAACTAGATATAAAGATAGGTGAACAAATGTTCCACCGCAAAAATCAAAAGTAAATTATATAGGTATCCAAATTCCAAATGGCAATCAACATGTCTCGTATAAATATAACCAATCTGTATTATAGTATTTATAGACTTGTATTTGTATATATCAAGGCTGGGCATTAACGAGTTAATAAGTTAAAGTTAAGTTAAAAAGTTAAGTAACTTTTAACCAAGTTAATTAACGAGTTACTTTTTTTTTAGAAGTAACTTCTAACTTAACGAGTTACATTTTTTCCCAAGTTATTCAGTAACTAACAAGTTAATTAATTTTATTGGCACGGTAAGTTAATTTTTTTCCTAAACCACAGATTTAAAATAAATTCAATTTTGCACAAATTAATTTTATAAAAAAAAAAATCTGAAATTTTAAATATATTAATTAATAATTATTAGACAATAATTTATAAAAATAATTATCATATGACATATTGCATATTCACAGAAAATATTATATAACTATATAGTATATTATATAAACGGAAATGTTATAGGAGTAACCTCGTCATTAATAAAAGAAAAATATAACAATTATTTAGGTACTCAGTGTCCTGCCAAAAAAAAGTAACTTATTTTTAACTAAGTTAAGTTACTTTTATTTTCTAATTAACTTGTAACTTTTTCAAGTTAAAAAAAAATAGAGGTAACTCTTAACTTTAAACTTAACTTACTTTTTTCTATATTAACTTAACTTAACGAGTTAAAAAAAAATAGTTAACTTGCCCAGCCTTGGTATATATACATAAACATGTAATACCTGTATTGCTGTGGCTGTATCAGATCATGAACATAATACTAATTAATAATTATAGATTAAATGTTAGCATACGTTTTCTGAAGTGTCAAAAAGTTTTTGGACAAAAATGTGATTTGATTAATGTCACTTGTTAAGTATTAAAGTATAAATATTCATCAGTTTGATCATTTAAAACTTATCTTACGAATTATAATTTGTCAAAGATAATATATTTATAATTATATAAAATTGTTGTACTATGTATAGTATTGGTATAACATCAGATTGTTTTTCTATTTATTTGTATTTTTAAGGTGATAAGAACTCGTTCCCCCAACACAAGCTTTGCTTTTAGGTGTAGCACCCCCTAATGGGTGTATATTATGTATTTACGGACATTTTCAATTTTCAATTTTTTTAGTTATTTTTCTTTAAATGTCAATAAACTTTTATTTGTTAGGTCAAAAACCGTTAAAATGTACCTACTAGGTATATAAGGCTCCTGATGTACTGTTACAATAGCAGCCTAAAAATATTAAAAATACATAAGCACAATCTTTTTTTATTCAGTTCATTTAAAGTTTGATATTTTGTCAACGTTTATAAAATTAAAAATTAAAAATGTATAAAATGTTCAACTTTAATAACTAAGGATTTAAAATTTAAAACAAGATACCAAGTAAAAAGGTCATTCTGTAACCATACAAACTAAAAATATAAAACACAGGGATTTTTTTATATTATTTTATGTTAAAATTTGGACGAAATTAGGTACTTATTATGTAAGTATGTAACCAAGAATAACGATTTTAGTTATTTTGTTGGAATTTAAGAATATAATTCGTGGGTACTTGAAAATTCTCATGCATTTTATTATACACAAATAATGAAATATGATTGCAAATAATATCAATTCAACTTACCGGCTACCGTATTAATTATAACAATATAAAATAAATATGATATAAAATAGCCATCTCCGTTCAGAATGGGTTTTCCTATACAATGATATTATAACACCATCTATTACAGTGACCCACTTGTAACCTACTGTACAGCAAAGCGACACCAACCTTTTAATTTTCTAAGTCCCCAATGTTTTTGAATTACAACGAAATAATATTAACATCATAATTCTTCGATGGAATAAATTTCATCCAAATTTGAATTTATATATATGTACCTATACCTATAATACAAAATTGTTTTAATATACTTTTTAGAGTTTTTGGTAACAATATTAACTACCATGATAAACATTGTGTTAAATGTGTAATTCTTAAATAAAAAAATTGAGCATTTGTATCATAATGGGTGCGAAATAGTTTGGAAATATTTGTGATTTTGATGATTTTTATCAAAATCAAACTAACGCTAATACATGTTTGCGTAAATATACAGGTATACTTAAAACTTTTAAACTACTATTAAAATTTAAAATAAAATATCACGAATTTTTATTACATGTTAAAACTGTTTACTACGCCTAAACACTTTTTATTGATATTTATAGAAAAAAACTAAAAAATTTCAAATGTTTATACATAGCTCAAAAAGAGAAAAAAAAAATTTAAGATGCTATAAACTATCTAGCATAGTTTTAAAATTCACTCGGTAATTCAAAAAAAGTAAAATATTATGTATTAAAAAAGCCTATTAACAGGTATCGACAGAACATAAGTTTGAAAAAAAAGTCACATTTTCCGATTTTTTTTTTTTATTTACGTATAGATCGCCATTTAAGTAATTTGTTAATAGCAGAGTTTTAGCCGTCAAAAGAAGCTCCTTGTACTTTAACATAAACGTCGTTTTGAAAATTAATTTAAATCCCTTTCCTTTAGGTAAGAATAACATTTCGAATTTTTTTTATTGTAAAATTGTTACTCAACGATGCCGTTATAACTATCTAGCTCAGTTTTGATGTTCACTCGTAGTCTTTAAAAATTCAAAAATAGTAAAACATGTATCAAAAAATCCTTCAACTGGTGTCACTAGCATACATGCCTAACAGTAAACATTAGTGTTAAGCAATATTCCAATTTTGTATTGTTAGTTTTAATATTTGAGTGAATTGACAATCATCAAACTTAAAGGTTCTATGTTGGCATAATATGGCGTTAGCAAATAGCAATTTATTATTTATTGTGTACGGCTAATTTATTTTAATTTTTCACAGAAATATGATAATATACCTTGATAGGTATCGTGTATGTGAATTATCAGAATTTAAAAATGCTCATATCTCGCTTTAAAATAAAATAGGTATTAAAAAACACTATAAAAACAGATTATGTTCTCAGAACATATTTTATGTTCTTACCTTTACATTTGTTAGTAAATGCAGTCTAATATTTAAACCTAACAACACAAAACTGGAACTGCTGAAATCAAATTTGTTGTGTTCTACATTTGTAGGATGGCAACAACAGGAGAGATGTATTAATGTGTTATCCTCTTATAATATTACACTTATTAATCAATACCCCAACAAGGGAACAAAAAAATTAAGACATAAAACAAAAAAATCTTACAGTCTTGTATTGCACTTTTATTTTACACACAATGATCAATGAATATTACACCAGTGTTTATAAAAGGCACACAATACCTACTTAAAACCTCAATAAATTTAAAAATTTACAATAATTTAGTAACTAAACTTTAGTTGGATTGTTGTACACTATGTTTGTTATGATATAAGTATGAATACCCGTATCTAGATACTATCTAGATACTACTAGCAGTAAATATCTGAATTCTGACCATTTACCGATCAAATTATGTATAACATAAAATATAAATAATAATTCAGGTGGGAATGTGGGTATCATTGTACTGTAGGTGTTGAATGGGTCACTGTCATGAATCTGTTAAATTCAAATTCAATGATATTACAATATTGTCAGTGGCGGTGGGATATAGGGTTATTTGAAGCAATTGCTTCATGTCTAAAATGGGTGGGTGTATAATTCTAAGATCTCAACATTAACATCATGACAAATATTATAATTAATATAATATAATCTAATATCAAGACTAGATTACGTTCAACCAATGGATCAAGATCCATTGGAAAGTCAAAATATTTCAAATATACAATATGCTTCAAAGACTAAAAAAGTTCGCGGCGCCACTGAATATTGTACATGATTATATTAAATGACTTCAATTACTGTTATATCTATATGATTGAATAACTTAGTTCAGAGTGATATACATAAATATAATTTAGAAATGTGCATGCTTTGGTAATCAAATATCCCAAATTAAAGAAAATGCATGAAAAACAGGGTTGAAAGTTTGAAACGCTTCAAAATATAATTTTGTTAATTTTTATTTATCACTATAAACAAATGAACAACCATACAATTGCTTATATAATTTTACAAAACATAAAAATATGTTTAATTTTTAATATTTAATACTAAGTCATATACTATTGGAAGAAGACTACTTTAAGTAATTTTGTAACATACATGGGTAAGTTGGGTAAGCGTTATCTACAGTGCAGTTGTGCTACTAGTGAGTAAATGTCAAAAAACAAATTACATAAACTGTCAAACAATAATTCTAAATATAAAAACTATAGGAATTGTAGATTAATTTATTTTTTATAATGAGGTAAGAATATTGTTGAATAATGCTGTAGTTGTACTCTACACATACTTAAACATGTATAAATTTATACTATAATAAGTCGTTGATCTATTTGAAGGTAATTGAGGATAGTTAAAAAATTCTACGATCAGGGTTTTTAAAGTATTGAAGAAAATCAATGGTAATTGATTAGAAGATTAGAAATATAAATAAATATCACTTAAGATGAGTTGCGTCAAAACACTACACATTTAACATACAGCATACCTAATTAAATATTAGATTAAAATATATAAGTACATTCAAGTATGATAGATTAGGTTTTTAATTGTCATAATAAAACACATAATAAAAGAAAGAGAAAATTAGATTTTAATATTTCATACGATTCTGTTTTTAAAAATATGTAATTAATAAATAATGTCATTATTATTAGTACATACTATAATAACATTCTATTTTCGACTAGACTATGTTAATAATTTGGTTTTTTATAACAGAACGGACACAACTCTTAAAACTATTTCAATAAGATTTGTATAACATATTTAACAGATATTTTGGTTTTTTTTTTTTTAAATCATATTTTACATTATTATAAATAAACTACTTGTATTTAAAATTAATTTAACTAGTTAAAAATTGAATTAATTATTTACAGTTTATAAATTTCATACAAAAAAATTATAATAATGACAAATATAAAATCTGGTACACGGCGCAATTTTAGACACCTTTTATAATGCTTTATACATTTTTGAAAACAACAACGATTAATCTTTCATAAATAAAACAAAATAATAATGACCATATTCAGGCTATAGCCTATTAACAAAAACACACACATAAATTAATGTTATGTAACATTTTGCCAAAAACTATGAATTTAAAAGTTTAAGTAAACAACAGAAGAAAAACATGGGAACAAGAGGACAATATGAGCAACTATATTCTTTGGTATAATAATGTCAGCAATTCCCATTGTCACAAAGAAATAATATGGTTGTGTTACTATAATATTACTATAATTATTATTATTATTATTATTATTATTTATAACTTATTATTATGTATTATTATTGTGTATATAAATTAAATATCATCGTCGCTATCGCCAGCATAGTCAGATGAATCATTATCATCATACATAGTTGAAGGTGAAGAGAAATCAGTGACCAAAACTCTAGGCTGATTGGATATTTTATTAAACGAACATGATTTTAGTACATCGTCCAAATTGGGTGACAGGATATCTTCAATATCAGTTCCATTTCTAAAAAAAATTATAGTATTAATGCTATTATAACTATAATCATTAATAACTATAATACAGAAGAATAAAACACAACAGTCTTTGTACAACATTAAAATGGTGTTATTACGGTGAGGTGATTAGAGCTACAGTGGTTATACAAAAAAATAAAACAATTGTAAGGAATGATCTAGTTAAAGGGTGTGTTACAAAATTATAGGATTGTGCTAAACAACAGTGGAGGACGGCACAACAGACCACAGACACTTACCACTGTCATATATATTTCTTCATTCAAATGTCTTCGTCTGTTATTCTGTAATAATATTACCACCAATTTTTTTTTATATTTATAATATTTAGGTGGTGACAGAAAGTTGAAAATAATGTCTAGATTTCCGTAAAGAATCCATTGATCACATCAATATAATAAATATGAAATACTTACATTTCCTCTGGTGCATCATTTCCACCTTCTTCAGCTACTAACATTTCATATTCTTCGGCAGCATATTTATCCCAGTCTGATGCCTGAAACAACAATATAATTTATAAACTTATTGCGCATTAGACTATATAAATAATAACAAATACCTAAAAAATATATCCTGATAACTCAAACAAACTATAAAGATTAAAATAACTGACCTTATAATATTTATTCCCATTTTCGTTATGCTTGAAATTATACATTATCATATAAATACATAACAAATAACAGTTTAAAAATTAATTAAATTATATTTTACTTACTTCATTTTCATTATCCCTCTGTGAAGCAAATGGATCACGTTGTTCATGATCCAGATATTTTTCAAGGTTAAAGAATGTATCAAAAAATATTGGAGTCATTTTACATGTTTTGAGATCAGCCAATGATATTTTGCCATAACACTTTGGTTTAACCATGTCAAGCATCTAAATTAATTTATAATAATGACAAAGGTGTTAACAAATATATTTAAAAGAGATACTTAAAACAATGTGTTTCAATTTTATACCTGGCACAAACAATCCTCGAATGGTAGACATTCAATTCCTATGCTTTCCATTCTTTGCAATTGCTCGTCATAGAAATATTCAAGTTCGTACATTGACAAATAACCATCACCGTCAATATCCATGCATCTAGAATAGTTATATATATTCAAATTATGTGTAATATGGCATTAAGGACTAAGGTATTAAACATATATTTTGGTATATCTCACCTAAACCAATATTCAACTGCTCGAGGATGTCGTTTGTCTTCTTCGGCCATTAGGAACCAAACAAATTCAGTGTAACTCATTTTTTCTTCCATATAATTATTATTAGAATTCTTTTGCTTTCTCTTAGTAACAGTCCCAGAAAAAATTCTGTCAATTATTCTTGTGGACAAAGCTATAAAAAATTGTATGCATAACAATCATAACAGGTGAAATAATTTATAATACTGTTCACAAAATGTTTATGTATATAAAACTAACCATGATCGCTGTGTCTGGCTAAATCGGTTTTGCTAATAAATAAATCATGGTCACGATCCAGCTCCCAGAACTTACAGTATATGACATAGAAATGTTCATAACTGAAGTAAGCAGTCACTTGGTTGATGTCTTCTTCTTTTTCTAATAGGTCAATGACTCGCATTAGATCTGATCGTCTGATTTCTGCTAGACTAAGATCACCGCTCCATGATGTGTTAACACTGTAGAATATCCTTGATATCACCTGGAATTTAAAATTTAGAAAAATTTATTGTATTAGTCAATATGTAATATGTCTTGTATGATTGAGAAATTTTATTTAAATAGTTTTTAATAGGCATTTAAAATATTTTTAGTTAAAACTTATTAAGAATAAAAATTCTGATTTTTAGTTTTTAAAATTTAAAATTTGTTAACCCCGATATCTGGTCATCAGTTGTTAATATTCTGTCATACTACTATCGTCTATTGATACTTTTATACTATCTATTTATTGCATTAAAAATAATTTTAGAATTGATTTTAAGTAAAAAATAATTAACAGTTTATTTTTTTACTTCTTTCTAGAAATTGTTTAAATAGTTGTATATTTGCGAATTATGTTTTATGCATATTCCTATTTAAATTTTAAAAATTAATTACAAATAAAAAGTAACTATTTAAAAAACTGATTTGTTTAGGTATAAAACAAATTAGTTATATAATGTTTTAAATACCGTGTGCACATATCTAGAATGGAACTCTGGCGCAGTTTTCAGGAATGTTAAACCGGGATGCGAATCGACCACATCTTGGACTAATAAGATGAAGTTTTCCGGTGATAATGTTTGTTTTTTTGAGTTTCTTGCCAATATGCGTATGAATATAGATGGCAAATCGTGACAAGAAGACCACACGCTGGAAAATAAATCGATTTACTATTATTATGAGTGTTGAATAATAATAATGACAACAATGAACTTACTCTTTCCAATAATTAAGGAAGGTATTTACGTCTATGGTACTAGACAAGTCCCCGCCACAGGCAAAGAACAGAGGTTGCTTCCAATAAAGCGGGCAGTTACACAACTAGAACACGCACGAAAACGACAATATTTAAATATTGTATAAAAAATTATCATGATTTAAGACATGGTTACCTTCGCGATTTGACCAAAATGATGTTTCGAAGCTTGTGAATTCGGCAACGACATGAAGAAATCTGTGACTGTTTTGACGATCGTATCCCACTGCTGTTGACTCTCGGGTTTTCCGAATGGATAGTAGAATCTAAAATAAAATTTGAATTCAATACACCTCCTATATTTAACATCGAGTGTCGTTACGACACATAAATTAATGCGTCATAATATCATACCTAGGAATGAATACGTTACGGTTGGCCTTTGTATGTCTTTGTAACGTAGTGTGTGGTGGAGGCGCTCCAGGTTTCTGATTGGTTTCCTTCGAGTAGTTCTGAAACGATACGATTGATTATTAACACGATCCTGTCAAGTAAAATCGTTTGGAGAAAACACTTCCTCTCTTCCCCTTACACCCCATCACTAGGTATCTCAGGCAATGACGGACTGTAAGTCTGTAAACAGGCCCCATAAGATACTGAAATAATTGCCCTAATTATCTAGTACTATAACTAAATATCACCAAAATAACGGTCCCAATTTATGAAAACTGCATCACCATCCCGGCTAGCCCTTGGACGTAACAATTTGGTATTGTCATTATTTGTTTAGAATGAAATACATATGATTTTATACAATACAAGAGTCACGAATCGGAACGATAACGTATAGTCGTAAATATATATATATATATTATAAATCTGAATTATAAGTTATTTACATAATAATATGTATTATATACTTCAACAGAGATAACAACTCACGAACTGAGACTATTTCATTACGAGGGACAACGTAATATTGCCACCGAAAAACAAGCTCACGACGCCACCGCGTCCATAATATGTTGATTATAATAATATTATTATAACACGAAGAGTTCGGTCTGCACGCGTTGAATTCATAATAATAATTAATATGTACATAATAATAGGTACATTCATTATATAATATATATACACAGATTTATAAATTTATTTAGATGCATATAAGAACCGGGTGTCATGCGTCTGCAATACGTGCGTATACCGGTTGAGTGGGGGTCCATTATCAATTATTTTAAAAACGATCTTGTACGTGACCTAAAGACGCGGAGCGATTTCGTTTTACATAATCCGCCGATTACTCAATAACATATATAGGTACCTACGAACGGACGCGAAGAGCCGTATTCGAAATATTATGGTAATAAAAAGTAATACATACTATAGTAACATAGTATACACGAAAAGAACACGTAATGCCTATGAGTTGAGACAAACACAACTCGATTTTCACACGATATCGAAATAGTAGCGAAAGACGTCGAAACGTATAATTTTTAACGGTCTCTCCGTAAGACTAGTGGAAATGGCATTTGACGAACGCATTATTAAGTTGCAATAATATATAATAGTTGTACGGAGTTGTATTATAGGTATCTATCTATAAATGCATATATTGTAGGTATATATAAATATGAGTACAATAACGATTCGAACGACAATAACTATTATATTATACGCATTACAAACGAACGAACGAATTTCGAAAACTTAAAACTACCTCCCCCTCGAGTTAGCCACGTACACAAGTATCGGTATGTATCACATTCGACACAACGGCGTTTGGATGACATTTCATTAGATTCAAAAATGACGTGTACAGCTGCAGCTGCAATGTGCGTATTGTATTATACATATATAGTTATATATATATTATATGATTTATGCATCAAATAGGTACGTAATAGTAGTGATGAAGGTAGCCGCTGTAATGTAGCGCTGGCCATGAAATCTAAATCGTTTGTGCCTATTCGTAATACGTCCGCGCCCTTTTTGCAGGCAAAACAAACCGTACCGCCATAGTCAGTTTAACTCTACATATTATACATAATAATATACAATATTACATATTACACAGGCTGCAGATTGGATTAGATCGCTATTGTAATTTTGTACAAATTACACACAATAAAACGATTCCATTCGTCTCCTCAAAACACACGAATTTTGTACGACAGTTTATATTATTATCTATAGGTACCTATATTGTAGATAGCATCCGTATTTGCCCCGCGGCCGATGACTTTCACGGTTTACCCAAGCTTTAAATGAAATCTTTGTTCCTCTTTAAACGATCGTATGGGTAAGTAGTATATATAAATAGATAGACCAAAATTCGATCTATGTTAATTTACATTCAGCGTTTAAACATATATAGGTAATGTTTGATGATGTATATACGCACCGCGATATATCGCATGTACCTATATAGTTACAATCGTGGAGGCGGGCATATTAGTGTACGCCTATTATAAATATATTTTTTTATTATCCGTATAGTAGGCGGGCGGGCGGATATGTACGAGGACAAAGACAGGATCATGGCATCACTCTTTATAACGGACATGACCACTGCCGGACAGCTGTGTCGTTATATGATTATAAAATAATATGTCCAATACACTTAGGACATTACTTTTCGGTCGCATTCGTTGACACCTGCAAAATGTAAATGGACTGGAGAGAAGGGAACGCGGAGAATTAAATACATACAAAAATGTAACAAACGAACCTCCGTAAACGATTAGTGGGCGTTATATTATCTATTATTATTATTGTTATTATTATCATTAAGAGTTACTGCCGTCCGAATCGACGAGTTGGATGTAAACCGTATCGCGAGGGGGGGGGGGCGAGTTAAAAAGTAACGATATTCGATTTATACGGAGCGCGTATACCTAATATTATGTTATGATATGTACCGAATACCATAATATACCATATGCGGTATCACCAACCTTGTTGTAAGACCTGGGCAATCGCCGTTTCCATGGTTTGTACGGAAACCTGGGCTCGTGAACCGGACCGTCATCCCCGACGCCTGAACCGTCGTGCCTTTGCAACACTAGCACCTGACAGGCGTAGCACCAAGACCGTACGCTCGTCACCATAGTGTCCCGACAACATATCTCACACCGCGGCGGCGGATGCACGTCCGGTGCATACTGCAAAAGTCGCGGCGTAAGTCACACGGACGGCGGGAGGCGCATTTGAGGGGCTCAAGTCACGCGGACGGGATTCGCGTTCGAGCGGCGTAATTGTATACACACACGACGACGACGATACCGCACAAACGAGTGTTATACTATTATACCGCCGTCGCCGCCGCCGCCGTCGGTCGAGACCGCGGAGGACTGCGCGGAATGGCGAGCCCACGCGCGAAACGGCACCGCCGAGACGGTATAATTTACGCGGATATACGAAAACGAAACGACCTTAGTAAACAATTAAAAGAGAAGAACAACGAGCGAAATGACGCCGAATAAAAACAAATTAATAAAAAACGCGGTAAACCGATGTCGGTCGCGATAACGCCGCGATATACAATAATACTGTACATGTATTGTAATTGCAGTACAGAACGTACGCGCGACGGCGAGACCGCGTCGAGCGGAGGTCGCGACACAAAAGCCGAACATCTGACCGGACGACTTTTTTCCACTCGCCAAACTCGCATCGTTATTATCATAACACTATTATTATTATTATTATTGTGCGCGACGAAGGCCGCACCACTCCGGTTCTGCAGCTAGAGCGGTTAGCGCGCGACGCGTTGACGCGTCCGACTGCGGCGGCGAAGTTATTATATTATTATATTATTATTATTATTATTATTATTATGACGATGTATTATTACTATTATTAAACCGAACACATGTTGACCCAGCGACTGTGGAACACATTCACTTGTGACTTTGTAAAATGAAATAGTAAAATATAAAAAAAACCTGCCTTGCAACATTCTCCCTCCGCCGCGCGTTCAACGCCGACATCTATAGCCCGATTGCTCGCTCTGTTTTAATATAATGTGATAAAAAATGAAAACCCACTTATTAACTCGCTGCTGCAGCGGCAGAATCCGACGGCGTCCATTATCCGTTTACCTACTGCCACACGAAATAAGTGTATATCGTAATACACGCGAGCTAGTCCAGCAGTAATAGGTATACAACTCTACACCATATTATTATGACAACACAATCGCGATGTACACCGCATAGGTACCTATAGTGTTATATAATACGGTTCAACGCCAAATGAGCGAACTCAAAAGCGTGAATACAAAAAGAGCGAACCGAAATTCTCGCGAAAACAAATACAGCAAAAAATTATATTCAAAAGAGTTCGTGTTATATACATATTATACTTGTAACAAAAAATTATATACAATCCTTTAACCTTTTTAAATATTCCAATATTGGCGTTGTATATTATAATTGCTCGCAACTTTTGCTAGTTTTTCAAATGAATTCTTGTAAACTTATTTGTTTGAAGTCGTGTTCATGCCATTTATTATTTGTAATATTTAAATAATGTTTGTTGTTTTTTAAGTGCTTTTATACACTTCCAGGTTGTTAGATACAAGACCAGAGCAAACAACAGTCATATAACATTTCAATTCATTGAAAAAAAAAACAATTCGCTCATTTTGTATTCTCGTTTTTTGTTTCACTCTTTTGCTTTCACTCTATATTGCAGACGGCATACCATGGAATAGGTAGGTACGTTGCGTATAATAATATAATATGAACGCGACATTGTGATGTCATATTCTTATGTTTTGCAGGGTATACAACTGAAGTGGGCGGAAAAGCGCATCCGTCAATAATAATTAATACTCCGTTTTTACACGCGTTTACACCACACCGTAAGTAGGCAAGGAGGTGTTTTGGATGTTGTAACACTCCTCGTCAGCCGTATTTAAGTAAAACATTTATTTATAAAACATATTATTTTTTTTATATGCTTTAGATAATAGGTGTTTAAAAAATATATTTGTATATGGTACCTATATGGATAACTATAACAGAGAGTGTGCACTGATCCCCCCCCCCCCTAAATGATTAAATGTAAAATTAAAACACCCTCTTAGAAAAATCTTGGTTACGTTCCTGTAAATAGATACCTACTATATAATATATTATATGTGTATGTCAGATGTCTATATTACGCGATTTCAATAAATCCAAAGTCGTCATGTATAGACTATACCAGAGCTAGATTATATGTTACTACTTGCCCGTCGTCATGTCGTGATCTCGACGGAACAAATTCGAATCTAACTAATGACCAAGTTGTTCTTGGGTGTGCTAAGTCACCTACCTCATCATCGACACCACCCAATCTGATATATTTTTTTATATAATTTGATATACGTTATAAATAAATAAATTCCATGCCATATTATATTATACCTATACGTATAGGACGATCCTCACGCCGTGGGAACGAGCACGCGGCAAGCCACGCGGCAATACCTTTGTCTCGTGCATAAAGATCGCCCCGAGGAACCCGCACCCCGCGATGTACCGAACTCTAACAATAACTTCACAATTCCTATGTTGCGTAACCTATGTTGAAACTATTGTTATATAATAATATATTATAGGTACAAGTTAGTAAATACCTATAATAGCAGGATAGTTATAGAAAAATTCTCTATCTTTTTTCTAATGGGTGATTTTACTCTAGGATTACTTAAAAACATAGAAAAATGATTCTGCGTAAATCCGTTTTGTCCATGTTGCGCGTGAGCCAGAGAGAGAAAATAAATAGTGCGCTGAAATACTCTTAATAGACAATGTCTTTCTACTCCATTAATTTCCGAATTTAGAGCATAAAAAAATAAAGATTTTAAAACTTAATTTTAAGATTTTAATCGAAATATCAATTATAATTGAATATCAAATTCAATATTACCTATATACTATAATAGTGATGCGAAGTGAATAAAATAGAAAATATTTTTATCATCCATTTGAACAAAACAATCTATTGACTTTCCGAGAAGTAAACTATTCCCCCTCAACCCAGTGTACGCATATAATGGTTTTCGTAAATCTAAATTTAAAATATAACTACCTAACTATAGGAAATATCTAAATATTTTTTGTTCGTGAGGTGAGCGACTGTTTATATGATTGATTTGACAATAAACTCACTTGGATTTTGCTGTGAACATCCGAGCCGATGTTCTTCCACGACGACTGAGCCGATGAAGAATTGCAGACGGCAGAGTTCTTCATCAGTTCGGTCGGACACTTTTCGAATATGAGCACACGCTCGGCGACTGAACCACGTGTCAAAAACGGCCGAACCGGATTGGACTGGTGGTGATTGGACCGGATGTTCGCTCGCTGGTGGTCGGTGAGCTCGGGATGCGGCACCTGTTCCTGTTGCCGGTGCGCGTGCTGGTTCCGCCGGGACGAGCTGAGCGCGGACAGCCCGATTAGGAACTCCGGCTTGGAACGGTGGCCGGTCGCCGCCGCATCGTAACCACTGGCGGCCGTTCGCAACAGGACGCCCTCTTTGCTGGGCACGGCCGGCTTTTCGGGCTTCCTGTTCTCGATCACCGACCCGTTTTTGAGCGCGTCGATCAGCCGCTGTTCCTCTTTGGCCACCTCGTCCATAAAGTCGCAGGTGTTCTGCTGCGACTGGACCGCTGCCGATTTGCCGCCGTTCCGAAACGGCCACGCGGGCCCGTCCCCGCCCTTATTGTCGTCTGCGTCCGGCGACGCCGCATAGTTCCGCATCGGCGACGGCTTGCTGCAGTACCTCTTGGCGGCACCACCTCCGCCGACGTTTTGCTTGCTGGCGGCGGCTTGCTGCTGCAGTTGCTGTTGCTGTGGCTGCAGGTGCTCGGGGACGGGGCCGGTGGACGAGGAAGCCTTCTGTTCAAACTTTTGCAGCGCGTACTGAATGGACGATGCGAACGGCTTGGGCGACAACGAACGCGACTGCCGAGCCGCCTGCAGCCGGGCCTTGTCCTCCACCACGAACTTGTTCACCAGCCGTTCGAGGTTGTTGGTGCTGTTCGGGTCGGCCATCAGCTGCGCGCCACGGTTATGGTGGGCCGGGGCCGTCACGTCTACCGGGAGTTTGGGTTGAGGCGTCAGCACCGAGCCGAACTTGTCGGCTGCGGCCGACGAGTCGCGGTGGCACGTCAGTATCTCGTTGGGCGCCAGGCCCCGGGCCTTCCACGTCTGGTATATCGCCTCCGCGTGGTCCGATATCTGTTTGGCGATGGCCGCAATGTCTTCCTCTGGTTCGGGAGCCATGTTACCTCCTGCGGCGGCCCGGTGGTTTGCTGTCGTGGTCATCGCTCGCTGAACCCGGCCGTATACCGTTCAGCCGACGACGGCGGCGGTCATGCGATTCTTCGGTGGTCGGCGCGACCGTCGGGGCGTGTGGGACACGACACTGCAGCTACAGCGGCGGTGACGACGATGGGCCTCAATGGCGATGACGGCGCTCCGTCATGACGACCATATATATATATATACCTGAGGCCGAACGTCTGTTATGATACCGCGCCTGAAACAGAGTTTGAAATTACGGTTAGACTATATAATAGTAATAATAATATAGGAATATAGTAACTATATATACGTGATGCCGCAGCGTGTCAAAACAGTCACAAGGTAACTGTAAATAATATAAAATGTTTGTGTGCAACGACCTTCGATTCGAATCGGGATTATTTCACGAACCGACTGGCGTCATTTGGACATGAAGCGAACAAATTATATTCATTTTTACACATTATTTAAAACCAAACCATTTCCGGCTCATCGTCGAGTTTCAAACGTTGGTACGCGAATGAGTACAGTAGGTATTGCATTTTTAAAATGTGTTGCAGGTATATTAAGTTTTTTTGTTTAAAATAACATGATTAGTGTATTATGTATATTCTTAAATTCTAACGTGGAGCTTAAATTACCGCAAATATACATTACTGTAGGTATTATATTAATTATACTATCGTGAGTTGAGTGGTTTGTATTCTCAGTCACGTGCCAAAAAAAATGGCAAAACCATATGGGATTCCCAAAAACATGACTATTTTTTTTATTAAATGTACGATGAGATATTTAAATCCACGGAAACAGTTTAGGTGAGTATGAAAACTTTAACGTAATATTATATGATAGTATTATATTTACATTCTATAAATTATGAAATAACGTAAAATAGCTTCATAACATAATAAAGTGCAGTTGATTTAAAGTATTCGGACAAAAAAACAACTCAAATCCAAATGATTCCAAACGCGATTTCCCAAAAAATATTTAAACGTTACTTTTGACTTTAGACACACTGCGGCTGTAGATTAATATAATATGTTGCCATGGGACGCAACTTCGACGCCGTTTTTCGTGAGAAAATAAACACCTATTTTCATAATGACAAATCAATACGAAACTATGTAATAGAGTAAGTCACTCTCGATTTCACTGCGCTGCGTGCACCGCGTATATATATGCATATAGTTACTCGCACAGCCGGTGTATACACAAAGTATTTTCCACCTGTTTTTCCGTTGATTAAAAAACCGTATTGTATCGTTATACTTCGTCACAATAACTGCACATCGCGGCAGCGTTTCGTTTACCGCACTATAAATTCGTGGCTGTCTATGTGTATACAATTTATTATTCCGTGTTTCGCATTGCCTGACGATTAAAGAATTCCAATTAAAAATATGAAATCAATAATTAAAAAGATGAATTCGAGTACAATTAAAAATGTAAAGCGATTAACTGTCATAACAAATTGGCAGACGTCAAACTATATTATATAATATTAGCTGTGTAAAGACAACTTTTGTTTCTCCGAAAACCACGTCAATATTCGCGCACTGCTCGCGGTACATACAGGCATACAGCGCCACAGTGTAATCGCTATTCGATCGCAAATACGGCACAGCGTATACGATAAATAATATTATTATATGTGTACACGATGCAATTACCGAAGAGTAGGTAGCAGTGTACAATAGTAGCAGCAGCAGCAGCAGACGAGTTAAAGGTCGCGTGCTCCAGAGGAAGGAAATGATTAACTAAGGGCGTTGTCAATTAATGTATTAAACACGCAAAAGGCAACTACGGTGGCGGAGTGTCGTTTCCTCGCGGTGCGTATATACGGGCACGGGCGTGCTGGCTGGCTGACGGTCTGGTCGTCTCTCTGTCACCTCACTATTACCCTCTCTCACACACTATTACTCTCTCTCTCACTCACTCTCCCTCTCTGTTTCTCTCTGTCTGTGATGTACACGAAAATAATACAACAAAACCCAAGTACGTAATGTTATTAAACGAATCGCCGGCGAGATATTACATCGGTCGAATGAAAAAAAAACCGTCAAGCAATCGAAGGAGTGGACGATAAAAATAAAAACCGACTACGACGACGACGACCGTCGGGAATCTCTCGATTTTGCGATTTATCGAACAGGGATCGGACGGACGACTATCGGACGCGGGCGCGCGAGGGACAGGCAGAACGGACTACTGCGGCCGAGGAAGTACCGAGTCGCCGTCGGCTGCGGCGGTGACGGCGACGGGTTGAACGTTTGACTCCGATCGTACAACACCGCCATAGTGGCGTTTCTATATATAGATCCGGCGGCAGTTTCTCTCGGTCCCATGTGCACATGGGTCGTCGACGAGTGGTTCGTCGTATAATACCGTATACGCGTATACTGAAACATGGTACCTATTACAGTATTACAATGGCGTACACAGAAATTTCCAATTGTGAGCGGGGGCGGTTTCAAAATAAAAACATAACAATAACATAATCATAGGCACAAAAGCCTAAAATATTTTGGGGGACTTAAGCCCCCCCTCCTATAATATTTTCTAGTAATGATATAATGCTCAGTACTAAGTACCTATTTTTTAAAGGGGGGGGACTTGACAGAACTAAAGTCCCCCCTATTTGCACCAATGCATATAATGTTGTTTATAAGAACATATTATTAGTTATTACATTTTCATAGGTACGGTCAAAAAAAATGCCAAGTAACGGGGGTGGGGTTGAACATCCAAACACCAACGCCGTCGATGTGGTATTACAGTATATAATAATAAATAATAACATATATCTAGTTTAAAAATCTACTGCGATTGTTGAACTACCCTGTCGACGTGATATAACATAGGTTCAATATATTTTAGGTGTTATTTAGGTGTTCAAGGCGATCCGTTCGATCACGACTTATATATTATATTTATCGGTTGATTTTTTTTGCGATTTCTAAAAAAAATATTATTATATCGTTATAGTATTTATTACTGATTAGGTAGGTAAGTATTTATTGTTTAGGGTTTCTACTTTCTTTTCTTTTATCGTCGACCCATAATAATGTAGCCGTGTCCTATGTGATTTCACATTTTAGAGCGGTCTTATTTCTAAAATTGTCGATGTAAAAATACCAAAAACCAAACAAGTAGATGTTAATAGAGTGCTTTAAAAGTATAAATGAGCTTAGGTCACCACTAAAATGATACAATTCCGTTAAACTTTACATTGACCAAAGTCTTGTTCAAAAAACCCTTAAGATACGTCCACAAGACAGCAGTATAGCGCGTGAAATTAAATTACGTTTTTTGCATACAAATTATGGAAAAAGTGACTTGGCGCTTTTGAATAGAACGCTCGAGATATTTATTAGGTAATGGTATTTTTGAATTGTTTACACATTTACACGAGTGAAGTAAATTTGAAACTATAGAACTCTACGGCTATTAAAATATTATAATCTGTTCAATTCTGCTTTAACTATAAGTAGCAATTATTCAAAACTTATGGATTTTGCCTAGCCCACGCCTGCAAATCCAAGCAATAACCACGGTTATCTAACGGTCGCTGGAACTTTTGCATACTTAGCATATGATGTAACGGTCGGAATATCAGAACACGCTATAATATACAGTTAAAAATAACTTGACATGTACAAAATTCGTTTCGTCCAAGCATTTCTTGGACATGATCGTAAAACATACGTATCGATTAGATTTCTATATACTGAATGTACTTTTAGGAACTATGATATTCAAACTATATTATGATATAAATCAATTATTATTCAAACCGTTTCAATTATTATAACTCATCAATTTTTGTTATTTTTATAATTAAAATTATAAGCCTATTGAGTTGATAATTTGGTTTTTTTCTTCATATGCTGTGAAGTCTTTCTTAAAAGTTATAACTTATCATAATTTTATATATTGTTAGATATCTCAAAAAAACGGTTTTACGACTAGGTACCAAATAGTTTTTATGTTTACTATAAATAACAAAAAGGTCACGTCATGTATTTATCGAGCTATATTATGTTCCGCGTTTATATTAATCCGATATTTTTCTTCACACACGACTACACGTTTAATGAGGGCAAATGCCAATGCGCATAGATCATCATATATCGATTACTGCTTCTAATTTTCATTCAAAAAAAATTATCAAATAATATCATACTTCTACGACATTATTTCTATATAAATTATTATTAATAATAAAATACATAGTTATTATTGTTACTGCAGTACCTATTGATATTGTATATTAATTGTATATAATATATTATATACATTTTATAATTTATAGAATTCTTTTTTTTAGGCATTAATTAGTTTTACAACAGTTGGTATCTGTAGTAAACCAAAAATATTTTTTATCTAATGGCTACTCTGCAAGCGTAGTCCCTACAAAACTAGGATTTATTAATTATTTAATATCTAACAACATTTTAGCAACGTACTTCGGTCCGGGTGGATCTAGAGGGGGTACTATGATGCTATAGCACCCCTCACAACGTGTCTGTGTTTAATTCCTTTAATTCTTATCCCTCGGTAAGGCGTAGACCAAGGATTGTTTTATAAGGGGTGCTATAATAGTTATAAAACTTATCAAACACATAAATAATAATAAATAAAGTACCTAATAATATCTTACTGAGGAAGAATTAAGGTTTACAGTCTCACATGCTACAGCATCATAGCACCTCATCTAGATCCACTGACCGGCAGCCAGGGTTTCCGGACCAAAATTACATTATTTATTATTATTTATTGTTTGATTAGTTTTTGAAATAATATTATTATTTATTCAAATATTATATACATCTTATATAACTTATATTTTTAATAACTGTATAAATGTATAACATCAAATACTAATACAATAAACTTTTTGTGTTGGCTGAAAAGTGAATCGGCCGAAAAAGGAACGATACGATTTTTGTTAAAAACCGCCATATCCTGCAGTATTTTACTGCAAAACTGTAGAAGCCAATAAAATGTATAGTATTTACACATAATAAGTAATGACTATAATAAAAATAATATGCCAAATTTATATTATTATCAGTTTAATGTTTATCAGGCATTCCTGGACATGAAAATGCACTTTGGGTTATATCGTCTTGAGGGATTATAGCAGTTTAAGTTTTCGGTAACATATTATAATGTCCTTTAAATTGAACGTATTATACCATTTAGTAGGTACCTACCTATTTTTATTAGGTGTGAATACATTATAATATATTATTGTATTTGTATTTATTATAAAATAATGATATCCCTATTATTTTATCGTAATACTTTTTATCACAGAAAAAAACACTAAAATAATGTCAGATTACAACATTTAAGAAAAGATTTTGAGATTTTAATAAATACGAATTAGTTAAGATATATAATCATTTTAAAGAACAGGAATGATGGAAAAAAATAATTTAATATGAAGCACAAAAAAATGTTTCAATACATATTATGTACAATCATCAAATAACTTCCAAAACCATGGGATATTAAATAAGATTTATGGATCGAACAGTCGTGTTTATTGTTTTTTTTTTACCAACAGTAAAAATAATAAAACATTCTTATACGCGAGAAAATAGTAAAATACTGTAAAAATATAAAATGTTAGTATGACGGTTTTAATTATTATATTGACATAAAAAAAAACTCAATACAAACTACTACCACACGGCTGTATAAGATTATTGAATAAACACCGTAAAGTTATAAAAATAACAATAAAGAAACCAAAAAAAATATGTTGAACAGGGAAAAGAAATAATACCTGCATAATATAATCTGTAGTAGGTACATAATAAAATTATAAAAACAGGACTTTAGGAAAAATAATTAAAATATTTTAAGTCAGTTTAAATGAATTCCACAAAATCTGTTTTGGTAATGTTCCATAAAACATGGAATGCAAATGATATTTTGAATGAAAAAGAAAAATAATAAGAAAAAATGTATAATATTAGGTAGGACCTACTATAAACGAAACTGCCTAACTAAAGGTATACAAAACCAATTGTTTTATTAAATAGCTCCATTAATATTACTACATTATTGCAATGTACATGCTTGGCCAGCAAATTACGTCAGACGTGATAAATAATAATAAATATTTTTTTCAATTTCTTGGAAACAGTGACGTCAAAGCGCGGCAGGTTGCCGCCACTTCAGCAATGTTATTGATGATGTACGGAAGTTTATTTCGTATCAAATTAACGTAATACAACTTCATGTATAACATTTTTTTCTATTATGTTTCCATAATACATATACTGGTATATATATTGGTGGTTCACCAAGTATAATCACCCTCATTTTTTTTAAGATGAATTTTTGCAAATTCAAATTTTTTGAATTTTTAAGTATACCTATTTGAGGACCATATTAAGTCAGATGCCAATACATTTACATTAATTTATTAACGTTTTATAATTTGTAAATATTTTCCAAGTGTAATAAATACTAGATCAAATATTACATCTATATTCAGACTATTTCATATTTTTGTAAAACCACTTTTAAGAATTATTATCGAAAACCAGATAAAGGTACCACGCTCGTTCGAATTTTGATTTATATAACTCTATATATTCAAAAAGAAATCATCTGCTTAACAATTTAGAGCAAAAAGGTTCTCATTTGGAAAAAATAAAATTGTATAATACCACAGAACACTTCCTTCAATGGTGTAAAAACCCAAATAATTATAAATATAGCCTCAAGTCTACTTAAAACTTCAAAAAATCTTAATTTAAATTAATTAATTATTAAATCATAAATGGAGTGAATGCATCGTGCATTTAGACAATTTCACAGAATCAGACCACTGCAGATTATAAATACTAATTAATAACAGTAATAAATAATAATTTATTGCTCCGAGTCAAGAGTACACGCACGCGCGTCGACGATCGGGAGATACGAAAGGGAAGACGCATCGATGATAAAATGATTTTTTTTCTTCTCTCTGCCCAATACCGCTATCGGGTTGCCTATAAAAATAATTGAACAAAACCGGACGGATAGGATGGCTGTGATACAGATAGGAAAATAATAATAATGGGTTCTTCTCTTAAAGGTAACCTTACCTATTCTATATATATACGATATGCCGCATAGTATGTTATACCTATAAAATCGACCGCTGAGGCGAAGTAGAACGCATGTAGATACGTAGATAATACTATTATATGTGTAAGTCTATATGTATAATATGTAATAATATATATTATAACGGAACGAATGAGATTGCGCGCGCACAATGTTGTCGTCGATAAATTATAAAACACATATATAGGTACCTATATCTACTCATAATTTTTTCAGTATTCGCGTTTCATGAGTTAAATACTTGGACCTTCCGACCTTGTTAATATAAATCGAGGTGTTTTTTTTAGAGCAAGGGAGAAAAGTACTCAAATATGAGATTCTGGGAATTATCACATATTCACATGTCGAACTCTTTGTTTAAAAACTACAGTTTTTTATTCACTAATTTAGTGGACGCGTTCACAGGATTTGGTTTCAGTTAATTTGACCCAGATTTTGACATATCGACAATTATAAATAATAACACGGTTAACTTAAATTTGATGATTTCATAATTTACAAGCGTGTAAAGGCGATACAACACCCCTAATATTAAAGATATTAGATAATACGCTGTAGAAAAGTGCTTATTCTTACTGTATAACATATAATACTATTGTGAAGAAGACAATCAGAAGGTACCGCTATAAACACTATATTATACACGTATTACAATCACATTACCCGGTAGAAGGAGGGAGGCGGCAGCATAAGCCATGGCCTGAGGTCACCGGGTCGTCTAAGTATGGTCAGGAATTTCGTAGTTTTTTCAGCAAACCTCTTGATACCTACACGGCTACACCGGGACACCTGGAAGTGCATGCGTCCGCCAACCGTTCAACGAATATCTTGCACAGTTGCACCCTATTGCACAGAGATGTAGGAGATATATTATATTATACACACACCGAGCAGAGCGCTACATTTAGCGAGTGCGCTTCGTGAATATCGTTGAAGCTGTTGTACGCGCTGCGAGTTGATAACACGACCGGCGGCGGTGGCAGTGCCGGCGGAGGCGTTTTTCTACGCCTGAAATAGTCGGGACGGCGAGGCGGCGGCGGCAGTCGGCCGGGCGTGCGGCGAAAAAACGCGCCCGGCACACGCGCACCAACATATTATACGTGCTCTGATGCACGTGTCACCTACGCAGCCGATTTTCCAGCCTCCGTCCGGATCGTTGCCCTCTGCGGAGCGACAATAACTCTCAATAAAATATGTAAAGAAAAAACCCCAAAAGCAAGTTCAGCGGCCAAAAGTGGATTACCGTGTGAAAAACTTAAATAGTACGGGCGAGATACATAACCATACACGCTCATAACATTTGTGTGTGTATAGTATTATATCAACTATATTGTGTACGGAGTACGCAGCAGTTTAACGCAATAACGCGTGCCATTTACACGTGTGGCGACATTATGACATTAGAAACTGTCGTCCGCCGGTATAAAATCAATATACGAAATCCATGTTAAAATTAATATTATGAAGCTTATTAACCCACTATGTCATCCACTATCGATCGAACAGAAACTCTACATCTTAACTAGGTACCTACTGTTCGTTATTTGGAAAAAAAAATCTATAACGATTTAACCTATTTTTTTAGTACGTTAGAAAACAAACAGGAACTAATCCGAAGAGAAATAAAACAAATATCTAAACAAATGGAAAGTATGAAAACCAATTCTAACCGTCTTTGGTAAATTAAGACAAATTCACGTTTTATGTACAATAGTAAATATATATAGATTAAAAATGTATTTACTATTTATAAAGTCATTGAAAACCACCATCAGTACAATTGGTGCAAATCGAACACATAATATAATAAACCATAAACGATACAAATATAGTTGTAGTAGAAAATATGATTTACCATCAAAATATACTATTTATTTAACTAGAAATAATACTATAAAAGACCTAACTATAATTGTAACTTAAGTGAACTTAAACTGTTCAGTTATTAATATTATATTTTAAAACTATACATTTTGATCTTATAAAATATCAATATATAGGTACGTATTATAGTACAACTGTTAAACATATAGGTAGGTACCTAAATAATAATAATTGTATTTACTTTAAGTATTTAACACGTGTATTTTCTTAATTTATATGATATAATAAATTAATCAATAATCGTTTCTGTTTAACTTTAAAGTCTAAACACTTGTTTAAGTTAATTCGATTACACCACCAATGTATTTGTCCTATTCAACTAGCTAACGTAATATTATTAGACTAAATCGCCAAACACTTAACTGTTAATAAAAAAAATAACCCTTACCACAGAAGAAGCTTTGGATCCTGTCCAGGATTACGATAAATTTATCACGTTCGCATTACCTGTGCCGTTGCCAGCTAAGAATAAAATCCTATAAGTTCATCACTGACGTATGGTCGATAAAAAGGAACGCTGTGGTAAATTTATAAGTAATACCATTGAGTATAATATATTATTATACATAGACACATAGTGTAAATATCTATCAATAGGTAATACTATACTAATATTAGGTAATATATGAGGAAGCATTCGCGTGACAGTATCTAATAATAATATAATCGATTAGCCATAAATAAAAATTAGAAGTACCTACATAGCTATAGCTAAAATGTATTTATTTGATAATTATTAAAGTTTTTTTAACTATGAGAGCATTCTATATAGATAAAAACAGAACACTGTAGTTAGTACTTTTTGAATAGTAATCTATTGACCGTTCGCATTTTTGTATAAAATAATTCTAAATATACACCTAAAAATGTGCATAAAAATTTCAATTTTTCACAAAGGTGATATTTACAGAATTACCTTGTCACCTATTATATGATTGATCAAATACCAGTCAAAATTACCTCGAATAAAATCCGATTTTTCATTTTTGTTCGACCGTTAACCATGTTGATTGACGTTTCTTATGGCCATATAACAAATTGCTAATAGTTTATATATCTATTAATATTGTTATGAAGTTGAATATGAAAACATATTTATAGAAATACTTACATCCTACAAAAATAATTTATTGATAGTTGATTAAATTATAACATTTATTGGTGTATTGACCTACACTCAAAAAGTTCATATTATATTTTATTTTAGCTGCGGTAATATAAATGGGTATGGTTTGAAAAAAAATATTTACATATTTTACTTAAAATTAACAAATCATAAACAATATTATATAGGTACATTATATAACATTAATTTAAATAATTAAATAGAAAAAGAAGGGTAATAAAGTGTCTATTAGAAATAAATAATAATAGTTATCAAACGGATCATTTTAAAATCATCTGCGATGCATATAGGAGTGAAGTTGATGAGGACATGAAAACATAAAATAAAATAAAATATGTAATTACAAAATTCAATGATTTGAAGCAGTATAAGCCATAAGGTATCTAATGTTTACAAACAATACCTACATAAATCTATATATACATGCATAAACCAATCGTTATTTAATGAGATAAAAAATAATATACACCACCGTCAATCAGGTCTCAAATTGATTTTAAAGTAGATATAAACGTATTATATTTTTAAGGTGTTATGACCAAAGTTATATTCATATTCGGTTAATGGAATTACCAATTATTTTAAGAATCTTTTTTTGATTGTAGGTTTCAGTTTTCCTGTCATTTATTGATTTATGTTCTTTAGGGCAACGCCCTAGTAATTATAATTAAGGGATTGATATTTTTGTATATCTGATAAATTTTTACTTAAATAATTACTTTATGGCTGTGTATTATTTTTATGCTACCTAAACACGGTTTAAAATAAAATTATGTTCGGTAAACTGTCAGCATTTGCATGTGAAAACCACGAAACAAATTCTAAAACAAGCGTGGGAAGTTAGGTACCATTTGTTGCTATTAGATTAAATAATCAATATTTAGTGATATGCCTACAGATTTAAATACACTTGTGCCAATTGTCAGATACTATTACCAAATTCTTACAATGGTAAATGAAGACTAGCTTTTTGTATCGTAAGATCAGCTCAGCTCAGCCTGCTAATAACAATTAACAGGTAGGTAGGTAATTATTAAAAAGGGCGTTTAACTACAGTGAACAAGACTCAATTCAATATGAAGGCATATAATAATGTATGTTATCGTTCAAAAAAATTTCCAAAAATCATGCTTATAAAACTTGATTTTCTTAGTAGGTTTCGAGTGAAGGTACATAATAGTTATGATAATACTGTGTAATGAATGTGATGAATGATAAGTACAGTATATGTACACAAAAAAAACAATTATGAACGAATTATGAAGCGGATCAACCCGCTTAATCCATTACATAGGATAATTTATGATATATATATTATTATTAGCATTAGTATTTTCTTAATTCGGTCAAAAGATGTATAGGTTGGTGGTAATAATTTAAAATAAATCGAAATGTTTTTAAAATGTTATTTTGTAATGTATAATATATATAAACTAATATTATATAGTGAAAATTGAATAAAGTTTCAAGTTTCTATGAGAATTTTTTTTTTAATTACTTATAACAAAAATTGTGCCTACGATTTTTAAAACTTTTAACCTGCAAAAATGTATGCATTTATTTACTTCGAAGTTTTAGACTACAGAAAACCCGGATTTTTTCAATATAAATCGGAAAAAGTAGAAAATTTCAAAAGACTATAAAAAGCTTATCATATAATATTAGCCATTATAAGTCTATATAATAATATAAAATGATAAATGTCAAATGATATAGTTTCAGTATTTAGTGAATATTTCATTCTAAATTCCAGAAAAAAAATCGTGTTAGTCAAAAACTAGAATGACGGAAATATTCCCGTTTCCGGCTGTTATTTACAAGTTTTTCCTGAATAGAAGAAAAGTACTGGAAATTTCCTAATTTTGGCCTTACAAAATATCAACTAGGTACATAAAATGTGCTGTCATACGCCATTCACGATTTTCAAGATTGAACTAAATGTTTAAATGATTTGACAGACCAAAAATAATAATAAAAAAAACACCACATTGTAAAACAAACTCATTCATCGCTCCGCTTAAACTGAAGCGTCCATCGTCGTTGATCCTCTAAATAAAATTTGACAATTTTTGAAAATAAAAATAATTTGGACACAGTTAACATGCATAATGTATATTGACATATTATATACACATCTGTGCTATATATAAAGATACAATTAAAGTCCATTATTACAAGGAATCAACATACCAGTACGCTCGATCAATTGTTCGGAACACTGATGTAATATAAAAATATAATATATAATTATTGTCTAGTATCTGTTTTATATTAGTTTTCTGATGTGAAAACGATTGAACACTATATTATATTTTAAATGAGTAAAGAACTAAATCATTAGATTTTGTCGAAATTCTGAGCTAGCCATGAGAGGAAGATGACATATTATTATTATCGTCATTATTCGTGGGCGTCGCCTGATTGCGGCCCAAAGTAACTTTTTTACCTTTTCATCTATCCCGATTGCGGCCCGTACATAATAGGTAGGAAATACTATTTAAGACTTAAGTGGTTATCAAAGTTTCCATTCGAAATTCAATTCACTATTTTATACGTCACATCCAAGTATATTTCAATTTTTGGAAATTTTGAAACAATGCCAAACAGATACTAAAATAAAAATGCAATCTATAGTTTATACTCCTCAGGAAACAACTAAACAAATTATAAAAAAAAAATGTATACAAACTCAAATTACAAAATTAGAAAACTTTGAAATATCTAATTTTGATTTTGTAAAAATAATGAGTTTTAAAAATGTACCCCTAACACTATAATTTAACACTACATTTAGTTTTTTCTTATCGACTATTTACTGATATAATATTTGTACTACGTATAATTTTTTACTGTAAACAATTTATTAATTTAATATTTGACAATTTATTGACTTTTTAATGACATATTATTATATTATTATTTGTATATAACTCCATTCTTTTTTATTGTAAACAATTTATTATTTGACTATTTGTATATAATATATAATATTAAAAATAAAAAATACACTTGCTATGTACTTAAATACTTTTGAATTTACACTTATTTAACACTAAAATACTAATACTTTATAATTTGGTTATTTATTAAACAGTTGTTAATAAAATCGGAAATTAATTTAATTATTTTACTAGGAAAGAAATTATTAATTTACGAAGTACCTATATTCAATTTTAAAAATTTGACAACATTTACCTATACAGTTTTTCAAATATTTTCAAAATGCCAAATATGTTTTTTTTTAATAATTTTAAGCTATTTTGTGAACCAATGTGAGTTGGGACGCAATCGGGATACTTATATTTGGGATAAAATACGACTACCTGAATTCGGGCCGCAATCGGGCAACTCCGTTATTCGTTAATACGTCACTGTAGGAAGGCTAAATTAATATCAGTATTAAACAATATTACCCAGATGTAATTTTATACAATATTATAGACACGGATACTAAATATAATAATAATATTATATAGTATATTATAAAATACACTGTGGTCTATGAAGTTTTCTCGTTTTTATTATTGCCGATAAACCGCTCTAAAAAAATTTTACCCAAATAAATAAATTAAAAATGAACTTACTATATTTATAAGTTATGTAGTACACCGAAATGAATAATGAATATATATATATATATATATTTTATATATTTATAATAGATACCTATAATGTATAGTTCACAATTTTAAATAATATTTTAATATTTTATGTTGAAATTTAGTCTTTAAAGTCCTTAGTTTCTCTAATATTTTCTATACATGCGTAAATTAACAAAAAATGAAAAAAGAGTCATGTAGAAAGTCTTATTTAAAATATTTGACGAATGTTGGAGCGAATTTTTATTATAACCACCCTGTATTATTATAACACGAGTCCAATATATTCTATAGATGACTATTATGGAAATGTTCCATGTATATGTGTACCACAATAACAATACATATATAATATATATATGGTATACCTACCATGCTCACGCGCTAGATTTTCAGCGTACGCCAAACTATGTGGCGAGAGTACAGTTCATATACGCGACGTGTCGTACCTATAACCGCGCCTACTGCATACCTTCAGACACATCTTAGTATATATGTGCGTATTAAACCATTATATATAAACCTGTATTTGTATTAAATATGTTATGACTTATTTTAGCAGTTTTTCTAAACTTTTTTTAATATAATTGGTCAAAACTTTGACAGTACAATTACTATAATTAAGGCTATAATTAATATGGTTTCCGTCTTTCAAAATACATATACAATCTTATAATATTATACGATTATCATATTATTACATTCGTCACTATTATGCCTACATGCAGGATCTTAAATTCTAATAATAAATTATAGGTATATCATATATTCATATCATTTTGATTTCAACCACATGCCCTAAATGAATTGTAGGTGTTCTAAGCCCATATTATATCAGTCACTCGAAATTAATTTTTGGAAAATCATATACGGCGCCATTGGTATATACTTACATAAATTAAAAATACTTCGTTTTGCAAGCTTATAGGTACTCGCGGTGTTTGATAATACAAATTATCAAGGACTATCATAAAAGTCCACAGAGACAAGAAACCACTTATTGGGTCTAAATGTCTATAGGGATTTCCAAATCACTCAGAAAACACGTTCCGAAATGAAAAAGTTTGAGCACGCAACTTTATATGGCTATAAAATATACTGTGTATCCAAGAAAACAGGGTACATAAAAGTGATGTTTTTGCGCATGTGCAAGATACAAGGGTTATAAAATTGAAAGTCCTAGGAATTTATTGTCCAATAGTTTAGTCTCATGTCCCTCTAACAGAATTCAAAAATATGCATAGGGTACTGAGTGTCTGAATAATATAAATAACTGAGTTATACTGTAGGTGCCCTGTTTTTGATGACACATGGTATAGTCGATTTTACTGAAATATACAAGACCATATTATTATTATCGTACCTATATACCAGAAATGCTGAATATCATATATCTACAGCGGTATACTGTATATAATATTTAACTGTTTACTGTTAGTTTAATAAGCCTGATCAAGGGTGATGTTAGTAAGTATATTATACCACTTCGTGACTGACAAAAATAAAAGTTTGCGTGTCGACTAAATTAAACCATTCAGTAGTTGGCTGTGCGTAATAGTAAAAATGTAAGGGAAATTATAATAATAAAAATAACTATAATAAATTATAAAATATTATTGATAGGTAGTGTAAAGAAAAATGCGCGTACGAAATGAGCATACCGTTACACTAGGTACGTCGCGTCGCAGTCGTTCGTTTTTGACGCAAATATTATACTATTATACACAAGTATTAAAGCCGCGGTCATTGACAGATGGGCGGCGGCCGGTATACCTTTCTTTTTTCTTTTTACTATATACTACCAGTGTGGTTGTCGTTATTACACGCATGTCTATATATATTATATATAATATGTATAAATATAAATAAAATATATTCTATAATATATAAATATAGGACGTGGAAATTGTTCCGATGCTCCCGTTAAAAAAATCTAGACAAAATATTGCAAAATTATTTAACCAGGAATAATCGTATATTATCCTACATATATCCTACATAGGTAGGTAGTAGGTATCTAATAAATGATGAACATAATAATATAGCGTGCGTAAACAGAGGTAACTTTTAACACGAAAACACGGTCGTCGGGGTTAAAATTCGTAATTGGTCTTATGCAGACGTGTTTCGCGCGCGCGTGTACCTATAAAATATTATTATATTATATTATATAAATTATAAAGCGACGTAGACACTGCACGTCAACTCTTCGTACACACGTAATTATCTTAAAGAGCCACACGCATAAATAATTAAGGTTTTTCCTATAGGCATATATAAAATGTGTACATAAAATTGAATTGTTTTTTGTTGTATTTTTTTCTTCAATTACGGGTCAAGGTAATTTTAAGTGCAACGAGCGACTTATGATTGGATACATGGGCAATGGGCACGCATTATAGAATTAACGTAATAACTAACAATAATACAACATTCAACAAGTTCTCGCATGTCGTGCTCGAATTTCTATCACGATTCACGACCAATGATATAACCCGAGTGTTCATTGAAAATTTGTATTTTGTATTTAATTTTTATTATAGCTGATGTGTAGGCTGTTATATTACTTTATTAATACAATATGGTACATCCTGGCTGATGATGATATTATTAATATCCGTAGTCTATAATCCGGGCCCAACTTATAAGAAACTAAACGGCCTCATAAAACCCCCTTATTTTTTAATACCTACCTTGAATTATTAAATTATACAATTAACACTATTACTAAAAATTAAATCAAATTAATAATTATTATACTATTCATAATAATCAATAATAAGCAACATATTCTGCTTCTAATAAATTACACAATGAATGTAATACGCGTTAAATAAATATCATACATGCCCGATAGTTCAAAATAAGTACGGGCTTTACTTTTATATTGAAAAAAAAAACAGGATTATTTCAACTGATGTCTATAGAGTATTGAGGATACTATTGCACTGATACCTCAAGCCAATAGGATTAAAATATAAATACTAGACGTCTGTTATAATATTTTTTCTATTATATATTAGTGTTTTGTAAACATATAACAGTAAATATAATAAATATTAATTATTTAATCAACTTTTAGTAAGATATTATTTTACACGATTGAAATTTTTATAGTTCAAAAATTAATAACAATATATTATGTTTTAAAATTGAATGTGTTTCAAATTTAGTTTTATAAATTATAAGCTTATAAAAAAAGTGAAGCAGCGAAAGTATTGAGGACCCAAATTTATCATTGAATCATGATAAAATCAGGATTCGTATTGTTGCATCTATGACATTGTAAGCAATGATTTTAAATAGAACTAAATAATAAAATAATAGTTTTTAACAAAAATTTAAAATAATAATATATCATTAACTACATTTAATATAGATAAATATTATGTTAATTTGAATAAACATAAAATATAGATTCACAAATATTATTGATATTATTTATTAATTATTATAAGCCTGCATACTGTACCTAGTAAACACCGAGTAATAACTAGTGTTTAGTTAATTATTGCTTGAGTTCGATATTTTTTAACAATTAACTATATACTTAATGATACATTATTATAGCTTCTTATAAAAGTTAAAATGATTCCATTTATATAAATTAATTTTGGATTAAAAAATCCATCCTCTGATATATTATAGTAGGTGAAATATTTACATTTACAGGCTACAATTTAAAGTTGATAATAAATATAAGAGATTGATAAAAATAAATTTTTAAGATGTGTATCATCATAGGAAGTGAAATCTTAACAAATTAAAAAAGTATTAGGCGGTACCATGATTTTCATAGTTGAGTGATAAAAAACAGTACTGACTGCAGGCGTGTTTTCTTTTTATTATTTTTAAATAATATATAGGTACACCGGAAAGACGGTTTTGGATACCATTATAGTCATTACTCGTCGCATTTTGTTTCATAACCATACACATATAATAAAAATATAAAATAAAGTCAAATAATAAAATATCATGAAAAATTATTTTTATTTTTAGTTTGAACCATAAAAATACTAATATACAATAAATAATATCTACTAAAACACACACTCAACATTTTTAATTTTAATGAATATTTCGAAATATTATTATAATATTTTTGGATGTGTTATGAAAATATACATGCCTTGAAAGATAGTTTGTTATTATCGGATGAAAATATAACTCGGTAAAGTTCATATTCATTATTACGTCAATTAGGTACACAAACCATTTTTTTTTATATAAAACCCATAACGAAAAACAATAAAAACTTTCTCTTCATTTTCAACACGTAGATCTAATATTTATACTATTTATTTTATTAGTGACAAATAGTTCTAATATACTATCCAAAAGGATTTGATCATTTTTTTTTACAAGATGGCACAGTATAATTTGTTAACTAAATTAATCTAGTAATCACCTATCATTATAAAAATAATATATAAGTACAGCAGTATTTGGGATAATATTTAATACGTTTTTAAATTCAATTAAAGATATTTTATAATTATCCATCCAGAATTCATGAAACTGTAATATTCATGACAATTTTCAATTTTAATCGAGCATCATAATTTACCTTTTTTTTAATCAACTGAGTTGAAACAACTCATTAAATAGGTAATAATTTTAATTTTTAAATATTTCTCAGATAATTTTAGCAAAGCAGTATTACAACAGTGAATATTAAAAATTAAAACCATTCATCAATTAACATTATTTTTATTTTGCTTTAACATGGATATATATGTATTCTATATATATATTATATATAGGAATAATAAAAGATACTAACATAAACGTAATAAATGTTTCGATCCTAAAACTTTTAAGTATTTCATAATAATATTTACACCAACATGAGATAGTTACGTAAAGGTAAATTAAGAATTGCAAAATTTGTTCACGACTACAAATATAATATAGTAATATAAATTAACTCTAATAATCGTGGTGGTCTTTTCGTCATATTATTGAAATTTTAAAACATTTTAATCAAACTATTGTTACTAGTTTATGATATAATTAAATGAACCTACCTCTTACATCAACAAAACATATAATATTATCCGTCGAATGACACTCATGAAATAGTTTATTGAAAAACAATATATTTAATAAATAATAAAAATTTATTTACTCTCAACAAGCAATATTTTTTCAATCAAAACTATTTTTGGAATCATGATACTAAGTAGTTTATTGAACTAAAAAAATCGAATTAACGATATTTAAGTTAAAACTAGTTCTAAAACAGATAAGTACCTACAAATGTTTTAGACTCTGAGTGGAGCGATTAATTTATTGATTTTACAATGATGTGTTTTATTTTTTTTTTATTTTTTGTGTCTATGTACACGATAAATAGTCGAAATAATGATTCCATTTTCAACTTCTAATCTTATTAGAGGGGAAAGTGAATATAGTTGGTGCATTGGGAACGTCAAAATTTAAATGAATTCCCAATTTTTTACTTAGCAAAAATTATTTTGTACAACACAAATTTGTCAAGATCATACATGGAGAGTAAAATATTAAAATCATTTTTTTTTTTTTTTGTTTTGATGAATTATTTTAATAATGTTAAGCCCAATAAATTATCGTACATAACATCTCTTGATAATAATAAATTAGTAAATAAAAAATAAAAATAAAATAAACAATATTTTATTTATATACAATACTTGGTAACAGGAATGTATCAGAACTTAGCATTTGTACTCAACGTTTATACTGAAGAATACAGATTATATCAAACAAAATTAAAATAATAACTAAGGGATATGGGTGATATAAAAAAATAAAGATAATTATAATTTATAACGAAACACTTGATTAACCATTGCATAAAAGTGACTTGTCGACGATATAATAAAATATATGAATGTTAGCACCTAATGTACCAATTTTTGGAAGGCCGCGTACACCAAATAATAAACTCAGATAAATCCAAAATACTATCATATACTGGCCAAAACCTCATCCATTCGATCGCAAAGATGAAGTAGTTGACTGTAGAGACTACGTATATGTAGTGTTTGACATTTTCATGAAATTTAAAATAGTGAAATATTTCAGTATTTTAATCAATTTTGTTTTTTTTACATATAATTGTCATTAATTACCTTCATAACTGTATATGGTATAATTATTAAACCTAACCTTTTGTTCACTTGTGTTTTTCTCTCTAATATCTAATTGTTGAGCTATAATGATTTAAGTATTGAAACCAAAATAAAAAAAAAATAAAAGTAAAAAAAACCGTGTATATGTATATAATACAGTATACGTATTATACGTATGTATACAATACAGTGGTATTCAAAATCTTTATATTGGCAAAAAAACATATAAAAATGTTTAAATGATACAAATATAATACAATATTGTGCATAAATACTAGTAATATATGTCAACCGCAGCACTCGTATTCCATTAATATCGATGAATATACCTAGTACTCTTGGACTATATAATTAATAATTATTGATAAAAAATAAAATAACCACTATTAATATTTGTATTAAAAATTTCAATATTTCACGTTTTTTAAAATATTTCTTACTTCAAACACTATACGTATAGGTCACTCAAAGATGCCCCCCCATGGACATCTTGAGCGCAGAGAAGAACTTGTATTGTGCCAAACCTGCGGAGAACCTCTTACAATCAAGCACCTCAATATCGAAACTCGAAACCATATAGAAACCAGAAAAAGCCTATACCTACAGAAATGTCTGGTAACCTCTTCGAAGCCCATAGACCAATCCAAGACAATATCAACAAAATCATCACATTTCTAAAACTTATTAATATGTACAACTAAATCTAAGGAAACCATTGTATTATTTATATGTAACAAATATTTATTTTATTAAAAGCTAATAATACAGTTGATGTTGAACTATGAATAAAAATAAATAAAAATAAAACATAATGATAGCAACTAATTTCAAAAAACATTCCATAACAGGAAAATTTAAAAAAAAATCAATTTGTGTTTCGAAACTATATTGATATTAATATTACATAATTTTTGAAATATTTAATGCCTAGAAACAAACACCTTATAAAAAACGGTCATCATAGAAAAATCAATTAGTTCTTCGGTATTCTGAGTATAATCTAAAAATAAATGTACCAATTTCAGAAATTTCTTGGACTTTACAGTGTTTATTTAATGGACTGTTAAATAAAAAAAAAATTATGAGAAATTAGTTAAATCTACAATTATTTTTTGTTACTGATTTATATAGGTAGTACGAAAATTATATTTTTGCAATTGAGATTGGCACTGTAGGTAAAAGTCTTTCAAAAATAAATACGATCTAATTTAACAGAGGACGGATATATATTTTTATAGCAGTCGTATTTTTTTTAACTATAAGTTATAAAGTGGCTAATTCGCTTGGAATGTATATTATTTATTTTTTGATGTATACTTGGCTGATCCGTGGACGTTTTTTATGTCACTAAATAAAAAACTAATTCTTTTACATTTATAAATAAAGGTATTACTAATTACTAAAAACTTTTAACAGTTTATAACTACAAAATGTTTGAATACATGATTATACAGTAAAAATATAGGTACCAACCTAAAGACTTCAGCCTGGTGATGTAGAAATGGGTATACCTATTCAGGTTATCTCGTTAAATTATCCCATTAATGATAATACATTATATGTTTTACTATTAATTAATCAATTCGGATAAAAGAAATTAAAAAGTACCTAGTGTATAATAATCTCAACAGTAATTATACAATAAAAGCATTTTCTAAATTAATCAAAATATTAATATACCTATTTTATGAAAACAATTTTCGTCAAGATATTCCAATTACCTAAATCATTTCATAAAAAGCTTTATACACACAATAACATATTTGTACATATATTATTTGGCTAAATACCAACTTTATTTTAATTCAAAAGGCTATGTAAAATTATAATATGAAAACTGATTTAAGAGGCTCGTTGAGGGTAATTTTTTGGGAGTATGGGACAAAAAAAAACATTTTGCTTAGGTACATAGTAATTATTAATCAATTATATGAGCAATTATACTATAACAATCAAAATCATCAAAGTTATACCTAAATTAACTAACTAAAATGTAGGTATTGAAATAAATAAATTATTAGGTACAATAAAGACCCTAATTTATAATATAATATTTACCTAACACAGATACTCACCTTAAGACATATTATATACATCAAAATATACTTCAAAATATATTTTTTATATTTTGCAACAGGCAAAATTTCAGTACCTATCTGAAATGTTGTAGCATATACCATCTGAAATCACGACATAATTGTAAGTACACATAGTAGGTACCTAAACAACTGTTTCAGAATTCTAATCTTGCTCATTTCATTATTTTTATAGAAACCTTTGGTGGTTGTTGAGTTGAATGCAATTTAGTAAATAATTAATTTTCGTGACGTAATCACTGTTAAGGTATTAAATAAACGAACTACCTCTAATCTCTTTGTTGTTTTTTTTTTTTATCAGGCGGCCTATGCAACATGTTATAATGTTATATAATGCAAAATATGTATCAAACGGAAATACTAATATATTAATTCGAGTTTGTATTGAGCATGCACTTACTTTAATAATAATAATAATAAAGAGATAGATGAATGAATGAATGAATGAAAATCTCGAGGATCCTCGTAGCCTACATGTTTGGATAATCCCACACAACATATTAAAACCTACAAGTTTATATATGATAATGAATGGCATAAGGAATGTAAATACAATAAGGAACACCTACCTACACACGCAATTTTAATAGGGTCAACATCATGTGTTCGTAGACTTATAAATTATAATACCTGCACAAACGCCCATATTTTACGCACGAACGTATTGCATCGTGTACCTAATGTAAAATTGGATTAAAACATTTTGGAGGGAAAAAATTGTTTGTTAAACTAAATGCACACCTGGTACAGGAAATTAGTATATCTACATAATATGTATACAATTTTTTTAATGTAATTTCCGAGGTAATTATTTAAAAAATTTAAATTTTTATAATATGCGGTTTGAGATTTTATGCAAAATTTATCTTGTATAAATACAGCCTCGCCAGTAAAATATTATATTAGCATTGTATTCTAAAGTTGAAATTGAGAGACTTAAAAACCAATAGTGCCTCTTAGGTTTTAGTTAGGTTTAGTCCTAAATTTTAGTAATTACTTATTTGATTCTAGCGATTCTAGTTAGTTAAGTAAGTTAAGAATTATTTTTACTTCTTAAACATTAAAATGTTAAGTAAGTTCCTACTAAAGTACCTACAACAGGTAGTACACAACAAAATAATGTTGAGCTAATGGGTAATATATTTTATACATATTTTATAGGTACATACAAACATACATGCATACATACATACATATATATATATATACATATAAATATAAACATAGCTATTACCTATGAAGGTAATACATAGTCAAATAATAAGTGTACCTACTCTGAGGTATCTCTATGTAATTGTCATAATAATATTGTAGTATTTTACCATATACCTACCTTCATGAACTCTTTGGAAAAATAAAACTATTATAATTATAGCTCAAACGAATAAAGTTACTTTGTACATATCCATAATTTCTCAGTCTATAAAACAGTCAGATTGAAATTTGAAACAATGGAAATTATTAAAATGTCATTCCCATCATCAGGAATTATTGAACTAGATGTCTAAATGTAACAACTAACAAACTAACAGTTATTCACAAATCACATGTTCTATTATAGGTCTATTTACTCTGATCTCTTCAGATTTCTGTTACATGGCGGTCTTATATCATCCTCTCCTAACAAAATTTTATCTAACTATAAATTAGGTATAAGCATTTATATTCATATTATATTTATGTTAATCGTAGTTTTATTTAAATTAATATTTCAGAATCAATTTAATACAATCCAAAATTGTGCAAGGGATTTAGAACTTGTTTAAATTTTCACACTAGATTCCAGCAAATATTAAGATTTTATAGCACTTCAAATTTCAAAAATTTGCGTTATAATATTACCATAAGTTAAGCACAACAAATAATCACAACACATTCAAATAAAAATAAGACTAGTATAGTAAGTACAAATATACTAATATATTTAGTCTATGCTATAATATAGGTACCTAACGCTTTCAACACTTGTTCAATGATAATCACAGCTGTAAATGACAAAAAAGGAGCCCATAAAAATCAGTAGATAACAAATGTTTAAAATTAAAAACAAATACCTAACCTAATACGAAATGATGCATCCGTACGTCCGTGTAGTCGGTCTATTTTGCTTAATCTCTATCTACTTTTAAAATTAGTCAAAAATCAAAATTGTATTTTATAACATAAGACTAATTTTGATTAAAAAATGGGTAAAAAGCAAAAATATCTCAGGAAGTCCAGAATGAGCACTAAAATATAAAAATGTGAAAATATTAAAATTAAAATTTTTAATTTCTATTTTATGTATTATGAAACAAATGTTTAGTCTGCTATCCCTCAACCATTTTTTAAGAAATATAAAAATTATATACAAACCCAACCCTGGTAATAATACATTTGAATAAATTGTTGTGCTAGTACCAAAAACACAAATAAGGGAATTTATGAAACAATAGAGGGGGGATATAACCCCTAACCTCTCCCTCTGGGCACGCTACTGCATTGATTATATAGGTGTATTATAACTCAAGTTATTACCTACGATCAATAATATAATATAGTGTATACGTAAGTACATGGATATTTTAAATGCCCATCTAAAGTTACAGTTTTCTTACATAATATGGTGTATGTTAAAGAAACCAATATAGTTTTTTTTTTTTTTAAATATGTGAAGCATGAACGAAACACCCAAGAATAATGTTAAAACCCTATTAGATATACATAACTAACTACTCTAAATAAGCAATGAACAATGATGAATTTTGTTTGTAGTAACTATTTCAGTATTTGCCTATAAGATTGAGAATAAAACTTCATTTTTCTTCATTACACTAGAAGAATCAGGGATTGGGAAAAAAAGCAATAGAAATAATTAATAATGGAAGAATAACAGTTTATAATATGTACCTATGCATTACTTTGCTTGGTATTTTTATCAATATCACACATAAATGCATAATATGGACCGTTATAGCCGTATAATATAATATATGAATCAAAAGTGAGTAGATCCATATTAAGTAGTAAATTTGAACAAATAAATAATATGGGTAAACTAAGATATAAACCAGAGGCATAATATATAAATAACAACACACAATTAGGTCATCTTTTATCCATTATGTATTGATTATATAGAAGATAAAAGAGATAAAATTAATTTTTATCAGCTATATCTTATCTGAAAATGTACATTTTAGAAATAAACTCAAATAAACATATTATGTAAGTACATTATATCTTACATATTTGTAAATTTAACATCCAAATTATAAAATATTGAACTTATTATTTTCTTGACAACTAATATAGTTTCTAAAAGAATATAAGTTTTCTGCACTTGCTTTTTTTATACCCAACTTGGCCACTTGGATAAATATAAACCAGACATATTTTATTGATAGGTAATTACAATATATGTAGGTACCTAGGTACTTACCTCAATAAATTACTTTAATTCATAGATACATTTTATCCTGGGTATCTAAATATATCTTTTTGTAGGTCTATTAGGTACCTCTATTAATAATATATATGTCACAGTTTGTATAGGTAATGTTAATTAGTATACTTAAGTACAGTGGTGTGGTGAGGATATTTAAAACCCTAAGCAAAGTATCTGGGCAATGACCCACCCACTACCCCCTACTACATAACATATGATTTAAAGCTATATACTAATTCATAATTTTTATTAAAGGACGTCATCAATAATTAATTAAATTAATAACTAATATTTATTATACATTCATCCACACAAATTTGAATTTAAAAAAAGAATTTTCTATGGCTAAGCAGTTGCATTAGATACACAACGTTCACCACACCACTGCTTAGATATTCCGTACTTGAGGCTAACCCTTGTGAAAACAGTTGTTCCCACATAATGGAGGTAAAGCAAAGAAGGGAAAAAAAGTAGGTACCCGTACTTGTCTAACATAGTATTTACTTAGTTAAGACTCATAAGCTATTAGGCTACCTCTTTGGTTACCTTATAGGCCTGCTTATAGTCATATATATTATTTACATATTTTTCTTCACTAAATATGGTACCTACGGTTATATATAATATGAGCATAACAAAGACTTCTTCTTCTTCCTAACCATACGCTAGATGAGAAAAGAGATGGCTAAGACTATTTTAGTTTTAAACAGGTAGGTATATTGTGATAATAACTATAACATTAGGCTAATAAAGACATTTTGGTTTGAAAACCAACTATTTGACAGGAATTTGTTGACAAAATCAATTGTATTAAATGTATGTCACTTGTAAATGAAAAAAAACAGGATATCTTCCAACTGTGCTGCTCTTGACCATTAGTCAGAAATCACAAATTGCATAGATAGGAACACAACAACTGTCGTACCTATGTGCTTGCAGGAACACATGACCAAAACAATGTTTAAGTACATGATGACTACCTATGTAGCTTTGCTGCTTCAGTATGATAACACAATCAATTCCAACAGTGTTTTTACCAGAATTGGTACCAATTAGGTATTATAATAACTGGCCGACTATGTGTGTAACCGTATGGGTATTGGGTATACTATAATAGGTACTAGACTCAGTACTAAACACTAATAGGTATTTACTCGGTGTCGTGCAATCCCCGTATGTACTGCAGCGAAGGTCTGTCAGCCAAGTCATAGTGTAGCAGCCAGCTGCAGGCGCGACGTCGGATCAGACAGAACAGAGATCGATATGGCCAGTTGATAGTTAATTATAATACAAAACCAAAATCGTGTTATTGAAATGTAATATGTCGGTCCACACGCATCGCACCTACGCACGGTGAGCGGGCGTGGAACGCCGAAAATCGCACGACCACGGTCCGGCGGTCCCCGCGTCGCCAAAGAACTATAGATACGCTAGCGAAACGAAAGTTTTAAAACAATAATACCGGGCGGTGCACGTCGGCTTTGATGGCGTTACCGGAAACACGAAGGCGAACTTTGCACTTATACACCGGGATCCGCGACACGATACTATTACTAAATATTTTTCATTAATATCACGAACACGAGCTAACACACGGGTCCGCCGTTATTTATTTCTCGTAAACCGTTCGCAAATCGCGATATCAGACGCCGTCGCCGCCGACCGGAATGCGCGCTGAAACGCACCGCGGCCAGAATACTGTGTGAGCGTATCGGCAGGACCGGACGGCACGACGTTTGATTGATGACTGGGTGCGGCGGTGCGCCCGGCGCGACCGAGTCCGACGCCGCCCATTTGGTGTCGCGTCTACCCTTCCCCCTCCCCTTTTCCAACCACCCACGCAGCAATCGTTTGGCAACCACTGAATGCACTATGCACCGCGGTCGGTGCGTCTCAAAATTGTCGTTGTCCGTCTCGATTTTTGTTTTACAAATTTACTGTTTTTTTTTTTTTATAGAGTTACATCGAGTTTTTTCAGGTTTTTGCGTATTTTGGACATTTTATTTTTTTCCGTTTTTCAGAGCACAATTTTTTTATCCCGAAAAATCATCGACGTTTTGTTGCCGTATTGTGTATGTATACATAATCGGACCATCTGATTTACATATTATTACATTTGTATATAGGATAAGATATATTAACTGTAGAATAAATTAGTATATTCGACATGACCGAGTGGGTGACGTTAACGGCTGAACTCCAAAATCTGCGCGCTTATAAACAATAATATTAAGTAGGTATACCAACTAACCAACCGTTAGCCTAAAGCAATTCCATGTCTGTAGTAGCATTGTTCTGTGGTAGTTACTAGTCTGTACAATAATATGCTCAGAACACATTGTGAAAACCAAAATATTGGTTACCTACTGTTAAAAATTCCAAAAATTAACCAAAAAAAATTGCATGAACACATTTATTTTAAGAGTTACCCGGTGTTGGAATTAAATCGTATTTTCCAATTACTTACATCACAAATTCGTAATATCCTAATACTAATAACAATCAATAACCTAATTTATTATTATTATTATTGTGGTACTTATTGGTATACAATATCGTTGGCCACGCTCGCGTGCTATACTCTCTATAGAGTCTAGACCCAACAGTGTACGGACAAAGGCCAAAGGCACGATCGAATGTTAATAAATCTTATAAACACATAATGGGTAATACAGCCAATAGGTATATACAATATAGTATAAACTATATTTTGTTGTTAATTCATTATAATTTTTATTATATGATTTTATATATACGTGCAACATTATAGTAAAAACACAACTTTAATACTTTTTTATACTATATCGATCTACTGTATAATTTACTTATTGGATATATATATATGTTAAAACTTATAAATTATAGGTAGGAAATTCTATAATATCTACCGATTACCAGTAAGAATTTACGTGTTATTATTTTTTATTTTATTTTTTATGCCACAGGATTCACGCGTAACTGCGTGACCTTATATAGTTATATATTAAAGTTTTTTTAGAAATCGCTTATTATAATACGTAACTGAAAAATGTACGATACTACGATGTACCTTCATATTAGTCTATTATTAAGAAATATGTATTACCTATATATTTATATAAATAATATATTTGAATATAACCTATATACTATATATTGTCTATATACAATATAATAATATTTATAAAATGAGCGCTCGACTTTTTTTTGTGAATTTATATTTTATATACCTATACATGGTTCAATATATTTTATTTTATAAAACGTTTAAGATTAATTATTTTAAAATACTAAATAGGGAAAGGGTATAAAACCCATCCCCCAAGTCATTATTACTGAAAACTGATTGCAAAACTATATCACTTAGCTTCAATTAAATATTCCTAAAAACGTCTTTGATAAATATTACAAATTTCAAAGCAACGATATATTAAATAATAGTCAATAATATATAGGTACACGTTATTACTTCACATTTAAATAATGTAATACCTATATTTATTATACATTGTACATTTATACTAAAAATCGTAATTTTCTAGTACCATACCATGTGGCGTACACGCGATTTCTCAATAGGGAATAGTGACATGTAAATTAATATTTACCCACAGTATTGTCTCAAATCACAAGGTAAGGTAAAAAAATAATGTATAGGTGCTTTCTTAGTTTTTACTAAATTTAATGTAATTTTTATTTTGTGCAGTCTATAATAATTTCGGTGTTAAGGTGAGGTATTTGAAAATGGTTTACAACTTCAACTTTTGTGAATTGTTTTCAGTAGTTAATCCAGTACTTACACCAGGTTAGCGTCAGGAAAACAAAAAAATAATTAAAGAAAAGCTAAGACTTTTACGCAAAACCAGTCTTTGAAAAAAGTAATTTTGGTATTTTGGTGTAAACCTAAAAAAAATAGCCGTAGATATATGACATTTTGACCGAATGTTTATACTGATATTTACTACACATATTATACATATCATTCAGTTTTAAAAATATTTTGATTCTCTTTGATCTATATAATATAGACAAGAGAAAATTTCAATTTTTACTAATTTATTTTTGATTAATGTCGATAAAAAATCTTTAAACTTGAATACAAGGTTAGTTATAAGTTTTTTTAGTGGAAATCAAAAAAAAAAGCTATAGTCATAAATCCACATTAGTTTTTAATAAGCATCTAGAGATAGAATTTTAACAAAATTCTTCGAAATCATGAAATGTTCAAAATATTTTGACCCCGTTTTTAGCTATTTTCAATGCCGATATTGTAGCTATTTATTCTCCCAACAATGGGTATGTACTTTTATTCAAAGAGTCATATCAGGGAATGAATAGAGAAATAAAAATAGAAATAATAACGGAAACCTTCGTCACAAGCGTTTATAGCTATAATTAGAGATACAATAGTATACAACTGTTAACTACACGAGGTGATACATCGAAACAATTTCCAAAACGGAGGAAAAAAACAGAGAAAAAGAAAATGTTATTGAAGAATAATAATTTTGAGTTATAACAGTAGACAAGAGAAGAAATAGATGTTACGATGTCTCCATACCCAATGGCAAAATGAGAGAGAAGGCTTTCTCAACAGTCAAATCAGTCAATCCATAATTTATCAACGCTATTTTTGAACATTGGACAAAAGGTATTAGGCTGGTTAAAGAAATGGCCATATGTCAACTCCTACACAAATAACCTTTTTACCAGAAAATAAAAGATATTGTAATCTCCTACATAGACATTTTTACCTGAAAAAAATAGGGTAATATCCTACACTCCAATATTTTATTGAATACATGATTTTGCAGGATAACTGATAAGCTCACAAATATAAAATACAAACACTAAAATAGAATATGTTTATGCTCTGTGTATTGTGAAAATTTAACAATTTCTTCTTTCTGGCATAAAGGTAGAAATGTAGAATGCATACCAGATATCGCACACGTCTATATCGACACTTGCAGTTAATATTAAATCAGCGATATTATGGTGTCGAATATTGTGGAATATCGATAAAACATGATAATCTTGTCCGTTACAAAATTTCCAAACAAATTGGCGTTTATTATTATTGCCGATATCGTAGTCCGACGATATATCGTAACTGTCTCGTCGTCAAGTGTATTGTTTGAGTTTATAGTCGTTAGCCTTTTAAGTGTATCACCGAGTTGTGCCATAAAGTTAGTTACTCATATAGTTGTACATTACTGTACGAAACATAGTTTCTCACATAGTCACCATTTTTTAACCAACAACTGAAATGGAATTCATATACTGCAGTCAGAATGGTAAGAAGCTATTAATAGTTGACAAATACAATTTTTTTTTACACTATACTGCAAAAAGTGGTAAAAAAACTGGCGTTGTATTAATAATAAGTGTAAATGTAAAATGTACACGAATTATACAGAAGACGAAATAATTGAAAAAAATGTGGTTCTGATTCACAAGCACGAGGAAGATACTACATTGAATCGCCAAGAAGTAAATAATTTACTGAAAAGGAAAGTAATAATGAAGACAATATTGTAGAAAAACCTTCAAAGTTTATTTTAACTGAAATTAAAAATGTTAATAACGGAAATAATTTAAATACAACTGATTTGAATTATATTAGACGAAATGTGTATAATACACGTATTATAATACCTAAATTATTACAATATAATTTGTATTTATGTAGTTGAATTATTTTTATTATTACTGGAGAACATTATTAAAATTATTAATGTATAATTTAACTATTATTTAAATTTGTATTTATATAGTTTTATATTTTTACTAACTATATTTTATAGGAGTTAACACTATCTTTTGTAAGAGTTAACACTATATTTATGTAGGAGATTACCTACATTTGTAGGAGTTTACCATTCCCCAAAGAAATTATAAACGGATAGATGCAAACATTTTGTTAATGATACAGCAGCCTATATAATATTATTATTATATATAATAACCAGAGACCCAGCTGCAGGTGTGGCCAAGAAACTGGATGTTATATACTGCCAAGGGTATGGTAGTGTTGAAAAGTTTTGGGGAGCTAGTTAGGTGCCTGGCCCTGGCAGCAACACCCGTACATGGCGATTTACCACGTCGGAGTCGATTTTTCGCAGGGTAGAGACGAGTTACAAGCGTTGTGCCGTTGTCCGAGTTTTGTGTTATTGCTGTCGATGAAATAGCGTCCACAACACTCTTATTTTATCACGCTCTTAGGCCGAAGACGTCGCATATAGGGTGATGGCGAAGAAAAGGACAAGAGGATACGAGAAAGAGCACGAGTGGTGACCGGTGGTATGTCACCCACGCATGTTCTCCGGTCATCACTCACGGTGCGATGGGTTCGCAGTGACTAGAACCTTTTGAATTTATCGGTATCGGTTCCGTTACTGGTTCTCCAAAAATAAAATAACTGTTTAGGTTCGGTTCTGAAAAAAACAAAAGTATCGGTTCCAAATAATTTAGGTAGGTACCGAAAAGTATAATAATTTTAAATTCCTATCCTGAATGCGGGTTTTGTATAGATCTATAATATTAATAGTATGGGAAATATTAGAAAACTCAAGTGATCATACATAATATAGTTTATACATAATATAGAAACACCGTTAAATAATGATGAATAAAATTATTTTATTTTGGACCTACGGTAATCCCATATCGGCCGGGTGCATACATATAATATTATAATATTATTTTATAAGTCATTAAAACTCGAACACTGGATTATTGATTTAAGTGACTTAAGTACAATTTAAAATCATATTTGGTTTTTTTTTTATAATACACAGTTCCTTCGTCTTATACTGGTAAATTCTATAATTTGTTTAGGCCGTTTCCGGTATTACACTTATGTAGTTATGTAATATTATTTTTATTTAACTTTAATAACATATATATTATATTTAAACAATAAATACATTAAAATTTAAAACAATTATACGGAGATATTGAATTGAATTTACAAATTATAAATACTTTTGTGTTATAGCAGTTGAGTCCGACCAACATATTTTGTTAGATTATTCGAGCTGAGTCCCTTTTCAGTCTATTCAGACTATTATTTGCATTATTCAGGAAACACCATGTGGAAATTAGCCGAGTGCCTAAGTAATTTCCCAAAAAATGTGTGTCATTGTTTATACCAACTGTTTTTTTAAATTTTAAATCGTAATAATAATAAGAATATCAAATTTAATTAATTAAAATATATTAAAAATAAGGATAGAAGTAATCATTAAAAAATAATAATAATTATATGCGTAATAAAATAATGTTAAATTGTTAACATTTAAATAGTTGCTGGTAAAAATTTAAATGATAGTAATTTAAAAAAGTCAAATCTGCAAATTTGTTTAGTTGTATATTATTTCTTTATCTGCTCCCGTAAAAATTGTTCCTTTTCCAATGTTTTTTACATGGTTTTGTTGCTTTGCTTAGTAATTTTATGTACCTATATATATCTGATTGTGTTCCCAGAAGAGTGTCAACAAGATTGCAAGAGTAAAAATATACAAGGTTGTCCTAAGTGAAAATTTCCATTTAATTTTAAGTGAAAACTTTCACAGTTGTAAATGGTCTGAATAGTGCTTGCTGAAAAATCACTCCCCATTTTGAGGGAAAACTGAAGGGGTCCATGCAAGAACTGGACAGTTTAATTTTTAACAGGTTTTAATTGAATTTGATAAAACAAAAAATTACTATTCTACCAGTCCAACAATCTGCAGTATAGGAAATATAACGTATTTGGAGCTGTCTGGTTTTTTTCCCGTTGAAATACCAGATAGCTCCATATTTTTTTTGTTTCTAGAAAAGTTTTTAAAAATGGAGTTTTTGCACGGACTCCTTATATTACTGTGCAACATTATAGTCAACGTAATTAATAATTATTTAAAACTATATAGATAGTTATATATATATTAAATTATTATGTGTACAGACTCAATTCAAGGATATTAAGATAATAAACTGGACTCAATTCAATGTTATTCCAATAATAAATACCTACTATGTTTTTATGTGTATATTATATATATATATATATATATATATATCGTGTGCGGAGATAGGCTGTTAAAAATAAATTTAATATAACGAAGTTATAAGGTCAGAGCCGTCAAAATCATAGGTGCAGGCGGTGTACAGCATTTGGGGCCTCCAGGTTGAAGGGCCATAGCAATATAGCATTCAACAAATGTTTTCGTTTTTCATTTTCCTAATTATTTAATTCATAATAATTGTATTATTATCTTGTATTTATTTCATAGTATTAAAAGGTAAAAGCCTGTCCATTTTGACTTTAAATTTTATTCACGGGGGAATACGGGGTGTGGTTCAAAATATCCCATCCAAATAAGTCCAACAATTGCTTCGTGACATTGGCCGTGTGGGGTCTGGCGGTGTCGTGTAACAGACCCCTCCTCCTTTTATTTTGAATAGCTCTCCTCAATTTTTTTAGGATCTTACAATACCTTGCTGTGTTGATGGTCTCCCCTGAGGTAAATATTCAATCAATATGATGCCTTTGTCTTTGTGGATGACCCAAAACGCTGATGCCATGATTTTTTTGACTGAAATGGTGGTTTTGAACTTTTTGGTTGAGGGTGAACTGCAGGTGTGACGCCACTGTTTGGACTTACCATTGGTTTCATGCGTATAGTGTGCAACCCAAGTTTCACCTCCAGTAACAATAGACTATTAAGAGAATTATCACCGTCCAGTTCATACTGTTCATAGTGTTCCAAAAACTTCCAAACGAGGTACCGCGGCTAACGTCATCGATTTCGCACTTGGCGGCAGACTCGATTGACATGGTTCACAAGAAAAATTCATGTGACCAAAGTTTTTAACATACTGAACTTTTTCTGGTTTTGTTTTAAAGGTTAGGAGTAAAGCTTTACGACTGTGAAGCCAAAATAGTAAAAAAATATTCTTTACGGTCATGAGGGCCTCAGTACACTTACTTTCTGAACATGCCTCCTATATATTATATTAATAAATTCGTTGATTGTTTCAATTAGGAAATTATTTATCTGTTCTTTAAAATGCATTAAATCTACCAATAGTATCTTATCTAAGGAGTAAAGAATACCCATGGTGTGAAGTCAGCCAGTCTTTTTTATGTTTCAATTAAATGATATGAATGTATGATAATCAAAAAAAAGAGCCCATACCCATTTGTTTGCACCTGGGTCTTTTGCTTTCTATAGTTACGGCCAGTGGCGTAATTGCGGGGGGGGGAGCAAGGGGCACTTGCCACCCCAGACATTTTTGCGGAGGGGCAAAGATATAATTTTGGTATTTGATTATTATCTTGCCATCTTGGTCCGTGCATTGGAACTATAATATGATAACATCATATATTATCATATATATATTATCATAATATAGTTCAATGGGTCCGTGTCTCGTGATTACAACTGTTGAATGTTGTTAGACTTGAAATTTGGATGGTGAATGTGTAATATAGGTACTAATGTGTATCACTACATCATAATTCACAGAATGAGAATTACATCTTATCACTTCTTGCTATAGTTCTTAATTACTATTTACTACCCAGTATCCTTATTTCATAAATTGTGTCGTGAGTTTTCACTATTGTATTTATGATTTAAAAAAGTCAAATACAATTTTAACAAACAAGACAAACACTATACATTTGTTTTGTCTACTAGGTACCTACCCTACATATACTACAAAAAAACATTTTAATGTCAGGTAAAAACAATATATTTTATTTATTCAGCCAAATCAATTACAATTAAATCATTACAATAAATTATATTAATAGTAGCTGATATGAATATCAACTGATCTATCAATAAGCTCGTATCTGGTACCTATACATTATATACTATACTTAATTGATATTACAATTAGTTTTATAGTAAAATACTTATACAAATAAAAATTTGATTTAACTAATTAAATATAACATAGTAGATAAATACTTTAAAAAAAAAATTAACATCAGCGTTACATAAAGGTACATATTATAAGATATTATGTTTAGACATATTGACTTTTTATAATTTTATTGATACACACATTATTATCAAGATCACTAGCTATATTATTTATTGCCTTTTTTGTTTGATTTTTATTATATTATATCATCAGTATTATTGGATTGACTTTTAGATAAACTTTATGCATAATATGGATGGTAATATTATTATAACATTTTATGTAAGATAGATTCAAAATTCAAATAATATTGAATTGATTACAGGAATAATTTTATGAATCATAAATTAAATTCAAGTATTTTGCAGGAGTCAATCATTATGGTCATTATGGATCCAGCCAGGGCACATCAAGCAATAATCAGGAAATCCCTAAAAATTGGATGAATTGCCCTTCTATAGCTACTTCGTCAGTAGCCAATTCATTTGTGACATTTAAAACACCATTAGATCATAAATATAACAATAAAATAACAACCATGAAGAGATTCAATCCACAAATGGTATTTAGACATATGTGTTCATATCAGGTACTTGATAATATAGAATTATATTATTCTAAAATCTTGTTAAACAACTTTTTAATTTCTAATAGAAACAAGAGTTGTTCATATTTTTAAATACAGTTTTAATTACTTATTTCTATTTTTATTTGGTAAGTGAGTAATAATTAGGTTGTACACTATTGCTCTACAGTTCCAAAAAATAAAAATTTAACTAATTTCATAAAATGTTATACTGTTATTAGCCCTTAATATAATATTATGTTATGCTAGCTTTGTTAATATATGAAATTGTTCCAGCAAAGTATTGGTTTATGGATTGATCTCACAAACACTTCACGCTACTACAGTAAATTTGAAGTAGAAGACATGGGATGTGCTTATGTAAAAATGCCTTGTGTTGGTCATGGACATTTTCCTAACCGAGAAGTAGTTGAATTGTTTTTTAATATTTGTTATAATTTTCTAGAAAACAATTTTTCACAGTTCATAGGTGGGTTATAATTAATTGATTTAATGTATATAATAATAAATAACTATATAGTCTAATTAAAAAAAATATTTGTTGTAACTAGGTGTTCATTGCACTCATGGTTTTAACCGGACCGGATTTTTGATAGTTTCTTATCTAATAGAAGTGTTAAATTATGATGTTGCAAGTGCAATACATCATTTTGCAATAGCTAGGTAATATAAAAACTATTTAACTTACTGTGCCATATTTAGAAATATTAATTTTTAAATTCTATAACATACTATAATGTATACATTTTAGATAAATTCTGCAAATAGGTCATAAGAAATGAATATGCATTATTCACAATACAGGCCTTATAGACTGCAGATAGGTTGTATATATTTTATAGATAGTAATACAGTATACATAAATAGGTATCTTATATTTTTCAAATTATAACTATAAATTCTATGCCCTAAAAAGTAAGGAAATTCTCGATAAAAATTACTATAATGCCCTAAAAATTGAATATGTGTACATATTTTACAAACTGTATTTTAATTATTTAGCATGAAAATTTAGTTTGTTTTAAGTAATCATAAAAGTATTATGTAATAGGTAGGACCTGGATTTCAATGTAAAGTACATATTTTTTTTGGTTGATCTTACACAATGTTTTCTAAGTACATAATTTGTTTCATGTAATGAGGGTTTCATACCTAAAACTTTTATTTTGCATTTTTTTTGCATACTTTGACGTTTTTTCATTTTTAGAGCATTTTAGCATTATTTGGTAATTTTATTGGTTTTTAATGCATATTTGTTCAATATACTATAAAGTTTAGCATATTCAAAAGAATATAATATCTAAAGATAAATTTTTTTCTTGATATTGAAGTAGGTATATTGGATTTTTCCATACACATTGTCAATCTTTATTTTTCGATTCAGTTTTTATTTAATCTTAATTTATTATTGACAGAGCAGCGTCACCCATAAATTTAGTAAGTACAATAGGCTTACTTAGAATTTGAATTCTACATACATTTTAATATATATTTTGGTATGTTTAGAATGATTAATATTTCCTCAAAACGGCCAAAACCTATGCGTGTCGGCATCAAGTCATCATTTAAAATTTTCAGTTTTTTTTTTTTAATAAAATAATAAATAATAATTATATCTTATTTATAAATTGCAAACTGTGTAAAAAAAAATATATGGCATTTTTAAGGTCATTTTTGTGGTAAAATTTATTTTTTAAGGACATTTTTGGCTATTTTTTAGAACATATTTGTATGATTTTAAGTGCATTTAAATCCGGGCTTAGTAATAGGTAATCTGATGATATAGGTACCCTGGTAGGTTATATATACCTATTTCCAATGGGTCAGCATTTTTATTAGTTATATAGAATTTCAAATGCAAGATTAAATTAATTTTAGTTGTTTTTAGAAAATTGAGTATATTAAACCGTGTTTGAGTTATGAAATAACAATTTTAAAATTTGAATTTACATTTAAAATGCCTTAAAAATCAATGTTCATATTCCATCTTTTCAAATAGATGAACTTCCATTAAAAACCAATAAATGGTTCCATTAAACCAATGGTTCTCAACTTTTTGAGGTTACTATTGTATGAGAAAAAGTCTCTGATTAATATAAGATATCTATAATTATATAATACATACGTCATGCCTTTGATGTTTGTTATTGGATTATTGATTAATATAAATTATAAATACATTTTAAATTTAGTTTTTTTAATATCAATGAACTAATTTGTGTAGGAAAAAAAATATTGTTACAAATTTTTAAAGCAAATTATATATATTATAATATTCACTTTCTTAAATATTAAATTTTAAATTTATTATTATTACTTAAAAATTAATTAGAGGGTTGGCACTAAATTATTAAAGATTACCTAATTACACAATAATGCCTGACAAAATATAAATAATCAGAAATGTTTTCATGTCTTGTGGCTTTTAAGTCTTTATGTTCTCCAGATAAAGATCCATTGCAGCATCAAACTAATACTTCAATTTTTTTACTAAATTGAGCATTGTAATTAATACAATAAAATTGCTAAGTGCATTGAAATCACTGACTTATTTATAAGTTATAATCAGGGCTCAGGAATAACAGCATTTGCTTATTTTTATGGTTTGACATAAAATCTAGCAGAATGCTATGAAAGCGTATGTCATGTTACAACACGTTTAGTTATGAAATATAAATGCTTATTTTTGATTATTTTACCTTTTTTGCCTATATCTGTTTAATTATTATTTATTATAACACGTGCCAGTGCCACTATCTAAAACCTAGAAATTTTAGTTTATTTCTATTTTTATTATTTTTGTTCACAGTACAGCTACAACTAAAAATTTTTTTTTCCTTAGTATCATATTTCCTAGTAATATAAAGTCCGAGACTCGTATTTACTCGCTTATCTACTAACCAGACAAATTAATCAATTTTTTTCGGTTATTCTAACAATTTTAAATTTATTATTCAGGAAATCTATAAAACGTATAGTAAAGGAGTTTAAATATTTCTAAAACTCAAAAAGACAGAAAGTTTTTAATTTTTTTTATGTTTTAAGTATAAAAATTAAACAATGTGTTGATTGTTTTTGTCATTCTTATTTTAAGTGCTTATAATGAAGTATTTAAGTGCTTTTTTTACTTATTTTGATGATTATAAGTGCTATAAGTACCTAAACCTGGTTATAATCATGATTCTAAATGCTATTAATTTTAGAAATATTAAAAAAAAAAAAAAAAAAATATTATGTAAGAAATTAAAAAATTTACAGAATATAATACTTATAACTGGAAATATAAAACAGCATCCTTAACAAAATAAAACATGGGGGAGTTCCTATCAACTCCCTAATCGATTTAATCGATTTAGTGTCACTGCAGTAGTGCAGTGGCGCCAAAGTTTTTAAAATGTGGCCAGGCTATTTCAAAACTTCTCGGTCTCTATGTCTCAATTTTTTAATGTAGAGGTACCTACCCTAATAAACATTTACTCATAATCATGGCTTAAATATACTCGTGCTCATAATAAAGTTATGATGTCAGCATGGACCTCGGCGCCACTGATTATTTACATATTATAATATTATATATGAAATTATTAATTATATGTAAATATTTTTATGTTTTAGACCTCCTGGTATCTACAGACAAAATTATATAGATGAGCTTTACAGACGATATTCAAATGAAGCACCTACCAGGGCTCCAAAACCTCATTGGATTCATTAGTTCTTAAATTATTAGGCTACTAAGTTATTGACATAATATTTGTGTATTATTCAATTACCTACATTGCTCAAACTAAAAAATGTGATTTATATCTGATCTTATAATTTAACACATATTTCAATATTTGTATCCATTATAATAATAATTAATAAACAATATCGGTATTCATTTAGTGTGTGACCTACAACAACGATAAATAATTAGAAATCATAGGACTAGGTATGTTAATAATTATTGAATAATACAGGATTCCATTTTGTATAATGTAAAAATCAGTTAAACAAAATATCGGTAAAAGAAATGTAGGAATACACATTGATACCTTATTACAGCAATTTTTTTTATTCAAAATTGTCAAAATTATTTTATTATAAAAATATTATTATAATTATTTTATTTTTAAAAAATGTTTAGCAATAGGTATACTTTTTGTATATCACTTAAAAATTTTAGATCTGAGCGGAGCGATGAATGTATTGATTTTATAATGATGTGTGATTTTTTTGATTTTTTATTTTTTATTTTTGTGTCTGTCATCACCTTTTAGGATAGTAAAAATGCTTCGATTTTCTTCAATAGTACCTTTTCTGATAGGAAAGTGAATCTAGTTGGTACTTTGGGGAGTCAAAAATTAAAATTTCCCAGTAGTTTTCAAAGCGCCGTGAAAAACATATGAAAAATTAAGGAAAAAACGGGAATTTTTACAGAAAACCAATTTTCGACAAAATCGATTTTGGTTTTTGGTATAACTCTCGTTAAGAAATGACGGTAGATACATGAAATTTTGACTAAATGTTTATATAAGCATTTTCTATACACCATCTAATTTTTAATATATTTTGACTGTTTTCAGCTTTTTACGGACGATTTCTATTTTAAAATTTTTTAGTTTTTTTTTCTATTAATATCAATAAAATTTTATTTGTTGGGCCAAAAATAATGAAAATTTAATACAAGGCTCCTGATATATTATTACAATAGCAATTGAAAAATATTAAAAATACATAGGCACACATTTTTGTTACAAGCATTTAAAGTTCGAATTTTGACAAAATTCATCAAAATCTCGAAAATTATCAATCATTGTAATTAAGCAATTATAAAATAGTCAGTTTTTATAACTAAGGATTGAATATTTAAAATAAAGATTCTAATAAATAGTACATACTATAAACGAAAAATCTAAAAAATATATAAACACAGTTATTTTTTACAGACATTTTAAGTTCAAATTTGGACGAAATTACATATTAAAATCAATATTAACGAGTAAAAGTATATATTACAATATTTTTCTATCATCACTGATAATTTTAGGTTAATAATTAAATAATATGGATAATATTAATTCAACTTAGCAGCTACCGTAAAATAACAATATCAATATAATTTAAAATATCCTAGACTGACATACCGTCTCCGCTCAGAATCGTTTTTCGTATACAATGATATACCTATCATTCAAATTTAATACCATCCATTATAATACAGTGATCTACTTGTAACCGCTACTGCCCACTGTACAGGAGAGCGACATCCACTTGACCCCCTTTTTAAGAATGTATCTTGCCTGTCATAGATCGTTGCCCGTACGTTATCCGTACATAATATATGTATATAAACGTCTTGGTAGGTCACATACCTACTAAACAAATACCAAATTATGCTTACAGTAATAATGTAATATCGATGTAAAAAAAAAAATAAAAATGTTATTGTGCAAATCGTTCTATTAAATTGAATCCGCAAAAAAACATATCCAAATTTCAATGTTTTTCTGTGAATTCTTAGCTTAAAAATGCATACAATTTTAACGTTAAATGAGAATAAACTAATTAGGCCTTCAAGTAATTAAGTGTCTACTAAACATAACTATTTACACTTTTATTTTATAATTTAATATTTACAATGGATTAATTATTAAGTATTAGAAATAATTGATATAATATACTGGGGCCACACAACCTATAGCAGTGGTGACTAACCTTTTTCTATCGAGGGCCAAAAAAAAAAATTCTTGTCGGGTCACATTCTTACCAACAACATAATATTGACGATAAAAAATGGGAAATATTCATTTGTATTACATTTTACAAATATATCACATATTTAGTAGGATTGAATTTAATTTTTATACTTAAGCGGGTTGGTTAATAAATGTTTGCAGGCTATACTTGGTCACCATTGACCTATAGTATAGCCCAGACCCCTGTCCACTAATTCCATGCAAAACATTTCTCATATCCTGGCGCCAACAAGGTAAAATTTGTCTACTTACAATGGATCTAATGCAGCATAAAATAGAATAATAATACACCAATGTTTATAAAGATATTCTTTATAAAATATCATTTTTTTATTACATTAAATGCAACACATTTCATAATTATTTTTTATACACTTTTTCTTTTCATAACAGTAGTTAACAATGTACAAACATTAATTCCAGCCTTACCATACTTTTGGTTATGAAAGTTATCACAAAATAAAAAAAAATATAATAATAAAATATTATTATTAAATTATGATACTGGAACACATAAAAAATTATCAAACTTCATTAATTAGACTTCTCCTCAATAAATTCATCAAAAAGCATACCTAATCATTGAGTTTTTATTAATAGTTCATGGGTTAAATTGTATACTTATTATGTAATATAATTTACAATCAGTATAATACATAATAAGTAAACTGAGTATTACACAAAAAACCTTATAAATCGATTATCACTTTTTTCTTTATATAAAGGAGTTAATTTTTTTTACATACAACAAAAACGAGTCATTGAAATTTAAAAATATGAAAATTTACCATTACAATATCTGTATAATATATAAACGCTGATGTACTAAAATATAAACTTGATATTGATATATTGAGAGCTAGATAATACAGGCAACTTTTAATAATTTATAATAATAAAATAATAATAATAATAATAATAATAATAATAGTAATAATAATAATAATAATAATAATAATAATAATGTAAAAAAGCAAAATTAATGTACATTTTACAACAAAAATATTAAATAAAAGACAGTATAAAGAGTGTAGAGTTTTTGCTTACGCAGAAGTATATATTTATACATTTATATATAACAACTCGAATGTGCATGGTTCCAATCTGTACACAAAACAACTTTACAGCATAAAACAAAATTTTTCTTTTTAAGTATAAAATCGGTCAGCGATAAACTTCTGTACGGGAGGTTGTTATTTTTTATTCAAAAATTATATATTGAATATTATTTACTAATTACTATTTAAAAAAAAAATAATTTAACTAAAATTTAATATTAGGTCAGTAGATGTTAACAGCCTAAGACACATCGTTATAATATTCATTAAATTGTCGTGTACAGAAAAAATGATTGATCGCTGGTTGTGCTAATTGGTAATTATATAATTGCAAAGGATTAAAATACAATATTCTATAAATAATAATATAATGTATCATTTGATAATATCCAAACAACAGTAACTTGTATTCCAGTTGTACATTCAGTTTTACATTAGTTTTATTATTTCTTGTATAATCACAAGTTAATGCATATCCGTTGACGATTCAACAATTCTAGTGTTCACCAATTCAACGTTATTACTTTCACCATTATCAAAATCATCTATACTGTTGAAATTTATGGGAACAGAAGCATCATAATCATCATCATTCCTATATTTTCATGTTAGTTAATAATATATTTCTTTCAAATAAAATATAACAATAGCTATCTTACTCAGGTACAATGTCTGGTACTACTTGTAAAGGTTCATTCACCAGAGTTGTCATTGTATCAGTAGCATGTTGGATTCCCACTTCATCACCTTCATCAGATGAATCTTCTATATCCTGTGTGGTCAATGTTGGGATTGAAAAATCCTTTAAACACAATATTAAAATTTCATTAAATCAATTAGGTATTTTGTTTAATTAAGTTTAAATTAATATTGTAATATGTTTTAATTTACTTCAGATGGGCAGAACTCAAATGCTTTTTGAAGGACTTTACGAGCACTAGTTGACCTTTCTAAGAAGAAACTATTGGTGTTTTCATTGGACTGGGGTGTCCAACTATTATACGTATTATATTGGCCACCAGTCAATGTTTTCTAAAATGTCATAAGAGTTAGTTGAGATAATTAATACTAATAAAAAAAAAAAAAGAAAAAAAAAAGTACTCTATTAAGTTCTTCCTGTAGCCAATCTACTGCTTCCACCCATTTTCTTTTGAGATCTGTATTTTGCAGTACAACTTTATGAGCCATTGGTATCCTCATGAATAAACCAACTAATCCTTTGATACATTGATATGACCGTCTTTGATACTGATTTTTGTGACGCAATATTGTGTCAAGTACACCCTCTCTATCTTCTGAATATTTAAAATATTAGTGTATTATTTAAAAAGTAAATTCAAATCAACTTACCATTCCCAGTCATGGCATTTTGAATGCGTAAAACTTGCCAGGAATCTTCAATACTTAATATGACAAATAGTAAATCCAAATAAAATTTGAGCTCTTGACAATATGTATACATAATGTGCCATAATATTTCAGTTAAAACCATACTACTACTCAGTGGATTCTCCCAACATACAAATTGTAGCATTTTCATACTTTCTTCATTCATTTGAGAATTGTCAATAAGTTTTTTCAAATAACTGAAAAACATATTATATATTTAATTAATAAGAATGATTATTTATGTACTGACATTTTAAGATAATACATACCAAATTCGACCAAAAATACTATCTTTAACTTGTTGAGGAACTTTTCTTAGGTATGGTTGACATTCTGCAAATGGATTTGGTAGGAAAGGAGTACCCTATAAAAATCATAAAATTAGAATACTAAATTAGGAAATCAAGTCAATAAGGAGGAAGCAAAAGTGTAAAACTTATACAACACATTTCAGAGATAACGTTGAGCACTATTGCTACTCTACTATTCAAATCAAGAACTTTAAACATATGCGACCACCTGTTCGGTGTCCCAGAGTCAACCATGTGTAATGCCTTCAAAGGAATAATGACAAACCCCTGAGCACAAGTCGGCCACTATACTCACTAAAGCTGTAAATAACCACAGTAGAATGGCATTTTTTTTTTAAAAAAGTTAAAAACATACTTTTGTACTCCATCAGTAGAAATATGAAAAAGGAACAAATTTTTTTTTTGGTTGAAAGAAAAAATGTATATGTTATGTTAGAAGCTTCTTATTAAGTGTTTAATTATTCAGTTAGTTTAAGTTTTAAAATGACTATTTTAATCTAAAAATAAGAAGGTTACACGTCATATTATTAGAAAAATAAAAAAAACTTCATACAAACATTGATACATTTTTATCTGAACAATTTTTACTGATAAAGTCTAGTCATTGTTCAACCATTTGATATTGTATTTTTATGCACTGCAAATTATCTATTTGAATTTATTCAAATATAGAACAAATTATATTTATAATCAAGTGGTCGTATATTTAGAGGAGAGGCTAAATGTTTTTTTATCTTAGAGGTATTTGTTTACATATACTTACAGGAGCAGAGGATACACATTTTTCGGTACAATCACAACACCGCACCAAAATTGATATCACAGAATGTAGTTTATTGATTTCATTAAATTGATATTTTATGTTTGATCCACCTGGGCCTTCATCAATGGCTACCAAGATAAATATTGCTGCCACATTTAACTAAAATTAAAATGTATCAATAAATATAACAACAATTCTAAAAATTTTTATAACATTTTATACAAACCTTTATAAGTTGCTGTTTTTCTGCCATACCTAAGTTACAGTACATGCAGAAAAAAGAGAAATAATGTGGCAAATGTCTGTTAGTATGTTCACCCACTTCTTTTTGCAACAGACTTAAAACAGCAATAATTAAATGATCACTTAAAGAAGCCGAAGTATCTAATAAAGAATCTACAAATTAAGAGAAATATAATTTTAGATATTTATAAAAAGTAATATTAATATGGTATTATGCAATATAAATATATTACTGGAAGTAATGGCTGGTATAAGAATAGCATCATCTTGAAGAGAATAATGAGCTAAGTATGCAATTAACTTAATGAAAAATGATCGCACTTCAGAACTCATACATTGTAATAAATATTCCACAAACCTAAAAATTAAAAAAAAAACACTTGTAAAATTTAATAAAATATTAAAATGTACTTGCTCTACCTTTGTGGATGATTAAACAATATGTTTCGAGCAAACCAAGCACGAACAGATGCATAGGTGCAGATATGTGATGCTAATAAATCATACCATTCCATGGCGTTCCCTCTTAATGATTTCTTAGTATGCAGACCGACATAAAATATAAACTTACTCACTAACTGAGTAGACAACAAAGATAATTCTTCTTGATCCGTAGCCTAATTAAATAAAATGAATTATGTAACAAATTATTACATTTTCATGAAAGATATTTATGATTCCTTACAATTTGTATTTGTTGTAAATCATTAGATGAAGCAATCATGTTTGGTGCATTAATTGTGGCAATGTTACGAATGAATTTAAAATATTCTTCAGTAAATTGACTGCGAGTGTGTAAAAACCGTATATTCTGTTGTTGAACACTCCGTTTAATACATGAAGGCATTTTGATACAACTGTTACTTGAACGCCGATCGCCTATATAATAAATAAAAAACTATACTTGATACTACACTAAATTTTCTATTTGTAGAATTTATAAAAAAATTTTTTATTGAACAGATGTCCTTATTTATTTAGACTACTTTCATATTTAAGAAGACGTTACACCCGCATGTATTGTCTACATACTAGAACAGTTTTTGCTATGTTTTACATTTGTAAGACGGAGACAATTCAGCGTTCTCTTAAGATAATAATTTTTTTTTAACTTACTTAAACTAAGGTTTCTCATTCCATTAACTAGTAATTCTTTGTTACAATCCACTTTAGTGTAAAATAGCATATAAGCATTCCACCATCGTTTTTGCCTTCGGTAACTGGTTCTTTTTAATGCATGGTCAAAAACCTAAAATTAATAATACAAAAAATAAATATTTAATTATTAAGGAATAAAAAATGAAAATTTACTTCTCCCATATAATCTCCGCCGAAACACTGAGTTTTCATTTCTTCATCTTCGTCCATTTTACATTCAGTTACATCCCCATCATCAAATTTGTACCATTTAAATGAACCTTCTGCACTTCTAAGACACGCATAAGGCAAATTGTATTGTTAATTAGTAATTAATTATAATTTTTAATATTCTTTAGAAATTTCAAGTCCTTGACCCATTTTAGTACTTAATTTTGAAATTAACTTAACATAAAAAAAACAATACTCGTCTAACTCTAATTTTTAACCATTTTAAAATAGAATGTTTTCATTTTTGCACTGATACCTATAAAAAGAATGATTTTCATCTTTTAAATATTGAGGACGTACCTCAAGGATCAATACTTGGCCCTACATTAACGTTTACACATCTGACATACCTCAAGCCTCCATAGTAACTTTGTCATGTATAAATTATTATCATGTTAAAATAGCAAAAAAAAAAAATTAAAATTAAAACCATTTTGTAAATATCCATAGATGTAAATAGCCGCATAGGCTAGGAATGATAAGACAAAAAAAATAATTAAATAAACATTGAGTAAATAATTGAATAATGGGAAACAATAAAACATTCACTGAAAAGAATATTAAATAATTATTAACATTAATGAAAAAACAAACAGGAATCAATTTTGCTTAAACTCTGTTAATGAAAACCAATCTATAACTCTAGTCTAGCTTTTTTTCTTAAAATAAAGGACATAGAATATTGATTTTTTTTTTAAATATTCTTAACCGTTAGTATTTTTTATGCACATATTTCATTAGTAATGTATACAATCATGGTTTATTGGGTTTGAACTTTGGTAAATTATATAAATGATTAAAATTTGTACCTGTCTTGAATATAAGAATAGTAATGTCCTCCGCTAGCTTGACCACTGTGAACAACTATACCAGTCAATTGATATTTGGTATTATTTTCGTTTTGAGACTCATCATAATCACAGTCAATTATTTCACCTTCAATTTTGGCTAGCCCCGAAACTATAATAATTAAAAATTACATAAACAATTAGTTATTATTTATTATGATTATTATAAAACAAACCTTACTAGCACTATTATTTAAATTAAATACCTGTGTACGGTTCCATGTCTAAATTTCTTGGAAACTCAAAATAATCATTAAATTTTATGGCACATACTCGTTCAAAATCATACTCAAATCTTTTAAGTTGAATAGCTAAAATAGGTGGTAACTTTTTAACACATAATCTCTTAACCGTAACAACCTATAAAAAATTATCATACATAAAATTAGTGACAATTAAAAGATTTTTATAACAAAGAATTTTTATTTAGTATAACCTTTTTATTGCATTTATCACAATGGTAAGCATCAGCTCCTTCTAATAGTTCTCCCTTCACGTATTGTTCTAGAGAGTCGGTTAAATTCGAATGATTTCTTATATCCACACTGATAACACTGAAGGGTTCTTCTTTAGAATACCTAGCAATATAATAATCAAATGTAATTGAAATCAATAATTAGCACATAAAACAATTATATAATACCTATGTGGACAACCCTGACATATTTTTTGGTCCGAGTAAGAACCTCCGAGTGTTTTACTCATGATTTGGTCTTGGGATAACGCTTTTAGAGCTTCATCTAAGCTTTCTACAAGGCTCATGAAAAACTCAACAGCATCTTGCTGTTCTCGAAGATTCACTGGTTCACCTTGTAATCTATTAAAACAATGTAAATACAAATTTACAAAAAGTCCTACTAGTTATAATTACTTGAAATGTTTCCATAATCCTCTAGGTACATAATATTGAACCTTGCTGAATGCTAGGTGTCCAAATATAGCTTGTACTTGTTTTAATATACCAACATTGTATTCTTTTCTGGATTGATCAAATTTATTACGATCTTCAGTAATGTCCATTTGAGTCTAAAGATAATAAAGCCAATATGAGATTTAAAGAAATTTAATTATTTAATAAAAAAAACAAAATAAATATGAAATAGAAGAAATACCTCATTATCATTTTTGTCATCGACATTAAAATCATCATTTGCATCAATAGCGGCACCGTGTGCTGATAGTATACCTAATCGTAAAGGAAGTACCATGTACAACTGTTGCAATACAGAATTCATGTAACAAGTAGCACCAGCATTTTTAAGCCCGACAAAACCACGAGCAGTTCTTGCACCCATTATAGGCAGATAATCCCATTCAACCAAAGGATCTTCGCGTTCTGAAGAGATAAAAGAGTAATGTATAGCATTAACCTATCCATACTAATTATTAGAACAATTACCTGAATAAAAATATTGAGTAAGCATTTCAACAGTCAACTTCAAATTTGATACACAGCCAATGCAGAGGGATATAATAAGATCAAAAGCTGCATTTGTAGAATTTGGAGATTTACAAACAGGTGTAACTTCAATATCAACAAAATCAATAGCTTGATGTTTGGTCATATCTTCCATTAACTTGGATGCAGGAAAAATAAAATCTTCAAGTAATTCTTTGATCAACATTATGCCATTAGTTTCATTGGATCCAATTTCATCACGTTTCTCAATGCTTATCATTTGGACTAACTCTTTGGTTATGTTTAGGTGACCTTCAAGAATCACTTCTTCCATCCCAGAGTCACCATCAGTTTTTATTTTCTCTCTTATATTTTTTAACCATTTAATTTCATTATTTAATAACTCTTCAAAATCTGGCACAGGAATTTTTTCATGACTAGCGTAATTTAATAGGTAAGTTAAAACCTTTAAAAAAAAAAAAAAAGAATGTGAAAAAATGATTGAATTCATAAATGCATTTAATTACATCATATTAACTTACATGAAAATACTCATAAGAGTTTTGAGCAAATTTCAGTACAGTATCATTGAGAACAGAAAACATTAATGAAACGGTAGATAACAATGGTTCAGCACTCCAGCTAAACTTAACTATCAATAGAAATTGTTCAGCAGCAGAACAACGAACTTGTCTACAAATATCAAAATAATATAGTATTTAACACATCAAAAAATAAAATTCAATTTATCAATAATTTATTAAACGTATTCAAATTAAATACCTGTTATTAGCCAATAAAATTAAATCAATAAGGAATATTTGCCAATCTTTTTTCTCCATTAATTGACTTAAATAATTGGGCTTTAAAAATAAACAAAGAGTTAATACTTCTAATGCTTCTTTACAAACTGAAATACAATACACATACATTTATAAGAGAATTAAATTAAATTATAATCTTTCAAATGCATACCACATATATCTTCCATTTCTAAGGATCTTCCATTTAAATTATCATGCAGATCTGCATTGTTTAATTGACCATTAAACATGTGTTGATTGGCTCCGGCCATTGCCCATGCTAACTGAATAGTGGTCCAGATCATATCCAGGTTAGGCATAAATTTTGACAAGGACTTATTGATAGCTGTTATAGAGTCTTCTAGAGTGTCACAACCAGTAGCAATTTTATCAATGAACTTTCGTGCGAGTTTAGAAGTAACACTACGTAACATATACTCTAAATTGGGATTAGGCACCAGACCAAATGCTTCTTTCATTAAAGCCAAAGTATCATCACATTGGTCAATGACATCTACTCCTTTATACAAACAACATTCGTTATCATTTGATGTTCCCATTACTAAGCCAGATGATTGACATAATTGTGTTATAACTTGTCCCATTACACATAATACAAGTCTACAGATCTTAAGCACAACCAAATAAATGGATCTAAATAAAGGTAATACAAGTTTAGTTTAAGATATTCAAATTTTAATTAAATTCATTTTATTAATAGTTATTGGTTATACCTTTTAGTAGTTTGATCATTTTCTAAGATGAATTTATTTGATACTAACATTTGAATAATTTCAGGGGCATGACTACTTGTTATAAAATGAGTTTGAAATTCTAGAGTTTTATCTGCCATTGGATCAATGGCAGGTAACAACATAGAATATAGCACCTATAAATATTAATATAGTTATAAATTATGTATTTTACATCTCTACATCAATATTTAAAACTTACCTCTAAGTTGTATAAATTTTGAGATGAGGAACTAGTAAAATATATACTATCTATGTTTAAATTTCCTTCAACAGGTTCTGATCGATAAGTAAAAAATCTCTGAAATAATTATTTTATTTTATTCATCAGATTATTAAATTACATATATTATGTGGCTGTTGAATCATCAAAATATACAGTGGGTTCATTAGGTGTTAGAACTTAAGTAATTTAAGTTTTCCAAATACGATAGTATTTTAAAAAACTATGATTTATAAATATTAAATACTGTTTAATTATTATTATGTATGGATAAATTATTTTAATATTAATGAAGGTGTTATACCTGCATGGCACATATATTGTCTTTGCCATAGTAATTCATCATAACATTTTACGTTAAGAAGGTTCAGTTTAAATCAGTTATCTTTAATAATACATATAATTGATCTATCATTCAGTTTAAAGGTAAGTGTACTTTTCAGTTATCACAACTAGCAACCATAGTACATTCAACAAGACGGTGTCATTCGCTCGGGTAATATCTTAGAAACATATTTTTGGTTTTTGTTAGATGCATAAATGCATTTATATAAAAAACAAAAACCAGCTAATTTTATATTTGATAAGTTATAAATATGAACTACCGAGCCATAATAAATGTATTTTTTCAATTATATACAAATATAAAATAAAGGTACCTTAATTTTTTTGATTGTAGATTCTGCAGGGGGAATTAATTTTAAAATACAACGGGCAGCTTCTCGAAGTTGTTGATTTTCAATTTCAATACCCTTGTCTGACACTTGTAAGAAGAAATGAACATATTTCGGATTTTCAGAAATGATCTATAAATTATATTTTTGTTTAGTGTTAATTATTTTCTAACAAATATATTAATAATGCATACCACAGTAGGTAAACAGTTTTCAGCATCCATATTTAAGCTAAAATCATACAGAGGCTGATTATTAGTGATAGAGCTATCCGAACTACTATCTGGTGAACTGGCTAGATTTGTATTAGCGGTCACTAGTCTAGCATTAAGATACTGAAAACAAATAAATTGTTAAAACAAATAAATTATAAATTAAACTTTAAAAATATTACCAATTTATCTCTGAAAGGGAGTTCACCAAGAAGTTTGTTGTCGTCTAATGTAGTGGTGAGGTCAATACTACTACCGGGGAATATATCTAACTTTATATTTATAGAACCAGCTATAGCTGTGATTGTTCCACTATTCCTTAACCTTTTTAATAATTGTCGCCTTACACATGAAATATTATCATTACTATGCATGACAAGTTCATGATCATCAACCAAAGAGCGATTGGCATTTGTTAAACGAACAATTACAGTAATATGTTTTCCTCGACAAGCTCTATAAAATATGTTATTTAGTTAGTATTTTAATGATGAACGATAAAATTAAAATTAAATATTTACCTGTGTAATGGCAACAAAGAACGATCTCCATTAAAAGAAGCGTCACATTCTCCTAAATACTCATACAACACTTTCATAACCCTGATCATTTTAGTGATTTCTATGTTTCTTTCAATTACATCATCACTGTTCATTAACGGTTTTGATAGTATGCTTACTGTGTCATAATGAGCACGCAACCTTTCTAAACACTCAGCCACAAATGTTTGGTGAAATTCTAGTGGATTGGCTTGCAGTCTAGGAGCCAGATTTGTATTGACTTCTTTAAGCAAATGTATTGCATGTGCTGCAATGTCTTCGGTACAATTAGTCACCACTTTCCATAAATAATCTACACCAATTAAATCTATATTCTCCATCTGATAACAACGTCTTTTTTTCAATAATTTTCCTTCTTTTACATTTACTGCTTTGAAAAATCGTTCAAAACATCTAGAAAGTATTTAGTTGGATTACATTTATATTACAATTATTGATAAAAAAAAAAAATGATTAGATATACATACTTAATTCCATTTTCAGTAAGTAATGTTGGATCAAGCTGCAAGAGGTTATTAACAAAAAATTTTGTATTAATTGAAGGGTCAATGTCTGGTTCCTCCCCCATTAATTTTGAAAACCAACGAAAACAAGCTTCACGATCTGCTAAGAACACAGCCTTTTCAGCTAATGCAATCCAAACTTGATGTGCTTGTTCAGCACACAGCCAAAGGTTTCCATCCTAAACATCAATTATCAAATATTGCTTTAAAATATTTCATATATGTTATAAAGTATTTATTTGGAGTTTACCTTTAAACAAAATTTTAAGAAATACAATCTTTCTTGAACCTGTTGTAAATGACAATAGCGCCCATCAGGATAATATTTAGCAGGATCAAGATTATGATTTTCTAAAATAAATTTGATTATTGTAAGTTCATAAAAAAAATTTTAAATTAATATACCTTGGGCAACTCTCCTCACATCATCCATATATTTGGATAAATTATCTGTGACCAAAGACACTAAAGTATGGTTATTTTGAAGACGTGCAATGATCTCTTGTCTGCAAATGTATAAAGAGTAAACATTAAGAACTTTATATATTATATCTTTTGTTTCGGGCCCTAATAGTTTCCTTAATTGCATGTGTACCTGACTAATGAACCCAATTTAGTTTAGAACTACCATTTTTTTTTGGGGGGGTGAGGCTTCGACAAGTATGGTCATTAGCCTGTGTAGGGTTTGATATGGTAGGTTTTTAACATGTGGGGATGTTGGTGTTTTTGGAAGAATTTTGATTAAGCACCCATAGGTTTCAGCCATGCCCGGGCAGGAGATGGCGGCCTCTCTCTACAGACACTATGACTGCCCGAAGAGAAGTGCTGCCTGTGGCCAAGGTTCGAACCAGCGACGGTGTGCGTTGCAACCAACGCGTTAATCCCCTCGGCCACTCCGTCCTCCAGAACTACAATTCTTACTTCATAATTAAAAACTGTATTCATGGATTTACTTAAATACTACTGTTCTTTTGAATTTTGCATATTATGCAATAAAATATAATATGGATATTAATTATTTTATAAATATACTTTTATAACTCACCGATACAAAGTATGTGCAGGAGATTGATGAGTTCCCACTGGAGAAGAATCATATAACATACATATATCTCTCATATGTTTTAAAACTGGAAGTACCCATGAGCTATTACTTTTAAGTTCTTCAACACATTTGTCAAGCCATGCAGTTTTCTGTGCATCTCGGTCCTAATTAATTAATATTTACATTTGATAAGTACCATATTATTTATTTATATCACAGAAAAAAGTATTATTACTTGTGCACAGCTATAATCCAGAATTTTTACATGGGCAGATAGTGCTTGATCTATTATCTCAGTTGATACATCTTCTCCGTGAGCCAAATTCCAAAACAACATTAACACCTAGATACATGTTTTAAATTACAAAATTGTTAATTTATAATATAAATTATGCTATTTTAAATTACTTTATGAGCCATAACACCATCTTTATCATCTTCAGCTAGTCGTCTTATTAGTTCCAATAATTTTTCTCTTTGTTTTTTATTAGCATTCGTCCAATTGGCCTATAATGAGTAATGAATTAGTGATTCACTTAAAAATAAATAATATATTATTATTTTTATTACATGAAAACATTCAAATAAGTGGTCAAGTTGTTCTGGGGAAAAATCCCAAGCAAGCTTTGCTAATAAGTCATGAACATTTTTCACAATAGCATCATGTTTCCCAGCTTGAGCTGCCCATAATGCATCCAAATCATTCAATGATAATGCTTGCTCTTTAATCACAAAGCGTATAATTTTTTCAAGTTTCTCTACATACTGAGGCTGATGTAGAGAATCTCGAAGTACTATCTCTAGTACATTATTTTCTTTGATCCATTTCTATATAAAAAAAAATTAACAAATTTTGTTTATATTATATTTTTATTTTAATAAGTCATTATATATATTAAAGAAAACTCACAGCCATCTTTTCTGGTGTTAGATATTCTTCATCATGATCTATATGCCTGTGAGGAGTGTATGTGACATTGGTAATGACTTTATTAACTTCATTTAAGGCATTCATTTTTCCATTGAACGACGAAATTTGTAGTAATCTAATATTCAAAATGAATATTAAACATTGAACACATAATAATAACATAATACTAATGGTAATAATTAAATATTTATATATAAATACCTAAGTAACATTTTAAGTCTAAATATCTCTAATTGTTTAATTAAATCATCCTGTTTAGGTATTTTCACAGCAAGCTGTTTACAAGCCTTGATTATTGAAGAAATTGCATCATTCTTTCCTTCATTTTTGGTTTCTTTTTTTAATTCATCGTCAGTTAATACATCCAACAAACTAGGTATTTTTTCCTTTAAATTCATAATAATACAATTTAATTCATATTATATATACTTGGAAAACGTACATACCACAATAGGCATCAAGTACTTAAGAATCGTTGATTCAGTTAAAAGTTCAGAACAATTACCAAATGGCCTAATTAGACCAGAGATAATTGATATAGTTAGTGTTTTATTAGATTCAAATCGTCCAGATAATTTTTGAAAACCACCTAAGACTCCAAATCTGAAAAATAGTACATTGGAAATTTACAAGTTAAAATTATCAACTTTTCACTCGTCACATACTTATTTAACAGATCAACAAGCCAGCCTTTAGGAGCTCTTGAATCAGGCGGTGTTCTTGCATATAAATCAAAATCGTTTGTGTCGATTTCTGGTATATAATCCGAATGTTTAGTGCAGTTGAATAGATGAAATCTGTTGGTAAGTAAAAATTTGGTAAACAAAATCAACAACAGTTTAAAAGATAGTATTTACTTATTTAAAGGATTAAACAACATCCCCAACATCTCTAGAAATGGAAAGTTGTCATCGTCAAGTTTGAGCACCAACAGTTCTACTAACTTCATACAATTGTTCATGATATACTGTTGAATGTTAACTTTCCAGCTGTTAACCGCATCATCGGTTAATATTCGTGTAAATGATAACACCATAGCATCACGAAAAAATTTTTGGCATCCTTCATTGTTGACATCCAATCCTTTTTTGCAAAATGCAATTGAAACATTCAACAACGATACTAACTCTTGATCAGGTAATACTGGTACAATCCAACGTTGGCTATGTATTTTCTCTTCCAAATTAACTAGTTTCATAATGGGGAATATTAGTTCCTCTTCTTCCTCCATCTCGTCTTCTTTAATGGTTTCTTCTTCTTTGGTTTCCACATCATTTTCAACACTGTTATCAGCTGATGTTGTCTCTCCAATAGTCTGTTCAGGCACTTGATGTGACTCAATGGCCTGAGGCTGCAAAATGTTGATGTTTGACAGAACCCCATGGATTTGTGTATTTTGCTGCGGTACATTCTATAGAGGGAAAAAAAAATTATTTTAACGTCTCTTAGAGTACCTATATTACATACGTCTAAGCACAACTGAACAGCACAAGAAATTGTACTCACTTGAACGTTTGTCTGGCTATCGGCCGAATCCAATCCGACGGTTTGTCCACGAGTCGCAATAGTCATCCTGAAACACGAGACGTACTGTTTGTACAACGACGATACTCCGTCGCCACAGCACCAGAAGTGCCAAAATATGTGGGTAGACGTACTACGACAGTCGCCGAGTGGGTATATAATATAGACCGTAATGTGCAAATCCACCAGGCGCCGTACTAGTGTGATTGTGTACGATATTACAGCGACAGACGGGGCCAGCACTCGGGTGTCCCCCAGAAATCCCATCTATCCCCGCGTCAATCATATAATTATTATCATACTCACGGGATGGCGTTGAAGACGTCCGGGATCCGACGGCTGTATTACACATACACGGCCGGCGGCAGGCCAACGGAGTGTTGTTTACGTTTCGTTCCAGTGGACACGCCGGCGAGACGGCGGGCTGGCGCGCGTATATGGAGCAGGGAAAGCAGTGACAATGACATGGACCTCGAACACGGCAGCCGGGGGGGGGCGCGGCGTCTATTTGTTTTTCCGATCGCGCACGTTTAGGGGTACGTTACCGGCGGCGAACGGCGTTAACTACATAGATACGGTCCAATAAATTTAAATCCGCTCCGGCTTCGTCCGGCGTCCGCACTCGGGGTGCTGTGATTACGATAATACGAAATAGAGTATAAAAATAATAACACGATTACCGGGTCTCGGGAAACACGGCGCGATGCGAGCGGTGTCTGAGGTTTGATCCGTTTTTATTATAGTGTGTTGTGTGTTAAAAGCGATACGCGTTTACGACCGTGCGAATGCGCTGCTGTTGTGGTTGTACAATATCGGCATTGGGTTGTGTTTCGTTACAATGTTTTTGAGAACGAATTTCTGTACGAAATAAAAATCGTATCTCCGGGTAGATCGAGAGGGGGATGTACTACGGATTGTACGGACAGCGCGTCGGCGCAACGAAGACCGCTTGACGGGACGGGGTGGCGGTGTGCGAGCGAGACAGTTGAGTAGTTGGAAGATAGAAAATCAAACACAAAAACAACTTCGACGAACATCTGATTGGTGCCAAAGACCTTGCACAACAACGCCGACAGTGATAACAATTCGTAAGTAATCTTTATCGTAATTCGTAACATATCGTATTATCGTGTCCAAAGTTGAACTGTTGAAGTGAATTCACGTCTTCACGAAGTTCCCAAAAGTTAGCCTGGAGCTACTCTCATCAGCTGTATACTATAATCTATATTTCTATACTCCCTACAACTAAAAAATCCTTAATTCTTATTCCATAGCTGTTAACACTTAACAAGAAGATATTTTCTCTACGTCGTGGTTATAATATCTAACTGGTCTATTAGCTTAGTTAATATTTTTCGGTCGTCCACGGAAGTCTGGATACTTAAAAATAAAACATTAAATTAAAACCTAAAGGGATGTTGAATAATGAAAATCTATTCCAACAATTCCAGGAAACCATCTAAGACGACTTGAACGAAAAATGGTGTGATCTATATGAAAAAACTAAATAAATTTTTTTTTTTTTAAATGTATACAAATTTTTAAATAATATAAATCAAAGTTTTAAGAACTTTAAAGTTTCATTAGTGGTCTATTTTGACCGGTCAAAATGCAAAATATTGGATCAATTATTGGATTTTCGAATAAGAAGGTCAAGTGGGGATAACGATAACGTCCTACAGGCCACAACAATTGAGTGTTTAACTGTTGAGCTTTAAGTGCTGAGCGCCTGAACTGGCTTACCGCCCTGTTTCTGAACTGCTGAATGGCGAGTGCTGAATGCAGCAGCTGCTAATCTGAATGTGTTGTGGGTGGGATGCGATAATGCGCAGATTCCAAAGACTATATAAGCCGGCGCGACTAGTAATGATAACGCGCCGTTTGTGGAGTTTCAAGCAGCCGATGACGATTATATTTTGTATTATATTCTTTGCACAACAACTTTACTGTACTCGATAAATGATTGTAATATATAATATATATGTTTGTATACAATATACACATTTATCAAAATAATAATTAATATTATATAAGTAATTCAATATTCCAATGTTGACATGTTGTTTTATTTTATTCTGCTGTTCACTGCCACTCCATAATAGTAATAATAATATAATATACGCTGATCAAACTATCAACTAACGATTTTGTTCATCAATCGTCGTATACGTTGCCGTCGCGACTGATTTGTCCTACTTCCCTGCGCGTTTCCGGTCAAAGGTAAGTTTGTGTTCACGATATTTGTATGACGGACCATATTTGGATTACTGATTCAAAATTTTATTTAGAATCTCGCAAAGCAGCTAATGAGTTTGCAAGTGGAATTTTGAAAGTGTGATATTCAAGGCTGGGCAAGTTAACAATTTTTTGTTAACTCGTTAAGTTAAACGTTAAATTGTAAAAAAAGTAACGAGTTAATTAACTTAATTAAAATTAACTTAACGTTTTAACTTAATTTTAACTTTTAACTCGTTAATGCCCAGCCTTGGTGATATTAAACTATTATAAATGGCAGTACCTACAACCTACCTGATAAAGTTAAAACTTAAAAGATCTGTATTATGTATCTGACAAATATGGATGCTGTAGCAATTTCAAAATAATCCAAATTAGAACTTTTTATAATATTATAGAAACAAATTTGGATCTTTTGTGTTAGGTAAAATACAAGTGAAATATATTTGGCTAGAGACTAAATTTACTGTAGGTATGAACACCTTTTTAAAATGTATCTAGGTAGTATTGATAAAACAATGTTTAATTTCGCTAATTATTATTATTTTTATATTAGGTGTATTATTATTATTATTAGGTATAAGCTTTGACAATTATTTAATTTGTTAAAATATAGGAGGTACAGTAGGTACTCCAATGCTTAAAAAAACTAGTTCATTATTGTTATAGATTTTATGCCTCCAACCAAAATATTCTTTACTATGAATAAATATTATGTACTCAGCTAAACCAATAGTTTAGGAACCATAAAAAAACATCTGTATTACTGTTAATGAGTAATTAAACAATATATGCATAAACAATTAAACTTTCCTAGATATAAAACATAATAGGTTGTAACATTGATTATAAATACCTTATTTAGGTAATAGGTACATTTCATTATCTACTTCAAATTAGTTAAGAGACCATTTTTTTTAAGTGCAACATTTTTTAAAAATGATTTAGGTAGTCATAATATAAATCTAGATTTATAGTGTAAACTATTTAACCATCTTAAAGATGTTGTCAATTTTATAAGAATTCTTAAATATCGCCCATTTATCATTTTAAATGTATATATTAACATATTAGGTATTTGAGTACAAGCAATATGTTGTATATCTAGGGTACTTGAAAAAAAATGTATGATGGGTCCTTTTATAGTATATGAACTAAAATAGATATGAGCAGAAATTAGTCATAGGAAATAATAAACAATCAATTATACTGAAGTAATTATTTTATTATTTAGTAAAATGAATTTGAAACACCGTAATTTAAAATTTGAAAATATTCCAATCAATACAAGTACCTATTGATTAAATTTATAATATTTTGTTCATACTTCACTTAGCAATCATTTAACTTATTAAAATAACATTATTGTTGACAATAATACAGTACCTATACTATTCATAATAATGCATGAAAAAAAAAGTATGTGTTATGAGTCTGCATGAATTAAGTGAAACTTCTTTCGTCATTCAACCAATAAATATTAGGTTTATATTGGAATAATATAAAAAAAATTAAATTTTCAATTGAAATTAGTTCATTACCCATTATTATTATACAAAGATAAGATAAAGGGAAATTTAAAATTATCAGACTTGTGTGAACAACTGGTGGTACAATTATTTAATAATAATTAAATAGGTAAAAATATTTAATACATTTTTTATTGACATCGTTCTCTAAATATTTTTGGGATGGATTTTCTAGAGTGAGCTCTGCTTTTGTTTTTTTCTCATCTTGCAATCATATTTCTCAGCCTTTTTTTTTATCCATTGCCTAGTTTGAAATACTTATTACCAACTATTATTTCAAAAAATATGTTATTAAATGTATGGTAATATAACACTTACCTCACTGAGTGCATATGCATAGCCAAATTTGTTATCCTGTTTGAAATATATGATAAATAATAATAAAAATAATTGGATTTATATGATTTATATTTTATTTATTTTTCATTGATGTGGAAATTAGAATGTAGAATGTATCCAGTTGTATGTGTGTATTCAGTTGGTTACTTTATACTTGATTTACTTATACTGCCTTTAAATTCTACATCATAGATTTTAATATTTTTGTTCATACACTTAATAAATATTTATATTACTGGAATTAACATGTTTATTTATGCATGCAATTTATCAAAACTTAATATAGGTTTTTTAAAATTATTTTTTAATAAACCTATGTTTCTCTATTTTATAACTTTAACCAACAGCAAAAGTTTGTAAACCAGTTTAATAGCTCTTGGTTTCAGTCTCAGTTATGGTATTAGATAATATATAAACCAAGATTTCATCTGGCTTATTATAAACTGATTTCCAAAAATTGGTTTTAAGCCCTTCAATTTATTAATTGTTTATTTTTTTTTTGATTTCAGGTTACAGTTTTTCATTAAAATTTCAATGTATCCGTCTAATGGTGTTTGCTGTGGTTATTTTATTTGTCTGTCTGGCGTATGGGAACTCAGCCAGGTTTAAGGACACTGATTTTCACTCTGGAGACTTATCAAAAACAGTCAACGACTATTTTCTTTGCCGGCACTGTGGTACAGATATTTCACCATTATCATCACTTATATCAATTGACAGTCCAGCTGCTTCAGATAGCCGCGTATCTTCATTATTTGGTTTAAAAGATGTCAAGGTCCAAACTGTAAAGAACTCATTGCACTCACAATTTGAAATTCTTACTCTATCTAAAACTTTGTGTGTTGGAAAAGGCAATGTAAGTCAAATACTCATATTGTTTGAAATTTTTTGTTATTATTAAAAATCAGTGATATCAGCCACTTGTGGCTTGCGGGCCTCATCCAGCCCTCTAGACTATTTCATATGCTCCAATATGATGGTTTAATTGATTATTTTATATTTATAAATGTTCTTGAATGTACTCATTCTATATCTATAAGGCGACTGAACTGTATTTATACTTATCGATAAAATATAATAAATTCTAATAACATTTTTAATTTTTGAATATGGTCCAAGAGTCTAAATAGGTTGCTGAACACTGATCTAATTTATTAGTATAAATATTATATTTAATATAATATAGACACTCTCTTAAATTGTTTTAACCACCAAGTCACTTTTAAATAATATTTTTAATTAAAAAATGTATTATACAATAAATAATAGTGTATTTATTTATTTATTATAGTGGCAGACTGAAGATTCGTGGTTTCCTGGTTACGTTTGGAAAGTTTGTGTATGTGCTAAATGTGGACGTCATATTGGATGGTAAGTTTATAGATTGTATATCTAAACATTTAATTTATTTGTTTATACCAACATAATTTATAAAATATTTATATATTATTTTAAAATGGTAATACTCAGTGCTCAAAACGTATATAATTGTATATTATTTTGGAACCAGCATATTCCAAATCGGGTTCAAATAAATTTTGTTAATAAAATAACAATATTTCAATTCCATTCAAAAGCTAAATACTAACATTATAAAATCATTTACAATTGTCAAATTTCCCATTATATTAATAGAATTTGCATTTTATAAATTTTACATTTGATAAAAATAGTTTTTTAAATTTCATATTTATTAATGTTAGTCTTATCAAAAACAATATAAAGCATCATAATAAAATGTATTTTTTAAAGTGTTGCATACATTAAATTATTTGGGTAAAAATAAAATACAAAGTCAAATATTTCTTTATTTTTTAGAGCTTAAAGTTTGAAGCCTAGTAATGGCGACATACACATCCAGGTTGATTAGACTAATAGTTATCTAGTGAAAGTTACTTTTATTTTACGATGTAAAAACATAATAACTTAAAATACTAGATTAATAAATTATTTTCAAATAAGTAATACCTACTACCTTATCAACCAGCATAAATTTATAGATCATCGTTTTATTTGATATTTAGGAGTGGCATTTAGACAATTTGTTTCTAATGTTTAATTACTATATAGTTATTACTACTAGTTCTTTTATACACATTATATATATCAATAAATATATGTATTATATGAACTATGTTATGTTTTAGGATGTTTGAACCTTTGCATTTGGCTACCAGTGATAAAATATACCCATCAAAAGAAGGGTTTTATGTTGTTATCATTTCAAGTATTGTTAACGAACTACGTGAGTTTAACTTGTTGGTTGTTAATGACTTAAAAATAAAAAAAAATTAAAGTAACCAGTACTCAGTTGGTAACATATTTTAGACATATTGTTGACTAGCTTTTATTAATAATGCCCATTAATTTTTTCATTTTTTCATTCAAATTATTTAAAATTGTATCTACAGTTTTGAGAAAAAAAAAAAACTTTAAAACTCTTTTGCCAATTTTTAGGTCTTAAAATTCTTTTCAAAAATATATATTAATTACCAAATATATATCAATATCCCTAATAAATTAAATTTTAATCATAGTTTAACATAATATGATACAATGAATTGTAAGTTTTGTTTTTATGTAGTTAATTATATTCTATTGTTGTATAGTATTTGGGCTCAAACCTAATTATTAATTTCTAACTACAAAAAAAAAAAATATATTGGGCTATCATGCAGTATGCGCATTACTGATCATATTATGAATGCAGTGTGCTTCGTACTGATATAATAATAATTAACTATTACAAATCATTTTTTAGGGTACATGTGAATCGTTTTGAATTTTAGTCCAAGCATTAAATTATTTTCTTTTTTTAAAAAAAAAATTGTAATTCTTTAAAAATTAGGTATAAAAACCATGTATCAACGTCAGCAATATACTGAAGGTGAATTATATAGTAATACTTGGTTACTAAATAGGTAGATGATTAAAAACATAATACATTGCTTGCCAAATAACATAATATAAAGGAGCTTACATTTTAGGAGAATAAATTTCAATATCTAACATGCTGACACTGCCCAGAGAAAAATCTGTTAATATTTTAATTTTTAATATTATTTAAATATTACCATTCATATATTATTTATCATCAGTTTTGTTCTCATTAATATTGACTAATTTTAATTTAATTCTATATAATATTTCAATCTCATTATAATGTTTGTTCTTTGCTTAAGATGCTGACTCATTGATTGTGGTGCCAAAACATTTTTCTACTATAGAAGATATCTCAGATTAAAAATGTCATCTCCAGATAATCAAAACTCAACTGATATCAAACATGAAATAGTTATTAAAGACAACATCACTACATTTAAAATCCTTGAAACATGTGTTGATGAACCACCAACAGAGAATCAGAAAGAAAAGTTATTGCAATTTGAGGAGGAGTTTATAAGTCGATACACAGATGACGATGAAGAATATGTTGCTGCAGTAAAACTTGGATTTCCAACTCCACCATTAATTCTTTCATATAGACCATTCTGGAATCGTAGAAGAGATAATAAAAGAAAATGGGAAGACAGAAATGATAGACATTCGCATTATTCTCATCATAAAAAACCAAATTATGGTTATAATAATGATTATAGAAGATAAGATAAATTATTAACAGTATACATGTATGAATTGTATTATCCAGTGGTTCTGACTTATATAATAACTTATACCTTAAAATGATTTTATTACAAAGTCTATTATTATAATTATTTTCTTTCAAAAATAAAGATTTTGGGATTTAATTAAATGTACATCCATTTTTAAATTTATTTGATTAGGATGAATTTTTTTCAGTTAAAATCATTCTACATTATATTCACAATACTCCTGTCTTGTATGCATGCAATGTGTGACTGTCCACAAGTCATTAAATTTTAATAATTTTTTTTTATTTAATAAAAGCACTTTGAACTGCATGGAAGAAATGCAGTGTTGTTCCTTTTAGATAGAAATCCGTTCAATTCCTCGTTCCTTTAGTATAAATAGGAATTTGTTCAGTTCCTCGTTTCTTTAAAAAAAGAAACATGTTTATTTCCCTGTTCCTCATGGTTCTTTTGTTGTCGATTATTATTCATATTCGCTAATCAAAACACCAAGTCATATGTGAATAAAAAGTGGAGGTCGTCTATTATTTTTTTATAGTTAAAAAACATGATAAGTAAACAACATTTTTTCTTATCAAATGTTTTTAAAACATTTCTTAGAAGAACAAAAGGGTTATAGTTTTTAAGTTTTCATTCCTTTAAAGAATAATGGAATTAATACCTTCATTCGTTCCTCTAAAAAGCAATCAATTTCATCCAAGAATCGTTCCTTAACAATACTGAAGAAATGTGTATGTTTGATTTGGTTGCTTATTTTTAAATTATTTATTTGAATCAATTAAATATGCTTAAACATCTATAGTTATATATCTAAACATTTATAATTTTGATGAATTTTTACTATACAAATGTGTTGTTCATATTTCTAAATTATTAATTTTTATAACAGGTTGCATAAATAATTAGTTAACATATTTTAATGAATCAATAGTAATCTAATGATCCCTTAAACATGATTTAGTGGCCTGTTAATTATAATGGGTCTCCAATTTTAGTTTATTAATAAATTAATCAATTCTTATGCAACCCTATATAAATAGGACATTATATAATCAAAAAATTAAAAAATTAATGAATTTTGGTAAAAGTAATAAATAAAAATTTGAATACATCGATTTCAACCACTCAAATTTGTATTGGATACAAACTTATTTCCTACCTACTTACTTCTAGTCAGATTACCTTACAAAAAATTTACAGGATTATATCAGCGAATTAAAATTATACCAACCCCAAATCATGACAATATAGGTAGCGTACATTGGTAGGTAGCATATTGCATATACTACATGAGTAGGTACCTACCAAATGTATAACTATTCATTTCCCAAATGGTGATTAATTTTATAATAAGTACCCACAAGAAAAATTGTATTTTATTAAAAATGATTAAGATCATTCAATGTTTAAAACATGTTTGTACTGTTCATCAATCTCAATGGTTATTGTTATTAAATTAGTGGCTATTCGGGTGCTTTCGAATATTATACTGCACTGTTTGATCAACTCTTTACTTACCTTATGTTTAAACAAGGTTTAATCCAAGAATAAATCATAGAACTAACTAACAATATAATAATTAATCATAAGTACTTTATATGAATAGTTAAATAATAGGGACTTAAAAAAAAAACATGAAATGGTATATATTTTGAGCATAAGTACCTATTTTACATGCATATGTTTTTAATGAAATATTAATTATTAAGACAATATTTTAATATTTTAGAGAAAATAAGCATCATGTAATTAAAACTTTTAATTTTTAAAAACCTAAAAATCCGATCTTTATGCCCATCACATTAGGATTTGATGCATAAAAAAATATATTTATATAAATACATTTTTTCACAATAATTTGGGCCGACTGACGACCGTTTATTATGAATCAATCAAATTATTAAGTATTTTCTATAAGTTTAGTTTAAAAATAGCTATAAAATAAGACAATCTGTTATTTCAGTTTTAGTAGAGAAGACAAAAGTTTTGACCAGCCCATATAGGGTAGATAATCGAAAAAAAAACTAATTTCCATTTATTTTTTATATCTCAACAAAATATTTATTACCATCTTACGTAATTTAATAATATGATATTCATAGCAAAAAATAGCCTAATTGCATTGTAAAAATCACGTGGGGAAATAAATTGTTTGTATAGGTAAATACTTATAATACCTGAGACCTGACTAGTTCGACAACCGATTCAAGTTGTTATTTGTTCGACAAAATCGGACAATTTATAAACAATTTAACAATGTTATAAAATAATATAAATTTAATCTACCCCACAAGAATACAATTTGTATACTTACGTAGTTTATTTTATCCTATAAAAATACATTTGGTTTTATCTAATAAAAAAATAATAATAATAATGTCCCAACCTATTATTGATTCATCTGTTAGTATTTTATTGACTGTCAACTGCCAAGGCAGTGTCAATCGACATACGCGTAGTGCTGACAGAACTGCTACGAAAATATTACATTATGTAGATTATAGGTAGCAGTCATATAGCAAAGTTATTTGTGCAGTATTTATCGTCCCACGACTCCTTTGTGTCTTCACAAAATTTTGACGGCTCCCAAATTACTAATGACAAAAATAATAATATTTATAATATGTATGTAAATGTATGTAGGTACCTATTTATTTATTTATTTATTTAATAATATTTATATATTATATTAATTTTGCGACTTCCGCGACGTCCCTGATAGCCGTCGTGGCTATAAATATATAATTTATGAATAATAAACCAAAAATATATATTTTAATTTGTGGGTAAGTATATTTCATATTGTATATTCCTATATAATAAATACAACATTTAAAAATGATTAGTAAAACATAGCAAGCATAACTTAATAATATTATAATAATTGTTATAATATTATATTACAGATGATTAATTCAAATTTTTTTATTTGCCAAACAAAATCTAAAATTTAAAAAATATAAGTATATATTATAAATTATAATATATAACTAATATATATATATTGTAATATGTAACTATATTTTTATCTTATATCTTATATCTCTATACTATTGTCTATTTTATAGTACCTATATAGTAATTTTTTTCATTATTCAGTGAACACAATAAATTCTATGTCAGATAAACTCAAGTGTTTGACAATCCAATTCTTGATAATGTGTTCTGTATTATATTGTACCTACCTATTATACATAGGTACGTTTTCATTGTATTAAATCAACATATTTTCTTATAAAAATATATATATATCTAGATGCTCATATAAATATTACGATAATTTTTTTTTCGGTAATGGTAATGGTAATCTATATGTGACTATGTTGTATGTAGGTACTAGTACTATGCACTAACATTGAAGATTTATAAAAAAAAATATTTTCTTAACTTTTCTGTAGAGTACTTTTTCATTAAGCACATACTATTTAATAACTTATATATTGATTTAAAACTATACTGTCTTATCGTCATTTATGGTGTTGAATAATATGAAATAAATAATACATTAAATTAATTAATTGCACATATTTTTTTATTTATAATTTTTATAATACCTTTTACAGATTAATAATTGAAATCGTTAATCTGCAAAACCAAATACTTTCTTAAAAAAAAATATATAGAACGTTTTTCCATTATTTAGTGAACATTCAAAATAATGAAAATTCAATATCAGATAAATTTAAATTTTCAACGATTTATTTCTTGACAACGTCAAAGTTGTTAGCTTTCGATTCCTGAGATTTCAAAGATGTACCTCCAATTGCGACTTCCTCATCACCTTCAGATCCAATGTTTCTGGACTGGAATAGAGATGATGCATCTGATGATGCTGAATTAGCAGAGAAAGTGTTTAATGGAGCTGGTGTCGAAGATCCGAAGAAAGATTGTTGGCCGAAGTTGAATGGAGCTGCGGATGAACCAGCGAAACCTTCTTGGACGACGTTTGAGCCATAGAATCCAGCCGGGCTGGCAGTTGAACTGTATGTGCTTATTGGACTAGCTGTAGAGCTGTAGAATGCACTAGCAGACGCTGGAGTAGAGCTGTAGAATGAACTGCCAGATGATGGAACAGAGTTGTAGAATGCACTGCCAGATGATGGAACAGAGCTGTACAATGCACTACCAGAACCTTGAGCTAAACCAGATGAGAAAGATTTGTAACCAGATTGGCCATAAAGAGCACTGGATTCATATCCTAAAGCGGCCGGAGATTGTTGATAATAGTGGACAGTGGCGAAACGTTGAGCCGGAGCTGCAACCGGGACTGGAACCTTAACTTCAACTGGAACTTGAACTGGGTATGGCACTCTTTTTTCTACTGGATATGGGACTGGTCTGTCCACAGATACTGGAACTTTAACTTCTACTGGAACTGGAACTTTAACTGGAACGTCGTACCTTACTGGATAGGGAACCCTCTTTTCAACGGCATATGGGACCAATTTTTCTACTGGGTATGGCACGGCTTTTTCTACGGCATATGGCACTGGTTTTTCGACGGGGTATGGGTATGGTACTGGCTTTTCTACGGGGTATGGCCTGTCAACATTTACTCGCACTGGGTATGGGACTGGTTTTTCAACTGCGTATGGGACGGGTTTCTCAACTGGAACTGGAACTGCGTACGGCCTGTCGACTGGGACTTTCACTTCATAAGGTACTGGCTTTTCAACTGGGTATGGCACTCTCTTCTCAACTTCGACTGGGTATGGTTGAGGAACGTGAATTGGACGGTCTACATTAACTTGCACAGCGTATGGCACGTGTTTTTCCACAGTGACTTGGTATGGGTGTGGTACACGAACCACGACGGGGTATGGAACTCTCTTTTCAACTTGGACGTAGTATGGAACTGGAACTTCTTTAGAAATGGTAACTTCATGATGGGGTGCAGGGGCGTTAGCTACTGCTGGTATTTCAACCGCATCATGGCTAATTGCGTCAGACTTGATGATTGCGCCTTGAGAATATGATGGGGCAAAAGCTCCTGAATAGTATGAACCGTATGATGTAGCAAAAGCCGGTGACCTATTCAATAGAACTGCTTCCGGGTTTGACGAAACAACGGGTGAAGCTCCTTCTACTAAAAGTGAAGCCGGGGTGGAAGAATACGCAAAGCTTGCGTCTGAGAGTGCGGCACTAGACACTGCGGCACCAGATACGAAAGATGATGGTGTAGATGAACCAATTAGAGCAGCTGGGGTGGAAGAACCGAAAGATCCATCGTAAAATGGAGCAGGTGTGGAGGATCCAATGAATGAAGCTGCATCGAAAGATTGAGCTGCGGCTGCGTTTGAGTAGGCATTTGACGCAAAAGAGTTACGGAATGCGAACGGAGCTGGTGTTGAGCTGTAAGAAATAGTTTTGAATGGTGCAGCAGTCGTTGAGAACGAGTTTCCAAAAACAAACGGGGCTGGGGTTGATGGGCCAAAAGTCTTGGCTCCAAATGCGAATGATGGGTTGAATAGGGTGTCTCTCTTTTTCTCGTTCTTGACGTCCGCAAATGCGGTGGACACAACTAGGAGTCCCAGAAGAGCTATTTGAATCTGAAAAAAAGCAATGATAATTAAAATTATACACTAATAATTATTAATTAATTTCGTATTATAACATTTAATAATAAAATTACATGGAAATCAGAAAAAATATTGGAATAAAATGTAGTTGTGCGTAGAACTACAGTTACCTACTGACTATATTGGCACAATATTATAAAATTATAATAAATTACAATAAAACCTTTCTTTCTAACATTTTAAACATTTCAAGATATATCTAAAGTAATGAATACCTAGTATTTTATAATAACATCAAATATTTTCTATTAGTTGTTTTAGTAATTATATAGTTATATATAGTTATATATAGTTTTTCCTTTATAAGTATATTTTACTTGTCTCTACTGTAACTATAGGTACCTATACAATGCATATATTTATTTATATTATTCTATGCAAGAGCAATTTATAATATCTCGAAAACGTTTGTATTTTTTTAGCTATCAATTTATAATTTGACTAGTTCATCATTTGCACATATCTTTAAGCTTTAAGTTATAATCATATCATAAATATCAATGAAATCTGTAATTCAATAATACTATCATAATTATCAACTAAATAATATAAATTATAATAAGTTAAAATGATAAAAAATATAATATTATATTTTTAGTATATGTACGAATCTACTTAATTATTATATTTTTTATGTTTATACTCGCAGATATTAATGATAATTATGAAGGAAGAATAGTGAAAAAGTTTTTAAACAAGTTAATTTGAAAAATATTTTTATCCTTTTTTTACAGCGATTATTATTTATTGAAACGTGAAGTGGAATTTAGCTAATTTTATATCAATATGATATTTAAACGTAAATATTTATCAAATAAGTATAAAACAAGGAATACTTGGATTCAAAGTTACACTAAGTATAGGTACTACTTCTTTATGATATCATTATTAAATCAATAAAATTGGAATCGACGTTCATAATTTAATGTTATTTTATATTTTTAATATAGTAAGAAATGCAAGTTGTTTAACTATAAAACCATAGAAATATGATCAGCATAAAGCGAAAATAGTCTTGTTCGTTCTCACCATAGCACTGGAAGCCATAATGCTTGTCTCTTCTGTTTGTCTTGTCTGTAGGTACTGTTCAGTCCTGCAGCTACCGATTGACTGGATACTTTACCGAACACCGGCATTTCTTATATATAGGTACACGCGCGGGCATTACAATGTATATTGGATGGTCTCCAGTAAAAAAATATTGTAAAAACCAGTAAAGCGGTATGGGAGAATTTTTTATTGAAATCTAACATGAAAAAACCCCTCCTACCGATAAAATTTGATATCCGTTCCAAGGTTTTTTTATTAAAATTTTTATCGATTTTTTTAACATAATAAACGTATTTGGTTTTAAATTGTATACTCGTATTATACGTGGTTTTTTTTCGTCTGTATTTGTTTTTTTGTTTCGTCTTCTTATGTCCAAAAACCGGTTGTCCATATGCTCATCCAAGGGTTGCATAACCGTAATATTATATTATGATATGGATTCTGCAAAATCGCTGACCTTCGGTCATTAAACTGTATCCCATCCCACATCTTTTGACTCTAAGACTTTTTGCTCCTTCATCATTGTCACTGCAATGTCGTAGAATAGGAGGTACATACACACGGTAAATGTTAATTATGACAATATTGAATGCAAAACGAGCCAATTTGTATTTATTTTTTAACTGCTTTTATAAAATATAACTTAAAAATTATGTACATAAAATCAAATTTAAATAATGTAAATTTTGATTCTTCGTAACAAAGATTTTTTATATATTATTATGTATATTATATATTTTATGGGTAATACGTGTGTGTTACGAGTTTTTATCTAAAAGTTCACTATAAGTACATTAATATAATATGCAGTAGCAGTTAATTTCATATTTTATTTCTCTTTCATTATTATTATATAATTAAATTAATTTTTAAAATTGTATAAAAACTATAAGGATTTTAATCGCAAAATTACCAAAACCTACTTATAAAATCATTATTTTATAATATATAATATATAATATATTTGTTTTATTTTATTTTTATTTCTATTCCAACATTTTTTTTTTTTAATATAAAGTAATTAAAAATGAAATAAACATTTTTTTAGAACTTCATGTTTTCAATATGTGTACTTTTGACGCATTTGTATGTTTACTAAGCGGTACTATATGTCTATATGTCTATAAGATATGCATCATGGCATTGTTAATATTTGTTATAATATTAACAACAAAGCTTGTATCACAATTTATTTAAACTGCCTATTATAAATGTATTATAATTTGTTACAAACGCGTTTATGCTCGAATATAAATTTAAAATTAAATCAAAAAGTATTAAAACTATTGGTAAGTGACCTGCAGTTCAATATTCTTAAAAACTTTTTAAGATTTTATCAAAAATGTACTTTATATATTAATTTGAATGTTTAATCAAACTTCTGTGTGATAGTAATCATATTATGTTTATCAGATTTGAGTTAGTACATTTTTATAAAACTATTTAATAGTATTTACATCTATATTTAAACAAATTAAAAATACATTTAAATATTTGAAATCAACTGTCATCGCTTTTTTAAAACTAATTAAAAACAAACCGTTCATTTTATTTACCTATTACATTGTTTTAGACTCTGAGCGGATTGATGAATGTATATTGATTTTACCATGTTTTGAGTTTTTGTGTCTGAAGACTTTTATTATTATAGTATGAAAATTCTTCGATTTTCAACATTAATATTATCTATCTTTTGAACAGACAGCCGGAAGGTTAAAAGTTAAATACACCCAGAACTTGTTTTATTAATTAGGCGAAAAAAATTGGGCTAGTGGGTACCACATGTATTACATTAAGTGTCGTGTGGGTCACTGTAATAGTGTAATGGATGGGTTAAATTTGAATTCAATAATATAAAATCATTGAAATAAAATTAACTGTGTTTTTATGATTTTTATATCTTTTGGTTAATATATGAGGTTTCCATGTAATTAAAATTAACTTTTTTTTTATAGACATCTGAAGTTAAAATTTAGGTAATCTTTCGAGGAAATTAAACATATCTATTAAGAAGATCGATTTAGAAATTTGTACGTACCTATATTATTATATTTTAAATATACAATGAAATTTTCAAAATACTTAGCCTCATTTTATGCTTTTGACTATTTATACAATGAACTTACTCACACCACTCTAGGTGTTAATTCGGTTAGGTTAGGACTCAAAAGGTATTAACAATAACATATGACATACTATTTTAATACCTATTTAAATATTAATAGGTATTATAATAAATGCAATGTTTTCGGAAAAAAAAATTAATTACCAATAGTAAAATAAATTACTATAGTAGAAATATAAAATATACATCATGAAATATATACATAGTATTGTAGGTTGACAGACAGTCTTCGCATAGGATAATTTTTTTTTCATTGATCCTGTAACTATTATCTGGTTTGGAACACTTGTGAGTATGTGTGGTAATGATTTGTTACTAAAAACCCGAGTGGTCACCCATCCGGAAACTAGTGACACCGGTGAAACTTGTATTCAGAACACGTTTCGTGACTGACTACAATCATCACGTCACACAAAGCTACCGAATATCTTTTTGCTTTTTGTATGCAATAAATTATTGCATATTGAATTTATTTAACATCAATTAATTTATACTTGACAATAAACTGCTGACAACTTTACTACAGGGTGGTTAGTGGTTACCTATACTTCCCCCTTTTAAAAATGTGATTAATAATGAAAAAAAAGATCAAGATTCAGGAACAGAATGGACCTCATTACACATGCAGAGAATATAATTAAATTGTTATTAAAAAAAAAGAAAAATTATTGTTTCAAAAACTATTTTTTATCATCTATGTCGAGCAAGAATTAATAAAAACAGTAATGATTTTTTGGAGATCCATTAGTCTCAGTTTTCAGCATTATTATTCTGTTAGATGTTTGAAGTTTTTTATGTATAATGTAAAATTAAAAATATTAAAATTTTTAATAAAAAATTCCACACTTTTCCTCTCTTAACCAAAAATAAAAATATACCAGAAACATACGCTATTTATATCCATGCGATATTTTCAATATTTGTTAATTTTCGTTTTAATTATTACATTTGATTATTCAACAAGTAGGTATGTTATAGGATGATACAACATCTCCGCTCAGAATCGTTTTTCGTATGTAATGTTAGATTCTCAGCGGAGCGACGAATGTATTGATTTTACAATGATGCGTGTGTTTTTATTTTTTATTTTTGTGTCTGTCATCACCTTTTAGGACACTAAAAATGCTTAGATTTTCTTCAATAGTACTTTTTCTGATAGGAAAGTGAATCTAGTTGGTACTATGGAGGGTCAAAAGTAAAAATGTTTATATGAGCATTTCTAAGACACCATAGCATATTTCAAAATATTCTGACTTATTTTGAGCTATTTTTAGTTTCCATTTTTTTCAGTTTTTTTTTCTATAAATGTCAATAAAATTTTATTTGTAGGGTAAAAAATCTTGAAAGTGTAATAGTAGGCTTTTAATATATAGTTTCAAAGGCAGATGAAAAATATTAAAAACCCGTAGTAACAATTTTTTTTTATAGGTAATCAGAGTTCAAATTTTGATAAAATACGTAAAAATGACGAAGTTGTGCAATTTATTTTGAGTTAGAAATTCATAAAAATTTTTCTTCTTATATCTAAGGTTTGAAAATGTAATACAAGATTTCTCATAAGTTTGCCTAATTTTATCAATAAAAAAATGTTTATAAGCAAGTTAAAATAAATTTTTATGAGCATTTTAAGTTCAAATTTTTACAAGATTAGATATTTACTCAATTTCTCATGTAGCGATTTTTTTTATTTTGTTGCAATTCAAAAACGAACAATTGTAGATGCATGAAAATTTCACTGAATGTGTATATTAGCATTTTCTATACACCATCTAATTTTGAATATATTTTGACTGTTTTTGATCTCTTAACGGATCATTTAAATTTTCAATTTTTTTAGTTTTTTTTTATATAAATACCAATAAATTTTTATTTGTTGGGCCAAAAATAATGAAAATTTAATACAAGGTTCCTGATATATTGTTACAATAGCAATTGAAAAATATTAAAAATACATAAGCACACATTTTTTTATAAGCATGTAAAGTTCGAATTTTAATAAAATTCATCAAAATCTCGAAAATCATCAATCATTATAATTAAACAATTATAAAGTGGTCAGTTTTTATAACTACGGATTGAAAATTTAAAATAAAGATTCTAATAAATAGTACATACTGTAAACAAAAAATCTAAGAAATATATAAGCTCAGTTATTTTTTACAGACATTTCAAGTTAAAATTTGGATGAAATTAAAATCAATTTTAACGAGTAAAAGTATATATTATAATATTTTTCTAGCATCACTGATAATTTTAGGTTAATAATTAAATAATATGAATAATATTAATTCAACTTAGCAGCTAACGTAAAATAACAATATCAATATAATTTAAAATATCCTAGACTGGCATACCGTCTCCGCTCAGAATCGTTTTTCGTATACAATGATATTACATCATTGAATTCAAATTTAATATCATCCATTATACAGTGATCTACTTGTAACCTACTGTACAGTAGAGTGACATCCACTTGACCTCCTTATTTTGTCATTGAATTCAAATACAACACATTTATTACAATGACATACTCGACGATATACTACTGTACAGCAGCAGAGCTGTACACACTTGTCCACTTTTTATTATTATTATTATGACAATATCATTGTATGATGTTAAAATATAAAAACTAATATTATATGGGTAAGCTATAAAATTTAAAAAGGTTCATGGTTTTAAATAATCCATATTCCATATACCTTCCCCAAAACAATATAAACATAAATAATCCCTATATTACGTGGATTAAAGTAGCAATCCTAGCAATCGCAGCGCTATCTGCGAGCGGCCGTACGAGTTGTCGAAACACTGCTATACTTCGTCATTTTGTGGAAAACCCTATATAGTATAATATTCGTTTTATAAGTGTGTCTCGGTTTGAGTAGAGTTATCTCAGTTTTACCCATTGGCAGAAATCTATTAAAATTTCAGGGGGGGGGGGTTAATATTTTTAACATCAATGTTGGTGCGTGGGTCGATCCCACACAACTAAAAAAGGAGGCAGTTTGACGGACTTTTGGGACGTCTAAGTTCTTGCTATAAGTATTTGGTATATTTCTTAAACTACTGAAAGTTAGGTTAGGTTTCTGATATCTCCCAAAACGATCTCCGAGATTTTTGTCAAGTTCAATTGAGTAGTTTTTGAATATAAGAGCTATACACATGCATTTGGTTTTAACATAAGGTTTCTTTATTCAAGGCCATAAGCTTGACTATATTATGCTGCATGCGCTTGTACCTAATCTGCCAGAGTAACCAATAATGGTTATCATTTACATACAAAAAAAAAGGAGAAATATTTTTTACTATTACTTTTATGATCTGTAAGTTGTAACCAATAAACAAAAGAAAAGTTTCAATTTCTACCTTAATTCTCAAAATCTCTTTTTGACCACCTCATTAAAATGTGAATATAGGAAAATCTTTTTTTATTGGCTATTGCACATCTAGGTCATTATAGAGGAACCACTATTCCAAATATCAAGTTCCTAGGTTTTGTAGTTTTGAGATATAGCGTTGAATGAGTGAGTGGGTGGTATTTGGCTTATATATATATTGTTTAATTTGTAATACTAGGGATTATATTGTTATAATAATATACTATAATATTTTAATATTTTATAAGTAGTATCAATTGTTTTAAATAGGTACTAAGTATTTATAATCAATGATAATATTATATACAGTTTTTCAATTTTTTGTTTAGTATATTACGATTTTAATATAATTTATGGATTACGAGTTTCAATATCAAACATTATTTATTAGGTAATATTGTATAATATGTAGAAAATTATATGGAAAAGTGAGGAGTGGGGGGACAGGGCCCCCCACATTATTATTATGCCCAAGGTGTGTACTCATACAATTTTTTAGGACGACATCCACTGCTGATGATAATTTTGAGATAGTGTAAATTCAACAGCAAACACGGTACACAATACAATTCGTAAAACATTTCATTATTTCTGAAAAAGGGTGACTAAAACAATGATTAATTACTAACTTTACTAACTAGTCGACTGAACATTTTCTTTACGATTAGCTGACATGAATATTATTTTAAAGACTAATTTATATAATTGCTAAAATAATTATTAAAGTGAAAAATAAAAATACAAACATTATATTAATTAGAGAGAGGATTTCTATGCAATTGCATTGTTTTTGACTTTTTACATTTTTAGATTTTTGTCAGTAATCTTTAATCATAATAGTTTGAAACTAATGTTGAAATTGTTTTCGCATATGTCTGCATATTTATTGGCTATTACATATTTTTGCATATTTTTGCATATTTTTACGATGTTCATAATATACCGAACCGAACCGAAACGAAATTTAAAAAAAAAAAAAGGTATAAAATAATATTATGTCAAGTAGAAAAATCAAAAATAAATTTTTTAGGTAATAAATAATAATTGAAATAAAGACAAGATAACTAATAAACGATTAAAACGCAAACTTTTAGGTCTTGATCGCTCTTGCTATGTCCGTCGGTTATCGACATACCACCATATAGTTTCGTCCATACATCGTGAATATACCGAAAATAAGTAGTTCGATTTGCAATAAAAATCGAGAATGGATTTTCTCAGAGAACAAAGACGCTGAGGTTTTCACTATTGATGGAAAAATATTATTTTGCAACCATTATGTAAAATCTACTGTTTGTGAGAAAAAGTCTCAAGTAGATCAACACATAAAATAGGTACTTCTTTTTATAAATTTTTTATTTTATCGTTCTGTATGATATGTTGGTTTTATTGTTTTTACTTTTCTTAGTTTTCTTGTATTTTTATTGCATATTTTTACGATTTTAATGGCATATATTTTGATACTTGTAAGTGCATAAAAATCTGTTCTTTAATTATAATATTCACATTGCAGCATGCGATAAAGTCGTAATGTATATTATCCGAACAAAGAGATCCCGTTTAAACCAATCTTATAAAAACACGACTTGTTTGGAGCAAATTTAATGACCAGTTAGTAATATGTTGTTACAAAGTGTATGAACCTGTTTGGACCAATTTATTATATAATGTAATTTATAAATTCCATTTTCCAAATAATTTTTCACAAGCTTAGGACGGTCAAACAGTTTTTACCTGGTTAAATTGTGTTTAAAATTAAAATTTTAAAATGATTATACATTTGGACACACACGTTATTGCATCTGGTCTAGGTAGATGTATGTAAAACATTTTACATAATAGGGTCGCTAGAAGTCCCATATAATACTGGAATGTTCCTCTTTTAAACTAAGTGTCCCGTCACTCTCTAAACTAACTGTCATCACTCGTCGAGACACCAAACTTTCCAATTTTCCAAAAATGTTTTTATTAATAAACACATAATAAATTTATTTCCTTTTTTTGTATAGAGAATTATCTTTGGTGGAAATTGTGGGCTTGGTAAAGATTACTGACAAAAATATCAAAAATGTGAAAAGAAAAATTATACAATAATTGCATCAAATTCTGCGCTCTGATTATAATATAATCAAACTTGGGTCTTTCATTGATAGGTAACTCATTATGTTACGTAACAATATTCGGTTTTTGGTTTGGCTATACAGCATAGTACACCGTCATATTATAATTGGAAAATAAAAATGAAAAACTGTGCTCAATTGAGCATTATATTGTTTCTCAGTGTTTATGATTTAGACAAAACTTGTTCCAATTATTTGATCCAAATAAATACCATATTTATCAATTAATCCTAACTGTATTCGATCAACTCTGTAGAACAATTTTAATAACTGAAACAATTTATTTAGTATAGTTATGATAGGAAAATGTTTTAAATTTTAAAATCATATATTATGTTTATTACAGTGACAATAATATTCATGGTTTATCAATTAATTTTATGTCAACAAAATATAATCAAACTAAATTATTTTTTAAGCTGTTATATATTTATATGTAAGTATGTGAAAAAATTAATATTATTTTACTACCTACGATATTATAAAAATATGTCCTGCTTTAGGTTGTATAGGTGTATAGCTGATTAGTGCACTTATATCATAATTTTTCTAGTGGTAAAAATGCTTGAATATTCAATTTTTAGGATGATTTCTAGTAGAAATTAGATCTAGTTGAGGAGAGGGGGTTAATATTCCTAGTATTTTTCAAAATTTAAGGATTTAATCTTTTTACTGCAATTCAAAAACAAATAACCGTTATAATTTTCATAAAATTTTTCTATTTACATTTTCTAGACATGACACAATTTTTAAAATATTTTTACTCTTTTTGAGCTACATAATATAGACAATTAACATTTGCTATATTTTTATTTTTTTCTATAAATGTCAATTAAAAATTTTTAGCTCAAGTAAAAAATAATTTTAAAACGTAATACAAGGTTCCTCATAAGTCATATAGTAGTTCATCATACCAATTAAAAAATATCTAAAATTCATAGTCACAATAGTTTTTATAAGTGTTTAAAGTTAGAATATTAACGAAATTCATCAAAATCTCGAAAATGTTAAACATTTTTTGTAGTTAAGGAACCATAAAATTTTTATTTATATCTATGATTTAAAAGTCAAATACAAGATTCTTCATATATTGTTATTACTGGAATTTAAATATGTTGTTTCTTTTTGAGCTATTTTTTGACTGACCTTTGAAATTATTGATTTTACTGAGTTATTTTTCTATGAATTTCGATCAAAAATATTTCTCTCGATCAAAAATCTTGAATGTTGTGCAATTTATTTTGAGTTAGAAATTCATAAAAATTTTCTTCTTATATCTAAGTTTGAAAATGTAATACAAGATTTCTCATAAGTTTGCCTAATTTTATCAATAAAAAAATGTTTATAAGCAAGTTAAAATAAATTTTTATGAGCATTTTAAGTTCAAATTTTTACAAGATTAGATATTACTCAATTTCTCATGTAGCGATTTTTTTTATTTTGTTGCAATTCAAAAACGAACAACTGTAGATGCATGAAAATTTCACTGAATGTGTATATTAGCATTTTCTATACACCATCTAATTTTGAATATATTTTGACTGTTTTTGATCTCTTAACGGATCATTTAAATTTTCAATTTTTTTAGTTTTTTTTTATATAAATACCAATAAATTTTTATTTGTTGGGCCAAAAATAATGAAAATTTAATACAAGGTTCCTGATATATTGTTACAATAGCAATTGAAAAATATTAAAAATACATAAGCACACATTTTTTTATAAGCATGTAAAGTTCGAATTTTAATAAAATTCATCAAAATCTCGAAAATCATCAATCATTATAATTAAACAATTATAAAGTGGTCAGTTTTTATAACTACGGATTGAAAATGTTTGAATATTTAATACAAGATTCCTCGTATTATGTTAATATTGTATCCATTTAAAAACATTATAGAGATGCAGTATAGCGACATTTTTTTAAGCATTTAAAGTTCACATTTTGACAAAATTTGTATACATATGTTACTCATAAGTAGGTACGTATAGTTCATACTGTAACTAAAAATCTAAAATGTATTTAAAATTTAAATTTTAAATACAATTTTTTTTTTATAAACATTTTAAGTTTGGATTTGGATGAAATTAGATATTCAAAAGATTTTAGTTCCTTTGTTATAATTTAAAAATATTATTTGTTTGTTCTTGAAACTTTCGATGCGAATTATTTTGTAGTTTCATACCCAATAACAATTTCATATGTAATGTTTCGTCAAAAGATAATTTATCTTACCTACCGTTTTACTAATTTTAATAAATAAATAATTTGAATACTACCTAGCATAAATGTATTATAAGATATAATTATAGTAATATAGGTTGATAGATCATTTTTTGCTGAGAACCATGTTTTGTATGCAATGATTTATTATTGAATTCCAATTTAACTCATATATTACAATTACTTACTCAATGATGAGGTACAAAAAATTTGGATAATGTATATTTAATTTTTTTAACTATTTTATAAACAACTTACCAAAATCCTTGTATAGTTGTACACGCTTCAAGGTTTTCAACCCAGAAACAATTTTTTTTTAACATAAATCGAAAAAAGTTAAAATATTTAAAATATCTTTATATAGAACCAAGATTTATTGAAATTTATACACCTAAATATAAATATTTTATGACAATATTGTGTCAAATAATTTATAAATAATAAAGTACATTTATTTATTACAATTTTTTTAAAAAATACAACGATGAAAACATAATCGATTTTATCGAAAACTATAGTGTAGTGTAAATATTTTAGTTTTCTGTGGTTTTTTTGTTGGTTATTCTTTCCATTTTATAAATATAAGTACTGGTGATTTTTATTTTGGCCCTTCTCCTCCAAAGTGTCAACTGTAGTATCCAACTTGAGATTAAATATTGTATTGTATTTTTGTTTATTTCTTCAAAAAGATAATAGACCCAACTGAACAGGTTCGTGTGTGGGCCCAAAAATTATGCTACCAAACATTATCCACTCACTTGAAGATTGAGTTTCTTTGGTTTAAAACTTGAAGCCAAAAATAAAAAACTCAATTTTATGTATAATATAATATTATGCACCAATTATAGATTAATCGCTTCGCTCAGAATCTAAAACAAACACAGAATGATACAATAAAGGCTGCTGCAGTTAACTTGTAATCGTTAATTTTTTAAACAAGCTGTGAAACTTAATTTTTACTTTATTCGTTAATAAATTAAAGTAAGAACATTTTTGGCGTATTATCTAATTAATTTCTGTACTTGTAATTGTTGATTATGTATTCACGTATTAGTTACTAGTTGAAAATTATGCTGTATAGTTGCCTTTATAAGTTATAAGTATTACCTACAACAATAACTAATCAGTACATAGTATAAATATTTTATCGTGTAGTTTACTCTATATGATTGTTAGGCACATTACTCGGGTAAGCTTTGAATGGCAAGTCGGAATGTACCATGTTGGTGTTTAACGTAGTTTATTCATTGACCATCACAGCTTACATAGGTACATACAATTAGCTAGTGTCCACAAGACTGCTCTTAGGTATTTAACAAAATAAAAAAAAACAAGTAGATTCCTGACGACGGTGTTCTATGCTCAATGTTGTATAGCCAAACCCAAAACCGAATATTGTTACATAACTTAATGAGTTACCTATCAATGAAAGACCCAAGTTTAATTATATTATAATCAGAGTGCGGAATTTGATGCAATTATTGCATATTTTTCCTTTTCACATTTTTGCTATTTTTATCAGTAATCTTTACCAAGCCCACAATTCCACAGGCTCACAGTTCAATCAAACGTAAACATGTTCAATGTAAGATCCGTTTATTACATATTATATAGACAATAAGTTAAATAAATAAATAACGTACACTATTTGACGTACTATATCTAAGGCTAAATATATAAATAATTAAAAACAATATAGGTTCCTATATAAATTATTGTGAATCGTCACACAAACTCGTTTCACGCAACATAATATGGACGGTTATAAATTCACAGGTGGTCGTGTTCCGGACGGGCTTATAATGTTCTGCTAAGTGCTGGCGCGAAATCCGATCGCGCGTGTTGTGGTGTCATTGCGCTTTCAGTACGCTGTGTACGACGAGTACAGCGGGCCGGCGGTGGTGCGGTGCGCCAGCAGCGTCCGCTTCCAGTGGTGGTGACTGGCCGCCGGTGCCGGTGGCACGTAATACTCGTACGAGAATATCTTTTTGATGTTGCTCATCAGCGACACCATTAGCGCCATTTTGCTGACCAACAGCGCTTTGCCGCCCAGCGTGGACATGAACATGAAGCCCATCGGTATCAGGATGGCCGACATGATCATGTAGGTGCCCACGATGATCGGGAACACCCTCCGGTAAGCGTGACGTCTGCGCCCTGCCGGAACAAAGTCAAACGAACGCGTCAATAATATTTTTACAACGCGTATGCGGGCTGTGCACATAATATCGCACGGGGTTCTAACAGTAATTCGATTTCCCGAGGTTGTCTCATTAAGTGCCTATAGTTGATTTGGCTCTTTTAATATACCTGGTACCTACAACCATTGTTATGATTTTAAATCGTGTACATCGGGCTCCGGTGTATTGAAGAGTAACATTTTACACTTAATTTCACGTCGAAATATAGCTATAGTGTTAAAACAATGTCTATGTATATTGTATGTAAATGTCTACAACGTTTACCAAATGACACTTCGATAACATGACGTAGGTACCTATTACGTTTCCTAATAATAACGTACACTATTATCATAATGGCTTATTAGTTATGACCGTGAACATTTGTATTTGTATAATAATATGTTTAAAGGGGCTAAACCATAACTTGTTTTAAAAAGTAATATTTAGCATTTCATATGGCATTTAAATTTTGGGTTTGTCTTTGTATTTCGAATTAACTCCAATTTTCGGATTTGATACATATTATTATATACAGAGTGATAGAGTGTCACATGAGAGGAGGACTCGCCGCCCGGACAAAAACTGGTTTTTTGTCGTTTTACATCTTACTAAAGAAAATTAAAAATTATGAGATTAATGAAAATAAAATGTTGAAAAGTCAAAATTTTAACATAAACTTTATAAAATGACTATCTTCAATGGTTTCAAAAATAAAAAAACTATTTTTAAACTTTTTTCCAAAAATTTAATTAATTTAAAAAATAAAATATGTATAGTCCATGTCTTTGTGAGTAAAAAAAAAATGATTCATGATAAATTTATTATTTCAGGAGATATCGCAATGGGTAAATCCTCGTGGGATACCCTGGATAGGATAGGATAAATTTAAATATGAAATTTAGGTACCTACTTGTATATAGTTATATAATTCTATTTCATAAATTTATATCCATGATATGTAAAAAAGAATACATGGAATATGAATAAATTTCTAAACATATTATTTTTTTACTACAAAACGTTTCATTCATAGGCAACAATGATCGTGTAAAAAATATGTATTATTCACGATATGGGTTCTTTACATGAATCTATCCACTCTACAAACATTACGATTTCAGTTCAATATTTCATTAAAAATGAATAGATTATATAGGCAACCACAGTAACATTTTTTGAATGTTCTTTGTACTATCTCCAAAATTAAAATATCAAAAAAAACCTATGATGTGACCTAGAATAGTAGAATGTATTCAAAACATTGAATCGGTGAGGTAGGGGTCGCCACAATAAAAATGTTTAGAAACACTGAGTAACCCTAAGTAATATTCTCATACTAAAAATAACAGAGTAAAACAGATTCTTCTGAACATTACAATATTATATTGTCCATAATGGTATGCGTTCATAAAGAGGGAGACAGTGTTATTTAATCTATTCTGTGGAGTTTTGATTGGCAAGTGTATGCGGGTAAAACAATTAACATTATAGCCGGGTGCACACCAAAGCAAGGCGAAACGGGCGACCAGGTTATTGCAGTGGGCATGCAGTGGGTCGTGAAAATTTTTTAACACTTCATTGGTGTGCGCCTGGCCACTTAAGTGGATGTGACATGTATATAGGTACTATTTATTGAAACTTCAGAAGAGAAATATTCCAATATTAAACTTTGATAAAGGGTATAATATTAGTAATTTTCGTAAGATGACGATAGTAAAACATTTCCAAATATTTTTTTATGTGTTATAATTTAACACATTTTCTTATTTTATATTAATATTATAGAATTATTTATATATTTTTGTACACGTCCCATATAATTTTTACATAACAATACTGAGGATTAATGTGTCATAAATCATAATATAATATTATACATTATACATGCACATATATATATATATATAATATATATTATATAAATTAGATTCTCCATGGTGGAGCGGCAAATCTATATTTTTACAAAATTTGCAGCCCTCCTGCTGTGTAATAAATAGAAATGAATTCTACTTTAAAATGTATTATTGCAAGAATCAACCTACACAAAAAATATAATAATATCAAATATATGATTTCAATAATTCAATTACATTGCCTAATTTGTGGGTGTACTTATTCATTTTTAATACCTGTTATTAAATGTTTATTTTATTATAATATATTGTTACGTGTAGATTAAAGAAAATTATATGTGTATAATATGTATTTAAAAGACTTGGATGCCTAAAAAAGAAACGGCGTTCATTACCTACCTCTTTTAATATCTGTACTTTGTATATTATGTTATGATTTATGACTATTGTCTCAAACTAATACGTCATTTTTATTGCTAAGTTAAAATTGTTAGCTTTTTATATTTATTTACTTTTTAAAACAACTACACTACACTTTTTTTCAGATTGTCTGGAATATTGTTGTGTAACATGAGAGATATTTTTAGTAAACTTTTGTAAGAATTTTGGTTGGAATTATATTTTATAACTACAACTGAGGTCTATGTCGCATAATGAGAATTCTTTGATAATATGACCGTTGTATTACATCGACACATCGTTGTCAAGAAGATTTGATACAGACCGTTTTGAAGGATTTCAATACGGGCAATTTACTAAATATTTGCGCCTTTCAAATATGTGCATAGTTAGTGACCATTAGTACGTCACTTAAAATATGTAAAAGAATCGAGAAATTCATCCGTATGCTTATGTTACCTATTTTTAGTCGACAAGTTATATTTTTAAAAAGCAACGAATTGTTATCTAACGTATCGATCAAACTAGATTTGCGATAACAAATCTGAAAACATATTTAAATTTGTTATGAAGTTTACAATTTGGTATAGTTTTTAATCACTGGTTAAAAATTTCCAATTTTTTACATTTTAGTATTCGTAATGATTGATTTCAAGTAAACTGCATAAAAATGAAAATACATTTTCAGATTTAACATCGCATTATTGGCTTTATCGTACCGCACATGGACAAAAATAGGTAGGTATGTTTCGGCAAAAAATGTAATGGTATCGGATCCACTTCAATATTTGGTGACATCTCTAAATGATCGTTAACGTAGTTTAATGTTTTTCGTTGTAATATTACATTTACTACCATGCTATGACGCTGCTTATTAAAGTAATATTTAAGATGAGCAAGGGACTTTGAATATCTTCTGTTCATAAAAACGATACGGAATTTGGAAACTAATCTAATTTAATTTACATAATATATAGTATTGCATGATTCATTATACCGTATTATATTCATATTGGATTCTGCATTTGTCGGGCCTGGGGCCTGGGCTTTACAATATATACGTTATTGACCGTATACCACTTTGTCATTCCTACACCCCTGTATAACTCATAGACACAATACACTAAGTTCAATTGACTAAATAGAATAAGTTAATTTTCAGCAAGTTTATGTATATTATTATAAAAATTAGAAATTACTTGTGTGCATTATGCCATTATACATTCATGTTATTTTGCTTCAGATACTAGGGGAGGTGCGATGTATATAGTACATTTTATCATTAATCAGTTTGTTTGCATTTCTTTGGAATTTAAATTCATGTTAATAATTGTAAATAAATGTACATAATTGAGAATGTGTAATGTTTCAAAACACTACTGCAGCATACCTTCGACGGTGACGTTATTATCTGGAGTCCATAGATCAATTTGCAATGAATGGCTATCGAAGAATGAAACCATTCTGTTGATTAGGTCGAAAGTATGATTCCCGTACCTAAATATAAAATGGTTAATTATGATTATATGTAAGGTATATTGTACTAAGGTATATTATTTATTACTATCAACTAGTATAACGGGATGAACTCGGAAATAATAACAGTATATTATATATTCCAACTTTAAGAACTATCAATCTCGACAAACATCAGATATTAAAAATGAAGAGTCGGCTTAGAACTACGGAGGCTTAGGGTTAAAGAGGTTTCGATATCAGAGAATACTATATTCTATAACTTTGCGTAGGTATACAGTTTTGTATAAATTCAGAAAAGGCTTCTTTCTAGTGTATTGATTTTTAATGCCATTACGATTTTCTAGGTAGGTACCAGCTATTTAATAAACATTATGGTTATAATGACATTTTATGATGAACCACAACGATAATAGGATTTCATACAATGAAGCTATAATGCTGCTACTTATAAGCCATTATATTAAATTTAAATTAAATTATTATCAGTAGCTCTTTACAGTAATAAATTGATATTTGAAGATATAGCTGTGTTCTTGTAAAACAGAGTTTCAATACCAATTTTAGGTTAATTAGTCATTGCCAATTGGGCACACTAAATCCATTAAATACATATTATTATTAAACACGTATACAAAACGTCACAAACACTGATAATTAAAAAAAAACTCCACGGTCCAGGGCAGTGCACCAGTGCCTTTTTAAACTTGCATTTCCCTGTTATAGGCAATAGTTTCTATTGTAAATTTGGTCATTATACTTTTGAATCTCGAAGCACTTTTCTGATCTACTGTTCCTTAAGCAAGGATATTTAAATTTTTGTACCTGAGTATTAATATAAACTATCATTTTTATTTGGATTCGTTGAATCAGAGCTATGCAAGAATATATGTTATAATTATGTAAGTACTTTTATAATTGTGATCACAACTCATAATATTTATAATTACATTTGTAAGAAAATAAAATTACAATGTAATTATTATAATTAATAACATAATTATTGAGATGAACAACTAAGTATAAGAGTTAAAACCATCCTGTCAATCGATCACTATAACAGTAGAAATATAATATAAGTATCCAGCAACGCATTTGCGGCGCAGAGCAAAATTTAAAAAAAAGAACTCATGACGACGACGTCAGTATATTACACGAGACGGCGCCGATATTAACCTCTGTAATTATATGAAAAATAGTCCAACCTCTTTGTGGCCTAAACTAAATGAACCGATTGACTTGAAATCTACACTGATTGATCAGTATGCTATGTAGACGATACTTTTATAAATTTCAAATATTTAGGAGGATCACAGCCTGAGTAATATGCAAAAATATTAACATAATTATTAATCGAATTGTTATTTTTTCAACAATACATATATATATGTTGTACCGCCACGTTTTTGTTAGCCACTCATATTTTTCCTTCCGTTTAACCGGACTTTTCCAGTAACATTCATAGCTATATATCATATTTACTAACCCAATCCGTAAAACAACAAAGACAAATATTTTGTCCCCACAGTTTTTCACTCATAATATAGGTTAAATATATCCAACATTTGAATAAAGAAATGAGTGATATCAAAAAGGAGTAAAATCATTAGTATGGAAATTGTTTATAAATAATAATTGTTTGTATTTGATGAAGTGCGATAATTTAATACAAATAATTTAACTTAGCTTGGTGGCTACTAATATTTACGACTACGACTAAAGATAAAATGCCGACATGAATATTTACATCCCCATTTTATTTTTTTTTAATATTACCATAACATTATTTAAGTACATATAATATGAGTAGCCGCCAAGCTAAGTTAATAATTATTTGTATTAAATTATCGTAGTTCATCAAATACAAACAATTATAAACAATTTCTGTATACTAATGAATTTAAGAAATTACTTAGTCCCCTTTTAGTATCACAACTCTTTAACTTGAGTTTTTTTTCTTAGCCAGGTTTTACACTTAGTTGACGCAGTGTTTTGTTGGGGGTGAATAATAATAAATAATTAAAGAATAATTATATTCCTTATTTACATATTATTTAATATTATAAAATTAATAAACAATTTATTTAAACGTTTATGATCCTCATTATTTTTTATGTCACTATAAAGCGCGAGTGTGTCTTGAGTAGATAAATTTGTTATTCAAACTTCAAACATATTAGAACTTTTAATGTCAACATTGTTCAAATATTCTTAACCACAACTCAACTAATATAATGATTACAATATCTACTTTAGATTCTGAGCGGAGCGATGAATATATTGATTTTACAATGATGTGTGGTTTTTTTTTTGTCTGTCATGATCTTTTGGGGTAGTAAAACTTCATCGATTTTCTTCAACAGTATATCTTTTCTGATATTAAAGTGAATCTAGTTGGTAATTTTGGGGTCAAAAGTAAAATATTCTTAATAGTTTTCAAATGCGCAGGGCAAAAGAAAAGAAAAATTAAGAAAAAACGGGAATTTTTATGTAAAATGGTTTTCGAAAAAATTGATTTTGGTTTTTGGTGTAACTCAAAAAAAAATAACCGTATATTCATGAAATTTTCACTGGTTATTTATATTAGCATTTTCTATACTTGGTACAATTTTCTAAATATTTTGATTTGTTTTGAACTGTTAACGGGCACATTGAGTTTCCAATATTTTTTAGTTTTTTTTCTACGAATGTCAATAAAATTTTATTTGTTGGGTAAAAAAGTTTGAAATTTTAATGCAAGACTTCTGATACATGGTTACAATAGTAGTTGTAAAATACTAAAAATACATAGGCACATTTTTTTTTACAAGCATTTAAAGTTTGATTTTTGACAACATTTATTTTTGTAATTGATTAAAATTTTGTAAAAAAATTTTTCAAAAACGTTATATATAAATACTTTTTGAGAAAATAAGTGTTTAGCTTTAACAGAATCGCCTTGTTTATGTGTTTGAAATAATTTATTATCTTGTCAGTATGAACAAAAATATATACCTAACTTGAAAGCTATTTGACAATAGTTATTGTTAATTTGAACATAAATTAAGATTATAAAATGACATACCTATACGTTTTGTAAAATATTCAAAGTTAATGATTAATTTTATGGATTTAACGATAAAAGCTAATCAAAACAATATTCACTGTATTCCTACCAATAACTGAAGTTTGTTTAATGTTATAGAAACGTGGAAACCAGAAACCTTCAAAATAGTTTCTACTTAGTTCAATAGGTAGTCTATATTTTATAACTATATCAGAATGTTTGTAAAACTCTATTCAGGCACACAATACCTAATTTTATATGGTAGTAAGAGGGAAAAATAAAGTTTTATCATATTTTGATTTCAGAATTGAGTTACTTGGACTTATTTTTTGTAAATCATGTGGATTGTGGGTAACGGCCAGTGATGGTAGGTGAATCAAATTAAGTTTACAATTTTATACATAAGGGTACGTTTGATTAAATAATATTGAGAATCAAAAATTCGTACGTGTTATTTAGTTATTTAGACTGATTATTGCCAATAGTTTTAAAAATACTTAATGATTCCTCAATATGCTCCCACACTATAGCTACTAATTATGCCTCCTTGAGTTCACAAGATTATTTCGATGAAAAGCTTCTCTTAGTTATACAGTTCATTTTTACTAAAAATTCATATTTTGTGTAATATATTTAAAACTAACTAATCATATTCTCGAACCTACTCTCTATAATTTTCTATTCTATTTCATTTGATATAAATTGATGCTTTCATAATTAATATAATTTCAATTGCAGCTCTATAATCAATTCATATATTAAAATATATGACTGGATCAATAAATAAATAATAGAAATTAGTGACCTTTCCAGTGTTTTAGTTATAAGTTATAAACTTATAATAAATGTCCAGATGTCTAACAATAGATATTTATAATATATAGTCATCGCGATGATTTTTATTGTGTGATATTTTATACACTATTATTACAGAGAAAGAAATATATTATTAATATTAAAATGTTTTTTTTTTTCATATTTTTTTGCGATTGTTATAATATTAGATTAATGATGGTGTTTAGCAAAATTGTTATTTTTATAGATTTATTTTATTAGCTTAAGCCATTTTAGATTTAATACTCTTTCTATAGTGTCAAACAATTGAAATATTTGTAAATCATTTTACATTTAACATTAGAATTTATTTGTAATTATATTATATATTTGTTATAGGATGTATGTATCAAATTATTTATTATTGTAACTTCTCTCAGATACTTAATAGATACATACTTTCTACGTGCAGTTGGTGGCTAAGAGGTAACTACATCTAATATTTAAATAAATAGTAATAATTTTTTCTGAAAATTATATATTTATTATTTTATTTTAAATTAAAAATACAAATTTGAATGATTAGAACCGTTAATATATCTTGGAATGAGAAACCTCGTGTAAATAAAGTTTATATGGACCACGAATATTGATTATTGAATATGTAGGTATTTTCAGTACCTAACAATAAAATATTGTGAAACTGAATTTGAACTTGAATAATATATTATAAATATTAAATGTATTAAAACGCACATCTATTTCTGTTGTATCGTTTTATCATCTAAGCAGAAAGTCAAATTCAGTTTAAGTGATTAATTATTGTTCAATGAAACTCAATTATCAAATACATATTTATATAATATACCATTGATTTAATATACCTACCTACATATTATGTAGCTGTATTTAATAATGTCACAATATGCACATTTTCAAAGTCTGACAATGTTAACAAAGTCTGCATAGTTGTTATATTTTAATAAAACCCATCTAATGAACTCGAGTCTTGAACAGCATTTTTGAGGTTACATAAAGACGTCAGAGAACACTGACAGAATACTAATATAGGTATTATATTATTATGTTTCCTAGTTCTTGCAGTAGTGAATTGTTCGAGGGCAATAACACTATAATAATTTACGACTTACGATAACTTCACCTATACACGTATAAAGTATTTTATCAAATTTCTCTCAGAAATATCGCTGTATTATTTATGGAAAAAAAATAAATATTGTGATTGATTTTACGTAATTTTCAATGATTAATTCGTAATTAATAACTGCGCAAAGTGAATTTAATGTTGAAATAGTAGCGTGGTAAAAGAATAAAAGCAATTTCATGATGCCGTGAAAGCTAATTTAATTATTTTCAAGACAAAGGTTGTTATTGGTTTAGAGCTAAGTGATTTTATCGGTATACAATGTTTACGGTTACCCATAGTATTACCTATGTGGGCCTATCTATTATATACGGGAAAAAATATGTATATTGAACATTAATATAATGGACCTAATTTTATTACAGATTTCTAGTTCTTTTCTTTTCTTTTATTCATTACATTTGTAATTATTACTATTTTAGAGTAAGAAAATATATATTAATAATGTTTATAAAATATAATACTGAATTAAAAGTACGTACATAACTCCTTTATAGATGCAATATAAAAATTCAAATACAATATTTGCACACGACATATTATATTATTATTTATATATTCAGTCATAAAAAAACGATTTACTATACAGTATACACTATAAATTTGGTGACAACTGAGTTACAAAATAGTGAATCTATTATTCTGTCAGTAGCAGATCTAGAATGTGTAGCTATACCTACATGGAAGTGTGACGTTACTACGCAGTATCAATGAACTCTGTAGTTTTCCCAAAAATGGTAATTTGTTGAAAACCCTGTTCGGAATTTTATCTTAAACCACCGAACATCAGAAAGTCAACAAATATCTACAATAAAATTTGTGTTGAATTTCTAATGTATAGAGCTGATTAGAACTTTTAGAATTTTTATTCCAAAAAAAATTCTCTGTTTGTTTGAATCGTTCTATGTTATATGGTAGTGGTAGGTATTTATTCTTTAGAAGTTATTTTCAGCCCGCACAGTTGGAGTATTTTCTATCTACTTCGGTCAGTGGAGTGCTCAGATTTTTCATATGGTGGGGGGAAATGCACTTTATTTTGTTGATGGTTATACATATTATTATACTTCATATACATAGAAACATAAAATATATTCATTGGTATGCATATTTAATTATTTTCGGAGTAAATAGGTCTCCCGTGGGAAGGGGGGAATATGACATCGTGGTAGTATATAATAGACTTATAATTTGTTTACCTCACTATTTAATTGGGTAAGTATCTACACCATTTGTTATTATAATATTATTATATTATATTATATTATCAGGTATAGGTAGGTCATGTTATAGTTAGACTGCTTCAGGGTGGTTAATATGATTAATACTTACTTGGCAGATCTGTCGGTCGTTGTGGTCGTTTTGACTAGATGTACGCCGTCGGCTATCTGCAATCGGTCAGATTGTTCCAACAGCCTAAACGTCCTGGCCACGTTTTGGGCCACGCACTGTGGCCAATCGGCCGCACCACAACCACGGAACCAATCTGAAGGCTGCGGCGACGACGACATATGACCTAGTTGTCGTCCAGTGGTCGTCGCCACGTCTGCCGCCACTGTCGCCACTGATGCCACTATCAGCATAGTAGTTGCTTGTAACCGATTCATTTTCCGTGTACGGTCACTGTGCCTCAGACAACAGTATTTAAATAGTATACGCACACGATGGTCGGCAGTGATCGGGATCGTAATGTGAATAATCACCGCCGTGACGAAAACGATGCATTTAATTTAATTGCCATAATAATACAATCGTCGCGTAAGCGTATGGGTACCTACGTTGTAATTGGTAGGCAGTGTACCTAGTCGAAGAGTTTCCCCGTCCACGTTTCCGGTTCGATTGTCTATCAGCCCGTGGAAAATTATTAACTCTGAGTTCAAGTGTTTTATGGACGTTGTGTTACACACACACTGTATAAATTGACGAACCAATATTATTTGCATCTATTTGTTATTACTATATTATCAACCCAATTACCGTTTGGTTACAGTTGTCCAACAAATTATACTCATCGGCGAAAATCAGGAAGGCATAGCTGAAAAAAAAATGAAATATTTTCCTACAGAGATATTGCACAAAATCTTCATTGGAACAATAGTATTGTTACAATACTATAGGTACAGAATATTGTCTTAGTAAAAGTGTTAAATATTTGTAGAGAACATTTTTTCTTTTTTGTATTTAACCCCATAATTAGGTACCTATATAGTATTTTAATTTTATAATTTCTTTGTAATAATTTAAAATAAAATAGAAAATACTTGTTATTTTTTGTTGATATTTTAATCATAAAAAGTCAATAAAAAATTACTTAAACAATAGGTATAACACAAACATTATCCTTTATTCATTGAAAAAAAATGTTCCTTGTTTTTGTAGCTAATGGAATTAAGTTTAACTTTTTTTTAGCATTTTAACGAATTAAATATAGCTTGTCATTTTATTTTATTGATTGACAAACAGACCACAAGGCGTATCACAGGCTTTATTTCGTATTTTCTACACGTAAATTAAGAGTCTATAAAATTCTAAAATAAAATAAAGTCATTATTGATTATTATAATGTCATAATATATTATTATATTATTATTATTATATATAGGTATAATACCCAGTTAGAAATCCACATTTTTAAATATTGATATTGGTTCGTGGTTACCTAACAAAATGGTCAACAATGTGATTATAATAATCGTTGGCTGCTATAGTAGGCGTTGCCTACATATTATTCTAATATGCACTAAATAATAGAAGTATCTATGTTTAGTTATGTAATTTAATGTTAATAAAATATCATCAGGTAACAATTATAATATAAAATCGGCGGTAGGTACTACATATATTTGGTAATAAAAACGTGACGGACGGATTAACACAACACAAAAAAGGTATTCAGATTCTGTAGTTATTGTGCATACCGTATTATAGAGTGTAATATATAAAGCCTAACCCAACGGGTAGCAAAAATTACTATATTTTATAAGTTTAAATTATGTACCTATCTGTTACTGTTTCTAAAATTATTTTACCAAATATTTGCTTAATGTAATTAATAATTATATAATTTTTTCTCAATTTTTATTCCCAAATTAATTTTTGATTATTAGAGACCTTGTATAATTTTAATTTCTTATTTCATAAGGGTTCAATCCAAAATGATCTATAATCATTATGCTTAAGTATACCGTTATAAAGTCGCTAAACGTGGAGGATTTATTATATTTTTGATGTGGTTTATACCATTTTTATTTGCGGCATTTAGATTTATGTAAATTAATCACTTATTATATTTTTTACGCAACGGAAATTTGAGTTATAAATTCTATACTTTGCTCAGCGAGAGATACGATGCGGGCCAACGAAATGTAGATCCAACAGGTATCAAATAAGGATGCTTAGAACCAACATGTTCTCTATCGGCGGATAGCGAATTTGAACATTTGTTAGAGATTACGTGTATACTTAACAGTTTTGTGCTCTCTCCTTTCAAAATCTAGCTCTAGAACCACCACTATAGCTATATGAGTATTTATTAAACTCCACCATATTTCTAGTCGGCTACGTGAATACGTAGCTTTAAATATTATATCCGGATCCAGACGGTGCTTCATTGTCTGGGTGTCACTTGGTACAAATGTGACGACATAATTTGGTTTTCTGCCACGCAGAAATATTTGGATTGGGTAGACGAGCACTAGGGTAGTTACCTACATGGGCTGTACCACTAAACTGTTCCGGAAATGATGTACTTATTCGTCTTAACCAAGTTAGCAGGCTGTATCAAGCTTGAATAGTGTATAATTTACAGAGTTATTATTTTATAAATAAAGTACACTCTTTACAAATATTGTTATCAAACCTATTATTTTTATTTTAACGTCTTAAACCAGAAATATATTTATTTGGGACACGCCAGCGCATCGAGGATTTTTTCCTCCAAAACTACAACCAATGTCGGACGGCCCAGTAAAGTAAGAACAATACATTTAATTTTGATAAAACTAATGACATAGTATACTTGGTGGTTTCAGTTTATTGTTTTGTATGTTTGTATATTAATTTTTATCATTTACTTTTTGAATTCACTGTGACAGAAAACTATGTGGTTCCACTTGACTGGTCATATAAATCGTGGTTTTTATTGTCGTGTGGTGCTTTACGGTTCTGTACTGCTTAATGCTCATCATTATTTTTATTCACAATTTCATTTTGATAATAGCATTAAAGTTTACATAATATTATACAGGACGTAACAGAAAGATCTGTTAGTTGAAATAACTTTTGTTCTAATCAATATTCAATAATTTTTTTTCAAAAAAAAAAATAATAATAATTGTAATTGCTTGAGCTACATGTTCCTACACTCTACAGTACATTTTTAACATGAATACTTTTTTGGGCTGGGTACAGATATATTTATATATATTATATATATAAATATAATATATATTTTTGTTTTCTAAGTTTCTAACTGATTTTGCTCAACGCTTAATTTATCACTATAGAATAAAATTTAAAAATTTCATAATTCCCATTAGATATATTAAATGCAATTAATGGGTAGACACTTATAAATTCATATTTATGATTTATACATTTTGTCTGAAGTGGAAAATGTCAAGCAGCGTACTACGTCTGTCATTTACATTAAAAAACAACAACATACTTTTAAATACTCAAAATAAAAATTAAAAAATTAATTATATTTTTATTGGAAAAATTAAAAATACCAATTTGTAAATCTAATTTGCAAATCTTATTTCTTACCATTCGATTGAATATAAAAAATAATAAAAAATGTTTAAAAGACCTATCAATATTTTTTGGAGTAAATTGAAACGTAGTAATTTTTTTCAAAATATTCTTTTTATGTATTTTGGTATATTTATTATTCAATATTCATATATAAATTTCACAATTTGTTGTTATTATCTTTAACTAGTAATAATTTTTTTTTCAGTTCTTTCTGTTATACCCTGTATATATACATGTATATAAACTATATAATATTCAGCAATAGAAAAGGGTACATATGGGCTGACAGTTCAAAAACAGTTGTGGTGGAAAACCTAATATCATATGATAATATGATAATATAATATTATTATACATAGGTACTTTTTAACATTGGAACATTCAAAATATTTCAAATATGTTATTCAACACTTAAACTAAATAATTTGAACCCTTTGGACATACAAAAGTTTTGGTTGAATGTATTTGTTATACTAATGTATTATTAAAATGTCAATTGTTTTGCAGATCTGTAAAATGTTTTCTCTGACTAAGCTAGCGTACTGTGTTTGCGATGACGATGAAAGAACTTTTTATGACGATTTGGAGACGTTAAAAATCGAAATTGAACCTTGTTGTATCGATGTATTAAGGTACCTAAAGAACGAAACAAAATCAAGTATTATGGATGTTGATATAAACTATGAAGGTAAATGTAAAGACAATAACGTAGATAGGTATACGATATGACTTGAACGAATATGAAGGCTAAAAGGTGACTGAATAGCAAACTTTAATATTGTCGTCTCACTATTTACCCTTATTTACACAACCCAACCGTTACCACTTATTTGTCGTTTAAATCAAAAGTTAAATAACCACTCTGGTCGATCGCCTTTATTTATCTTAACCCGAGCCTGCATATACGATATCCATCGATCGTATTGTGGCAAATAATAATAATAATAATGCTCGTGAATGGGGGTACGGTAATTTTGAGCTCTACAAGTATTTATTCAAGTAGTAGTCCCAGGACTTTGGGGCCCTAAATATGTTATATTTTAATATATTTGTTAAAATAGTCGAACATCATATTTTTTTGTAGGGTCAACCGCAATCTCACTCCACCACGATACCACTTCATACTGGAGGTATGAAAAGGTACTCGAGTCAATATCGTTTCAAGCCACATCGTCCGACGGCTACCACAAATTCGGTGCAGCTGACTCGATGAGCGAAAAGGCCGCAGCCAGTGGACATCTGGAGTGCTTGGCGTTCGCCGAAAGTCGCGGGTTCCCGTGGACGCCAACCATATGCGCCCAGGCGGCCGCCAGTGGACGGCTCGAGTGCCTTAAGTACGCGCACGACAGGGGCTGTTCATGGGACGTGTCGGTGTGCGAGTACGCCGCTGCCAACGGCCACTTGGAGTGTCTGCAGTACGCCCGGGAACAGGGTTGTCCGTGGGACTTGATCGTGTGCGAGAAAGCGGCCGGCCGTGGACAGCTCGAGTGCCTGGCGTACCTCCGGGACAACGGGTGTCCCTGGGACGTGTCCACGTGTGAGGCGGCCGCGGCCGGCGGGCACATCGACGTATTACGGTATGCGCACGACCACGGCTGTCCCTGGGACTCGGCCACGTGCCGGGAAGCCGCGGCCCACGACCACCTAACGTGTCTGGTGTACGCCCACGAAAATGGTTGTCTGTGGGACAGCACGACGTGCGAGGCAGCCGTGGCCGGCGGCCACCTACGATGTCTAATGTACGCCCACAACAACGGCTGCCTTTGGGACATGTCCACGTGTGACGAGGCCGCGTCAAACGGACATGACCAATGTCTGGAATACGCGCTAGAAAACGGTTGCCAGTGGGACGGATTCATTCCATGAATAGTCCATAAATTCCATATTATATGATTTATACTAAATTATACTTCTAATTTAAAACTATCGTAAGTAGGTATAATATAGCTCATACAGATTATTTTCAAGTAAATACTATGTAAGTGTACTAATAATTGTACTTGTTTATTATAGCTATATTTTTTAGCCATTTTGGTGGATTGTCAGTTTTCGAAAAATCGTTATCGTCATTCTAACGGTGAAATGTGGATTATGAAATTGTATGTACAGTTACAAGCTGATTCATTTTGTCTTGAACTCTGAGAACAGCTTACACAATTGCCTAAAAAGAGGATTTCATTAAAAAATTGAAACTCAGTCTCTTACAGGTTTTTGTATGTTTAAATAACAAATTCCAGAGGGACAATAAATAATAATAAAACGTTTGTATATTCGTGTTACTGTAACTACAGTTTACTGTGTACCTATCTATTTGAATAATTTAGTATATTATTTTGGACTTAAATCCATAACGTAGAATAAAAACACTCGCTGAATGACGCAAGTAACGATGGAAGTTATTTTTAAAGTTATAAATTATTAATAATAATGTTTTATTTTATTACCGTACGTGGCGTATAAACAAAGAGGTACCTAATTAAAATTGTGTTTTTATTAATTATAACTGTTTTGCTGATAGATAAAATACCATTTGTCCCTTTGAAAAGTCTTAAATGCGCCATTGTAATTCAATTAATTATTTTATACTTTAATTTTTTACTTGTACAATGAATATTCTATCACTTCAATTAAATTAACGTTGATTAAAATACGAAGTTTGTTCGTTTATTTTAAATGTATATATAATAATTTATTATTCTGATTTTAATTATACATGGAAATATTTCTCGCAGTATTTCTTATAAATTTAATATTTATCCTACTTACTGTATTATCAAATTATATAAATTTCTTAGAGTGGCACAATAGAACAAATTTATGTATAAGAACTATATTTTATAACAGAATCATAACGCTTGTGTAACAACTACCTGATATTGACATATATAGGTACTGAATTATAGTAGGTAGGTACAATAACGATTTTGGAACTGTTCAGTTTTTATACCTAGCGAAAATGCAGCCAAACGCTCAAAGGGCGTCAAGCCGTGGTTTCGTATTCGTTGGGTGTATGGTACCTATAGATTGCATCTGTAGATTGTGGCGATAGCAGGTATCCCTAATCACTTTATAGCGAGGGGATTGCCGGTGAATATTGAAAACCTGATTCGATGATCAGGACACTTGAATGCTTCCTTTTAAGTGTGGGGAGACCACATAAAACATTTATGTTGAGGAGAAAGTGGCCAAAATAAAAAGAAGTCCATTATGATGGCAATACTTAAACACGAGGGGTGATCACGGCATAGGCCATGACGCGTTGTGGAGCAAAATCGCGAGCTTATATACACGGGACGAGTGACTGTATTGAACTATTTATATATTAATTTATTTTACAAAACGGAACGAGCCAATTACTTAAGTACTTGTAGTACAGTATAAAATTAATACATAACGAAATCTATAGGCTGGTTTATTAAAGAGTGAAAGAAGGGTCGGTGTTAGCATTGCGCATGCGACGGGTAAATGGAGAATTAATATAGTATTAGACGGGAATTAGACATACATGTCTCCGGGACAAAACGACGAGTGGCACAGAGTTCCGGCGCTGGCCGCTCGCCTTCTCCCCTTAAGTCGGGAGGATGTGGATAAATAGATAATTCTCTACCGTGTCCTACACAATATGTGCTATCAATGACGTATTATCACTGAGAGGTCGGGGTGGCCGGAAGGAGCGTATCAAGCACACTCGTGGTACAAACCGTGGGGGCTCCCTCAGACAGTTTCAGCGGTGTGGTAAGTTTCAATCGGACATTGGTGGTTTCGATTGTCAGATTGTGTTGTAGGGAGTCGGAATGACTGGAACCGGCAGCGCTTTGAGTGAAACATTATGCGGAGAACGGCCGCAACGGTGCTCATGGTCCGTATACCACACACGTCTGTAGGTACGTCTGTCAGATGCACATTGCAGTGGCATATACCTACATAAAGTTTATACGACATACACAATTGATGTCTTAAATAATGTTCATGTTATATAACTTTATATGTTAAACATTAAAAAATATATCAAATATAATGCACAGAATAAAAAGATTTCAAAATATTTCGATTTTTTCTCATAAGGAATAATATATCAAATTGGCTTAACAACTTAACATTAAATAAAATACACAATATTTACGTATAAATAGCTCCTGCGGGTAAATGATAAAGAAGGAAAACGCAGAAAGGTACCTACTACTCGTACATACTAATATTAAAACGTTTTAAATTTATATATTTTATTGATCGAATTCGTCATGCGCATTTATTAATTATTATTATTTTAATAATTTTTTTTCTTGCTACAGCTTCAACAACTTAGATTATTAGCTTACAAAAATGCTTAATATTAATAGTTCATACGAATAAATATATGGGATTTCCTAGATTAACGTATACATATCGATATATTTGAAAAAAAAAAAATGATTTTATAATTTTATAATTTATTTCCGTTGACTTTAAGTTGTCTCCAAAAAAGTTGAGCTCCGAGCTTCGAAAAGGTTCTATGGAATTCGTTGAAATCATTATTATTTTGTATAAATTAAAATTATTTTTAAGCTTCTGTATTATAAATACAATTTGATACAAAAAAATAATAAATATATATTTCTAAATTTAGGATGTTGTAAAATTTTAATTATTCGAAACTTTTAAAAAGAATTGAATTAGTTTTGCAAAATAGGTACTCTTACAGAAATCCATACTAAAAAATATTTCAATGAACATCAAAGGAAATATAATTTATTATTATATAAATCTTGCTGTATTAAGATAAATATATTTTATATTAAATAAACAATTACTATAATATTTACTATAGGTACACATATTGCTTAAAAGTTATATTTATAAATAGGTTTATATTAAATGAGAATTGGCCACTTTAGGCCGTTTGGGGAATATTAAAAAATACTAAACGAATTCAAATAATACCTACCTGGGAAAAAAAAAAACCGGGAAATTCACTCTGCTGTTTAGTAGGTTTCAACTTTCAAGTGTACCTCGTCATTAAGTAGGTCACTGTAATAGATGTGTTTATGAACGATAAGTCATTAAATCATGAAAAACTATTCAGACTTTTGAGTTCTTTTATCATTTATCTATATTATTATTAGTAATTCGTTTTTATATTAGTACTGTAGGTTGAACTAATTTTTGCCAATAATATCGTATATTATTATACTATATAATTATTATTAAGTCACCTATCATAGAACGGAGTAATAGGTTCGTTAAATAAATAATTAAAAATAACTCGAAATGATTGCCTAAACTTAATGACACAAAGTTTCGATTCCTCAGAATAAATATTTTTATATATTTTATATTATAATTTATGACTTACCTCATTCAGGTAAGTAATATCATATTATTGTAATATTGTGGTGTGTGGTACTGTCTTTGAGACTAGGTTTTGCGACCGCGTGCCGTCGCCCCCTTTGCGTCATCCAAGAGGGGTTGCTAGGGGGTGGGCGGCGGTGGTGTCGGTGGTTGTATAAAAGGGTAGTCGGCATTTGGACACTGTCATTTGTACCGAAACCACGTATCGCGGGACACGCCGTCGGGAACCACACGTTTTTAACACCATGAACCATCTGTTGCTGATTGTCGCCATCCCAATACTCGCCACCGCATTCGCCGCTCACGTTCAAGTACGTGATACAATAATAATAGTATAATAATATGATTAAATTAAATTAAAAAGAGAGCTGTAATATTATATTTGTTTATTTTTTTTGTTATTACGTAGTGTAAATTATTGTGCTATATTTATTGTTGTTGTTGTTGTTGTTGTTATTATTACTACTATAATTGCCATAAAAAAATATAAAACATACCAACGACAAAAATTCATCGTTAACGTTTTCATATTATCTCTCTATATATATAGGTTCATTTTGAATTGCATATTATAATCTACACATATAAATATTAAAAATACTTATATAATAATTTCACCAAATATCTTAATTTAATATTTTCCAATGTTTAAAGGGATACTATTATAATTTATAATATATCAAATAAATAAACAATGATTAACAAATGTATACAAATATATATCCTATGGAGTATAGATTAATAAAATTAATATTATTTTGATTTAAATATCGGATTCACATAATTAATAAGAATTGCTGATATTTTTGACTAAACATTTTAAATTACTTCATGAAAGTTTTAGGAGTAAATATTTTTTAATTAAATTCTTAGGTACAAACCCTATAATCGATTATTAGTTTAGGTTTTATAATTTTTTTTTATTCATCAAACAAAATAGAGAAAGTATTTAATTTTATAGTTTAAAATACAGATAAATGACCAAATGTACGCATACCAATCGAATTTTGATGAAAAGTAAAATATAGTTCTCAATTTATCATTTATTTCCTTCAAAAACTAAACAATTAATTACGTTCAATTTTATTTAAATTTAAGGATTTTTATTTACAACTAAATAAGAATTTTTAATTAATTTTTAAAGTACTTACATAAAACAATGAATTTATGCTAATTATTTTCACCTTAAGATCAAAAGTTTAATAAGTCGATTTCTTATATACAGAAAATTACATTTTAACATTTGAACAATTTTTACTTATAACCTAAAAAAAAAAAATTATAACATTTTTAAAATTATTTTATGTTTTTAACCAGTCTATAATAGTTTATTAAAATAATATTTTAGTCAACTATTAAAGAAGGTAGGTAGGTATACATGCTGTCATACAGAGGTTTACAAAATTAAGAGGTTTATATTGTGTTTATTAAACGGTAATATTAGATAATATATCTATCTCAAGTGTAAGTTAGATTATTTACAGTACCATACAATATACATAATAGTATACTATACATATACATAAATATATATTTGTATGCTATGTTTGATTTCATCATTACCAATTTATTTTTTTATAAAAAAATAAATATAATTAATTGATAATTAATAAAAATAACTAATAATCATATTAATTATCTGGCTAGTAAAAGATAATGTATTAAATATTATAGTATTATAAATTATTTACTCTGATTTTCAAAAGTATTTGAATTCTGATAAAATAAGTAATTAGGTTTTGAGTAGAAATATAGATATTTTTTGAATAAATATTTTCTTATACTTATCTTTAGCTTAACTTCACCAAAGGGCGTACAATGTATTCAGTGCATATAATATAATGTATATATTTAGTGAATTTATTGAATTATATTCTGATTGAAAACAGTGATGTACTGATGAGGCGAAGGATGACGGATTATCGAGTACCTACTCCTTCCTACCAGAAATGTTAATATTAAAATTGTGATAAAATATTAATTTTAAAAATAATTAGTCTTTTTGAAAACGTATTTTTTGACGTACATCTTTTCTAATAATAAAAATTACATTTTAATTATGTAAAGATAGATAAAATAAATACTCACGTTCATTCAACACGATAAATTATATTAAAACAATTTTATTAGGAAAACTTTAATTTTTAATAATAATGTATAATTATTTAGACAGTGTTAAACTACTTATTTTTTACTTTAGCTAAAATTACAGACATACAATACGATAGCAGCATATGCAGTTAATAAAATATAAATTAAACATAATATTATTATACAGTGTATTTGACAAAATACAAAACAATATTAATAATGGAACATCTTATACATTATTCAAAGTATTTAAAAAAAAATATTTAGATTAAAATACAAATACTTTTGGAAACTATTTATTATAAATGTAATTAATATGATATATGTATAGGTACGTATTCGAATACTTTTGCTCAAAAACTGTACAGCATTGCCTACCAAAATGAAACTGTACTGCAGGTTGGACAGTAACATATTATATTTATTTCTAACTGAAGTTATATTTTCATTTATTCCAGTGGTAATGACATCATGTTTAACGGGTAATGCTCTAATCAAAAAATCTGATTGTACCATGTAAAATTAAAGAGAAATCCAACAGGGTTTGAACCGTAATTTCAAACGGTAACATAACGATGGTCAAACACTATGATTTATCTATAATGTTATGCAGTAAAATAAGGTTTTTTTAACTTAGCATATAGGTACAGTTAAACATGACAATGAGATAAAATGGGAATGGAATTAGAAGGAACCATTATTATAATATAATAACTTATTAAGGTATAATATTATACCTACACTCGACAATTATTTTATCATACATTTTTATTAATATAAATGTATAATGTACCGAATAAGTATAGAAATAAAAAGATAATAATCGTAGCTGTTGAAAACTATAAATAATCTTTTTCTTCACATTTTAAATAATATATTGATTAAGAAGGCACCTAAAAAATTAATTTGTATTGTAATGCATCAATAGATAAACTTTGCGCTTTATTTTCTTTGATCTTTACTTGAGTTCCAATTATTTAACTTAGTATCTTTAAAATGAATTGTCTCTTATTTACCTATCAGAAATGACTGGAGACAAATAAAATAACAATTTCAGTTGATAGTTCCCAAAAATTATTTGATTATTATTGAATGAAAACTAATTAAGATATGATATTTTAAGAAATGTATAAAATATGTCTACGGTATCCATTACATATTTATTATTAAGGATTTCAATGTTTCAAAGAATTTATAGGTTATTACTAAATTAATGGAGCAATATTTGCTTAACATCTGTTTAAATAATAATAAACTACAATTTATTTTATAAATTTTTTTATACAACTTTATTCAATTATTTAATCATTTTAAACTCTGAACAAAAAAAATAATGTTTGATTTTAACTAAAAAATTTTTGAAATAACATTTTTTTCTGTGAAACATTATTTTAGTTGGTAGTTAAATATATTGAAAACGTAAACATAATCATTCAATAAGATACTTTTGGATGAAAAAAACTCCACAGAAGTGCGAACAATGTTAAGGAATTTTAGCCATTTTGGCTTTAACTGAGCTCCACTCAGCACCGATTTTTTGAATACAATAGTTTACTTTTGTTATAAAATGTATAACTATAATACTTTACTGTGTACAGTAGGCATATGAAAGTGATTAAAAAAACAAAATAATATTTATTGAAATTATTGAATTATATATGATATTAATTTTAAACTAAAAGTTTTAAGTCTTTTTAAGTTGTACTACTTTATCACCGTTATGTCCATCTGTAGTTGGATACTATTGTACATAGTAATGATATTTGATTTGGTTAAAAAGGAGATGGATATTATATTAGTAACATGGTTATTATTACAAAATGATACTATATTATTATGAACATTATTTTTTTTAATAGTTTATGGAATTATAGTTTATTGATTAAAATACTTTGTAAACTAGAAAATTTTACCATTTAACATGCTTGGAGAGTGGGCAATCTATTTGTTTATTATCAAAAGACTTTTATGCCACGAAAAAGTTTTTCAAACTTTAAATGTATTTTTTCACAATTTTCTTTCAACTTTTCAAACTTTTCAATCGGTGGATGGTTTATGTATAAAACTTTTTTTTAACACTTTCATCGCTTCGAAAAGAGTTTTCACAAAAAAAAAAATTTTGTTAAACCAATTGTTTTAATTGGAATCTAAAATATTGTTAAGCACATATTTGTCTTTTTCATGAATACGTATTGAATGCAAGTATTTAAAAAAAAAAAAAACACGTAAACCTACCTTGACGACCATGTCTTTAACAGTGTTTAATGTATCCATATTACTTGTTTAGAAAAGTACATATTATATCTCGTTGTTGCAAGGGCCAGACATCATTTAGGCAAAAGTCCGTCAAGCCTCCTCCTTTTTTAGTTTTGTGGTATGGAAGCCTCTCGCTCACATTTATGCTAATAATGTTAGCCCTCCTCCCCCGAAATTGTAATGAATTTCCGCCTATGCATTTAGGCTTACATTTGACTAATAAGCTGTATAATCATAAGTTATACCTAGGTCATTTTACTTGGGCGTTTCAAACAAATGAAAACGTTATTTTTATACAATATACTATAGTTGTTAGTTCTCACTACACTATCCTGAAATTCGGCACTGGCTATAACGCTGCAGTCGCCTTTATTAATAAGTCGATATTAGTATGCATTATCATATTAATATTCACATCTACACGACTACACCGTTATTATAATTTATTTGTTTCAAATAAAACATACCTATTTACATATGCACCTAATATGATTAGTAATTTGTGATAATATTTGAGGATTATATAAATCATTAATTACATAAGCATATTATACCAATTATCTGCAAACCACTGCTGTGGCTATACTTTTGAAAAACATTTAATGTTCTCATTGTAACGTATTATTTATAATGCTGACATGCCATATTTTATAAAATATAATGTTTCCTTTGTTAGTTTTAATTGCCACAATAACCGGAAACAATACGTCGTTAAAAGTGAAATAAAAAAAATTATTTTAGATGGAGATCTTTTGTGTTACGTTATTTACATTAAGAAACTTTTCAAATTAATAAAGTAAATAAGAAACACACGTCATGTCTAACGCGTTACGCTAACAAAAGGTTAAACCTGAAATTCTTACTGTTCTCAGGTGAAATATTTGTCAGGGGTGCGAATATTCTTATTATTTCAAACTTTAATATTATTAAAAAATAATTTTAGTGAACAAAATGTTGTAAAAATATAATATTTAATATGAAAACTTTATTGTGTCAAAATTATTTAGTATTGAGCATATTAAAAAAAAATGAATCTGTTAGAATTTTCTAAAAATTTAATCAAGCAAAGAATTTAATTTGTACTGATAGGAATCTGAAATAAAACAAAAAATATAGTTCATTACAAATATATTGTGAAATATAATGTTGTAAAAAATAAAAATATACCCAATCTTTAATGCGATAATTTTATTGTGTCAAAATGATTTAGTATTGAGTATAGTTATTAAATTAAACAGTAGAATTCTATAAAAAATTAATTTAGTAAAGAATTTAATTTGTACTGATAGAAATCTGAAATAAAATAAAAAACACTGTTGATTAAAAATAAATCAAACGTCATTTTCGATTTTCTAAACTTCATTACCTAGTTTCCCCTACTGTTTTGTTCCTAGGAATTACCGATTTTTGAGTCAAAATTAAAAGCAACAGGTAGGTACGCTCCTGTGCTGTTTGAATTATTAAAATGGTTTGATTTAATGTTCAACTAACGTTTGAAGCGTTGGGTGTATATAATATATTTTGAGCTTAACGTGGATGTGAACGTTTGTAAATGTTAACAAAAGTGATCTAAATAGATGGATTTAACTCCTGCAGTTCATCGTATTATGACCTGTCATGAGCACGTATCCTTGGAAGTAAATATTGAACGAATCATTTTATTAGGTATTTTATTTGGATTACCTATAGCTATAGGGTTGTATATATTTTTTTTTATCTATGACAGGTCTAAGATTACATGTACCACAGTATAAAAATTCGTGGGATTATAAAATAAATGAGTGACGGATATTATTTAAAATGTGAACAATTAAAGACGTATTTGAGGTAATTGTCTAATAATGTAGTGGCAAATTTATGTCCTTGTGACTTTTGTCCCTCGTTTCCACTTCAACAACTACAGTAAATTACGTGTATAGTTCTATACATAATAATGTATTATAGTATATTATGTGTTATATGCATCCATTGATGTTTTATATTATTATAAATTATAATTAACCCATGATTATGAGCAAAGATTCGTAGTAATTGCAAAATTAAACGAGTGTATGTGTGTACGTATGTATTTATATAGGTATGGATGTAGGTATATATGAGTATATGTTGTTGTATAAATATCTACTGATGACCTATATTTATAAATATGACCGTTTGTGAAATCAGTAAGTCCTCTTAATTTGTTTGAAAGAAAATGAAATATTTTCCATTTTTTTGCACAATTATAGTTGATTGTATATGACAAAATAATATTGGTGATGGTATTTTGCATACAGTGATTAAATTAATGAATGTTGGGCTGTTCCTGGGGGCTGGGAGACCTGAATGTTTGCCGACCAAGACGAACGTGTTTACTGGATGAGCTATAATCATTTTAAATTTAACTCGTTCAGCTTAACAATGCGTTTTAAATATTTTCTCATCGTATCCATCAACAGTTTTAATTTAATTGACGATGATTTTTCATTATCGTAACAATTATTTTGTATGGCTATAAAATAACTAATAATGAAATATACTTGAAAGCAGCTGTAAGAAATTAAATAAATTATATTGAAAACGATTAGTTTTATTGGACAGATATTTTTTGACATATTTATAGGTACGTAACACAATATAGTGGGTACTGTGTAGTAACTAGTAGGTATATACTATAGGCACTACATACATATTAATTATTAGTAAATTTGGTGAATAATACTATATAAAATATTTTATTATACATATACCGATAGACAATAGTATATGAACACTTATTAATTTGATAAATCATGAAAATATTGTGTAGTTTTATTATTTTATGTGCGCTTGAAACTAAATAGTTAGGTAAAATAATATAACATTATAATACTATGTTAACTAAACTATGGATGTTTATATTTTTTTTCTTTTGTATATATGTTCTATTAAAAAAACTTATAAGCAATAAGCTGGTTTTTTCACCATTAATATAGGTACTGTTGATCTAAAAAGTATTATTTTTTGTAACACCTATTATTATACAATGGTTTTAGTATATTTATAAGCACATAATTGAACTTCAAGAAAATACAATAATATTTAATATACATTTAAGTGCAAACATTGGTAATTCATTTTTCTTATTAAATTTGATCATTAAAAGATTTTATTTTTCACATCAACGGTCCAAATGAGCCCTTTTATGTACTATTTTCAAAAGACGAAAGATTTAATTTTTTTTTAAATAAAAAGTAATACTCTGCAGTTTTTATATTTAAATTGATTTATTTTCAATGAATAAATTGAGTTGCATATTTTAACTGTGGACATTTAATAAAGTATTATTAAAACTACTTAAATTACCATTTATTCAAGAAAACATTACTTTCATTTCCATATTATAAAACATTTAACTTATACTAATTCACTAATATAAAACGATAACTTTTTCTAAGTGTATTATATAAATAATTTATAATATAGGTACTTACTATTCTTCATTTTTTAAATTATTTTAACTCTCAAATTATATTTCAGTATTAACTGCACAGTGCACGATTAATATTCATTGTGAAATTAAAAAAATTGTATATTTCCGAAATGTCTGAGTCTAAATAAAAATATTTATTCATTCTTAAAAAGTAATTAAACTTATACCCTGTTCTTTAATATTTAAAAGGACATTAATATTAAAATATTTTATTGGTGCACTTGATTCTGAACGCTTTCACAAGAGTTATGCATTTATTTCGTATGTATGCTATTGAATTTTTTCATCCGAGCGATTGTTTCATAAGTCCATTAATATTTGAAATTATTTTTTCTGATTTAGCTTGTGTATACGTTTACCATGCAGTTTAATACTAAAAAGGGATGTCGCTCTGTTGTACAGTAGGTTACAAGTAGATCACCGTATAATGGATGGTATTAAATTTGAATTCAATGATATATAATATCATTATATACGAAAAACGATTCTGAGCCGAGACGGTATGCCAGTCTAAGATATTTTAAATTATATTGATATTGTTATTTTACGGTAGCTGCTAAGTTGAATTAATATTATTCATATTATTTAATTATTAACCTAAAATTATCAGTGATGCTAGAAAAATATTATAATATATACTTTTACTCGTTAAAATTGATTTTAATATGTAATTTCGTCCAAATTTGAACTTAAAATGTCTGTAAAAAATAACTGTGTTTATATATTTCTTAGATTTTTTGTTTACAGTATGTACTATTTATTAGAATCTTTATTTTAAATTTTCAATCCTTAGTTATAAAAACTGACCATTTTATAATTGTTTAATTACAATGATTGATAATTTTCGAGATTTTGATGAATTTTGATGAAAAATTTAACGATGATTATTATTTTTCGTATAATCGTATACTTAATTTAATGAAATTAAACTTAATAAAAATGTACATGGCTGCGGGTTCACAGGTATACCTACTATTTATACGTTAGTATATAGAATATACGTACAGATATGTATATTATGTACGTTTGTTGTAGCCTATAAGTATGATTCGACCTTATTTTGACAAAATAATTCCATAGAGTAATTCCATAATACTTTTATGTAAATTATGTACAGATATACCATGTAATATAATATATTATATAGGACTAAAAGCCAAGTACCTATAGTCGTACAGGAAAGTAGGCATTTGATGATTTTTGATGAACTACAATATTCTATCAATAACAATCTATGACGGCAATGCTCCCCCCCCCCCCCATCTGTGGCTTCAAGATTTTACATTTTATGCACGACGTTATGACGTTCCATGGCATTTTTTCCGGGTAATACCTACCTACCTTTCAGATTCTGAGCGGACCGATGAATTTAACACCATCCATTATAGTGAACCACTTGTAACCTACTGTAGCGACACCCACTTGTCCTCGGTTCTTTCCTAATTAATATTATTTTATTCAAATCAATAGTTTTGGCCAATTATTATTATCTGCACTTCGTTGGATGGTATCTTCTTCGTTATATTTTGTTGTAGATGTAATATTTAATACAAATGTTCGTAATATTGAAATTAATATACTAACATTTGACTCTTTTAGAAAAATCAGACACATAAATGAACATCCAATCGACACGGAAAAAAGCTAATAAAATTGACCAATATTCACCCTGCAGTAAATAAAAATAAAAAACATAGATTGAAAACAACGATCGTTGGGGACGGACATTTCAGTTTCAGATTGTAGTAGAGAACATTTTATAAAAAATATATAAAATCTACATGATATATTAGATTGTTCTACACTACTATGCAACACTATGGCTAAACCTATACAAAACTCTCGGTTCAATGTTATATATTATTATGTTATTTATGCATAAAATGGTCTCGCGCAGTGTTCCAACGCTGCAAAATGCGTGGACCGCCTGGCATCAAATGGAATATGGGCACTTTCACTTCCCGGGGTGTAGTAATACACACACAACATATATAATAATGTGCATGCATAATAAGCTAAAAGTACGGGGATTTTAAAGGTAAATTTCACTGCCCAAAATCCGTTACATTATTTATTTTATTAATTGAGATAAATAAGAAGACCCTTCGGCTATTTGTCACTTAGATACCTATATGCATTATTACATTCCAACATACATAGCCGAGAAGGTAGTTTGAATTTCAATTATTTCTAGAATCATGAACATATAATAATTAGTTATATATTATACTACCTGCCCCTATATAGTTCGACACTAAATAACATAATATGTATTTCGTTATAATAATTATACATGATATCGTGTCTCTACGGCTGCATGTGGTTAATTGATTTTTTGAATTTAAATTTTACGTTTTAGGAGTTTAATGTTTGTCGTAAACAGTAAATTCTGTGATAAGTTTAGTTAAAGAATTATTATGATATAATGATATAATGTTTGTTGTTAAAATCATTAAGAGTACAGAATGACAGATTATATTTTTATAGTATATATGTCATATGATAAGAACATAATTTGTAAATGTTCGTTGAAATTTTACGACATTATAATTTTTAAATAAGTTATTAGTGAGTATGTAAAATATTACATTATTAAAATACTCATAAGATTCATAACTCATCTAAAAATATATTACAATACCGTAAAATCCCACATTTACCTTAGAGTTTGATAATAAGTAAATTCATTACCCATAAAATTAATAAAGATTGTACAAAATATATAGATAAATTAGATAAACTAGATAAAATATTATAAAAAATATGACCAATAATATTAAAGTTAACTACACTTAATTTGTTCTGCCGAAGACACATATTTCAGATTCTGAACGGAGCTATGAATGTATTAATTTTACAATGATGTGTTGATTTGTTTTTGTGTCTACACGATAGGAAGTTGAAATAATACTTCGATTTTCAACTTCAGTATCTCTTTAGGTTAGAAAGTGAAACTAGTAAGTGCACGGAGGAGGTTAACATTTTTAACTCTAAGTAAATTATTAGAAATTTAAACAAAGAGGATTTATTCAAGTTTTCATTTTAAGATTTGAATGTTTTTCTCTACTTCATTCCTCCCAAAAACTAAATACGAACCCACTTTTCATCATAATTATAATCAATGTTATCGGAAATAAAAAAAAAGTTTTATAAGTGTTTAAAGTTGGTATTAAGGTGGCTTTTTATGATGTTGTAGTTTTATATTTGTTTTAATAGGGTGTTAATAGGGTGTTCGTGTTTGGAATCATTTGAGTGTATAATTCTTGAGTAACTTTACATTTAAAAAAACATTCCATTAACTCTAAGTATAGTATAACAATTTCCGTTCAGACTCATTTTTTTTCTATTCAAGTTTGTTATAATAATACACTATAATTATCTCACGCTAAAGTGACTTCAGTGAAGCGCATCGAATGTTCCTAATATCCCGTCTCTGTATCCTGTCCGGTTTATTATTTTTTTTTGTTGTCTCTGTTCATAAACATTTCAAACTTAAATTTTGTCCAAATATTATTGTACTTTTGTACTTGACTGGCTGCAATGTACAACTATGGTATATAATATATTATTAATATTCCAACAAAAACATTTCGTGTAAAAAAACGTATAAAAAAAAGCTCTAAAAGTTGTGATATAATTTTATAGCTAAGTCTTTCAATTATAGATATCACTTATGTTAAAATAGTCTGCTAAATAATTGAACTTAGCTTGACGACTTTAAAACACTTGATTATTAATACACTACCTATTTCAATGATATTAGACTATATTATTATGCAGTATGTACTTATTATACTGTAATATTTTTGAATTTTTATTTTAAGTCACCTAGCTAAGTTCAATTATTTAGCAGACCATTTTAGCATAAATGATATCTATAGTTCACAGACTTAGCTATAAAATTATATTACAACTTTTAGAACCTTTTTTTTATGCTTAATATTTTTTTTTATACCGAAAGTTTTTATTGGGATGGCACTCATTTTTTATTGATACCTTATTATTTGTAAGTCGTTGTTACGTGACTATTAATAAGCAATAAGTCATGACTTTTTTTAAAACACTTAAGTTAATGTATTATGATAGTTACAGAAGATGAATTTTGAATTCGAAACCGGTCGTTAAATATAAACCTAATAATACTAAAGGCTACGCTTTATTTATTTACATATTTAGGTACATGTTTGTATAAATAATATAACATATTACTATTCATATTATTTATTTTGTACTACCATTGATTATATAATACACTGTATTATATAATCAATGGTACTACTAATTGCCGCAGCAACGAGAGTAGTGGAATGAGTAAGCGGTGGATCGGGGGACAATATTATATTTTACGATATTTTCGTCACATAGGTACGATATTTAGTATGTACAATTTTTTTGTCTGTAACTTTTAAGCCATCCAACCCTTTCCAACCAATCTGCTTGCGAGTTCTCCCGTACGCATCTCCACAATATTTCTGATCAATTGATACCTTATATGACATTGCTTTGACTTTTCAGCCGTTTGCCCTGTAGATTGAGCCGATGAATTATCACAAATTAGCACTGTTTTTCAATGATTCAACTCAGTCTCCTACTAATATAGGTTAGTGGCTACTCACTTTTATTTCACTTAGCTTTACGCCACTACCGTCACGTTGGAGAATATATATAATATATATATATATACATACAATATTATTGTGTCGGCAGTTGACGATCAAAGATCAAAAAAACGTTCCAAGATCAAATGATTAAAATAAAAGAAACGTAAACACTGCAGTTTTTTCACTTAGACCATAATACGCAAAACTTCAAATATAATAGTACCTATAGGAATACGGTAAAATACGCAAAGAAGTTAGTTGGGGTACACCCTCCCCTTTTTTCTCGAATAACAGTTCCTCAGCGTTCCACTTGTTTCATCGCTCGTATGCTGTCACTAGTCGTGTTACGAATTATAGCAATTATCGTCCACATGCATCTGGCTAATGAGTATTTCAATCAGCTCATAGTCTAGTTTATATACAACGCTACTTCATTGAATTATATTCGTGGCCTTTATTCAGTTATGTTGGGACCTGTTATAGTTATAAATAATAACATAATTTTTAAACCGTATTACCTACATGAAGTTTACCACTTCCTAAGAATAGCACGAATTACAAATGTTTAACGGTGTCTTTTTTACCTTTCTTTGAAATAGGAAAGCTAAAAATGTACATTGAACGATAAATGGATTATATCCTATACAAACGTTTCTAGGAAATGTTTTATATATATATATACACATTACACAGACATCAAATGATGTGTTTTATAATGCAATATAAAACCTAAAGAATACAAAAAACTTTTACTTTCACATCAAAATAGCGACAAGAAACAATAATAGGATTTTTATATTCTATACATCGAGGCAGGGGAGTATATTTGAACTCGAGGGAACTAAGTTCCTGCCTCAGGAAATAAATAAGCGTTTGCAATGTGTCTGTATTGTTAAGAAAACTACAACGAAGAAAAAAAAAACTGTAAAACGAAATAACCTTTAAAAATATGAGCTGCTAGTAATATAATAATAATATGCTGCTATAATTGTATACACAGTTAAATAATGTAATTTCCATAAATAATCGTCGAATCAATATAACACCACGATCTCATTATTTATTTATTTAAAACATTACGGGCAGAGCCCAATTATATTATTACTAATATGATGTTTTATTTTTAGTAAACTTGGAACAAATTTATAGTTAGGTATATTGTTATTTTTTACTCCACCAAAAATGTTGAATTTGTTTTTCTTTTTAAATTTAAATTTACAACTAATTGTAGGTACTATGCATCCATTAAACATTTTATTTTAAATTCTCGACACTTTTTTTGTTGTTTGGTAATATTGCAACAACGTTTGTTATTCCTTAAAAAACGGATGTTTCTCTTTTTATTTTATTTAATGTAGTACCTACCTGGTAGATCTTTCAACAATAAATAGTATGGCATAATAAGGATGGTTTTAAAATTTAAAAACAAAGGTGAATTATTTATACTTTCAAAAGAAATGAAATATAATAGGTAAATAGTAGGATTTTAGTGTTTTACAAATTACAGTTACACGTATACCTAAAATAATAGTTGGACAATGGACATTTTGTTATCCATACTATTAAAGCTTGAGTAGACATAATGTCATATTGATGTTCGTTTGACATATTTAATTTTTGATACACTGTTGCAGTATATGAATAACACATTTGTGTGCAATGCCAATGTGTTCTAATATACAACGAATCATCATCACTAATGAATCCACGTTTATGAATATATTATTTTATCTACAAATATAGATTTATTAACTTTCATAGATTTGAATAATATAAATTTAGAAGTTTGCTACTAGAAATTAGGTCTGCCTATCAATGTAGTGATATCTACATTGCGACCAAGTCTGACATTTCTTTAGTCAATTACCTCATTACCTCAATAGGCAGACTTTTTTTGGAATGGGGTCTGGCTTGGTCCTTTGTTCACGGTTAGTTTTTTGTTTGATAGGTATTTGAATTTAATATCTTACTGATTTTTAAACATAGCAAATATAAAGTATATTATGTGAAAAGTATGATTTTGTTATTTGTTGTCTAAATACACTAAAGTTCACAAGTACTTAGTGACTCTGATTAAATTATTTATGTAACATAATATTACTATAGTTTACAATATGTATGGAAATTCACAGCTCTTAAGAACAGAGGGCTTATTGAAATCTTATTTCTTTTGTGTAATAAATTATAACTCATATGTTTCAACTCACTACACTGCAGAGTTACTTATCATTTTAATAGGTTTACAATATATTACTCTGAGACTTGAACCTTTAACAGAATTAAGTTTACTTTTACATGAAGAAGTTTAAACAATAAAAACGTTTTATTAAACTTAAGTTTTAATAGCAGGTAATATTTTTTTACAATCAAATGAAACAAATGTTGTGTAGTTAACTTAAAGTGATCTCAAAACTTGTATTATTGTTTAATATTCTGTTGTGCGTTTGAATATAATAATAAAATAGGTTTTCACTTTAGGCAATTAAAATAATATTGACTGTACCTATAAAGAGTATTAAGTTGAACCTTTTATAGATGAATAGAAAATGTAAGGAGTTTGGCAATTGGTATACATTTATAAATTCAAGAAAATAATATACTTGCTTATGAAATTATAATTTTTTTTTAACAATAAATTTTTAACCTAACTGATTTATGAGCATCAAAATAAATATAATATATTTATTTAGATATTTAAATATATGATATTGTATATTAATGTTAAAGATTCATAGTTAAAATAAATATCATATTTATTTTATGACATTATTATTTATTAATCATCGATAAAAATGTTAGTTTTTTATGGGTGTTAAATTATTTATAAATCATATTCGCTGCAATGGGTAATAAGAAATAAATTAATAATAATTATTAATTGAAGGGCGACATTCCAAAACGTGCTATTACCAAAATTTGAAATGTTGGTAAAATGAAAAAAACTTGTATGCAAATATGAATGAATATTGAATTCCAAAATAAGTGTTGTCATAAGTAAAATATTTTTTTAAAAAGATTGGCAACATCAAAATCATTATTATTTTTATATTTTACATACTTTTTTGACAATCAAAAATGTTAGTTAATGCAAAACGTACTATCACCAGCAATAGAACGTTTTGAATTACATCCCAATGCAATAGAGCGTTTTGAATAAAATAATTTAAATTTTTTCAAAATGTGCTATTGCCACTTATAGTACCTTTTGAATAACTTTACAATGTAATAGAACGTTTTGAATAAAATAAGTTGAGATTTTTTTAAATATTGTGCTACTGTCATATACTCATATTATATAAGTTATAATATCATAGTACATACTTATTTTTAAACATATTTTTGAGTTTTTATTTTGGTATGAAATCTATAGGTATTTTTTCAAAATGTTTGATTTCTATAAAAGGGAATTTCCTTTCTAGAAAATACCTAAATAATATCAAATAAAATAAATATACAAATAAATGAACACAGTATCATAATAGTAAAATAGGTAGGTAAAGTAAAACACCTAGAACAATAGGTAGGTATGTAACATTAATACACTAATGTGCAAATAAAAAATACTCTTGAGTCTTGATAAATATTTATTTTATAACAAGTTGATATCATATCAAGTATATCTATTTAAATCATTAATTTCATAAAATACTCATATTTGAATACATGTGGTACATGTTAATATTTTATTTTGTAAACGTTTATAACATAGGTATATTATATGATAGTATATGAAATACTTAATGGGTAGATAACTGTATTTAATACAAATATGTATTATTCATTATAGTACTAAATAAAATTAAAAAACATTTCAGTCTTCATAAAAATTACTAAATCAAAAACAAATACAATTAAATAACATTTCAGTCTTTGAAATTTCTAAAATTAAACTTTTTATAACAAGCCGTCAGCCTTCTAAATAACTTAAAATTAAAATAAAAATTAGATTCCAAGATGACTAAATGGAAAATAAATTGTTATAACATTACCAGTTTCAAAAAAAAAAAAAATAATAAATATATACAACTTACTTATAATAATGTTTAGTTACAAATAATATAAGTTTATTCATCTTCTTCAGAGCATGGAATATCATTTTCATCACTATCATGATCTGGATCATCATCACCTTTGCATACTTCTTTGTAAAAGTCTTTAGCATCTTCTGGTACAACAAAATATTTCATTAATTTTTTTACATCGTTTCTTTTAGCTGGTTTAATATGATTAGTTTTATCAAGTCTTGTAACATCACCCAGATTTTTTAAATTTGCATTGCGTTTAAGTATCTTTGTAAAGTTAGGAACACTATTGTAAGTACTTGACAGACCTACAGTGTTTTTGCCTTTTTGGTACTTAAATATTTTTTGTTCGGTAGTTTTTAAAGAGTTTGGTTTTAATAGATTCTTACAAGTTTTCTTGAAGTCATACATAAAGAAATCTTTATTAAATATATGGACTTTGGTGAATTTTTCAAAAACTGTATAGTATTCAGTAGGAGAGATCATGTTTTCTTTATTTCGAAGGCATTTTTCAATCCTACCAAACACCTGATCTGGAGGCATGTAACTATGCCCCCTTACTGGAAAAATATGATTTATTTCTTGAAAAACTGTTTCTCTGCAATTTATGTAGTATAATAATACAGCAACTACAAACTGATTTTTGTTCTGCGCTGAACATGAATCGGAGAATAAATTTAAAGTAGTTGGTGGATTTGGATATTGTTTTAGACGTTCTTCTAATTTTTCTAGAAAATTTAATAAAGCTGAACAAACTTCATTGGGTCCTCTACCACTCTCATTTTCCAGCCATGTATATAAATAACAGTTTTCAGGAGACTGATATTGTTCAGAATTTATTACTAATGTTAGGTTGTACAGCCATATTTGTCGACTATAAAATGTATCTGTAACAGACAATTTTGGAAGCGGTTGGTTTTGCATCATGTCAAAACTGACATGAATAGATCCTGGTCTTATATTGGACATCATTTTAGGAAATATTTTGGCGTTTTCTTTATGGTTGTACAGTTCTCGTTTTAAGTATGCTTTTGCTTGCATATCTTTTTCTAATTTAATATTAGTAATTAGCTCTGTACAATTGCTACAAACATCCTGTCTAGGATGGCCAAAACTCAAATTAAAATTGTTTGTAAATACATAATGAAACTTAGAAATTGAAGCCACAGGTTTTTCATTTTTAATTCTTTTTTCTTTCCAATGCTCCCACAAACTTTTTACGGACATTTCAGGCGGTAAATAACTCCTTTCGGTATCATTTCTAGCATAGTGACTTTTTCGACACTTCATTTTCATGATAAATGCTTTAATACTGTCAGTTACTTCCTCCGATTTTTCACTGAGTCTTGATCCACCTCTTCTTTCAGTAGGACTTTTTTGTTCTTTTTTAAATTTAGAAGTAAGTAGATTTAAACGCCTTTGAGTGAATGATGTAACATTACTGAACACAGTAGCACAAACTGGAATTCTTTCACCGATAATACTTGGTAAATAATATTCCACATGAGTTCGTACTGCTCTTGGTGTGCTATGCCTTCGAGTATCTTTTGCACGGTTCACAGTCACCATTGTCAGTACATATTTATCCTGGTCAATTTTACTTTTGATGGTTGATATGTTTTTTCTAAATGTGTTCATGTCCTCAAATGATAGATTATACACTTTACAAACACACTTTTTACTTTCTCTGGTATGCCCACAATCATTAAAAGTCCATTCTGTAGATATTTTATTATTCTGTAACTGTTTTAACTTTTTTTTATTAATAATGTTCCTTTTTCTTCCACCAATAACTTGATGAACATTTTCAATATACTCGGGTTCACTTTTAGCTGGTGTAGATAAAACATTATCTATAGAAACTTCAGAAGAAGGAACTGGTATAAGAGTAGCAGGGTTACATGGTGAATTAGGTACTAGCTGAACATTTTCAATAAACCCAAGTTCCTGTACAGTTGGTATAGATACAGCATTATTTACAGAAACTTCAGACGAAGGAACTGGTCTAAGAGTAGCAGGGTGACATGGTAAATTAGGTACTAGCTGAACATTTTCAATAAACCCAAGTTCCTGTACAGTTGGTATAGATACAGCATTATTTACAGAAACTTCAGACGAAGGAACTGGTCTAAGAGTAGCAGGGTGACATGGTAAATTAGGTACTAGCTGAACATTTTCAATAAACCCAAGTTCCTGTACAGTTGGTATAGATACAGCATTATTTACAGAAACTTCAGACGAAGGAACTGGTCCAAGAGTAGCAGAGTGACATGGTAAATTAGGTATTTTCTGAACATTTTCAATAAATTCAAATTCACTTACAGCTGGTGTAGTTACAGCATTACTATCTAAAGCAACTTCTGATGGAAAAAATAGTATACTATTTTCTGGGTAACATGATGGATCAGGTGGTACTTCTATTAAAATTAGCTCAGTTGTATTTAGTACTTCCTTTTGAACTTGTTTGGTGTGCTTTGCTTGTTGTTCGACCCAATGTTCTACTCGATTGGTTTGGATTTGTGTATCATTATATTCATCCTAAACATATAAGTTGTACAAATAATAATAAATAAAATGTTTTTGAAGAATAACAAATAAAAATGTTCATAAGACTTATGCACACTTAGTATTATTTAAAATAAATTCAGATATTCCATTTTAATTGAGCATAATATATAAAATGAAACATTTTTTATAATATAATAAAATTATAGGTATTAATACATTGCACAAATTTGTGCTAACTAATTAATTTTACCTGGGTACTGGTTAGATGGTTTATTATTTTATTCTTGTAATAATTATTATCGCCATCAAAGACTAATTTTCTTGACACTTTTTTCTAAAATAAAAATATGTTTTATAATAAAGATTAAAGGCTATACATTAAACACAATCATTAAAGTAGAATTAATTAAAATCAAAACATAAATATATTATAGTATTATAAGTGGTGCATTGTAATTTTATACACAATGATATTTTCAAAAATATAAAGGTATTTATAAAAGCAACCAAATCATTAGAATTAGATATCTAACTCAGCTTAAATTTTAATAATGAATCATATTTTATTACATTTAAAAATTAATAATTTGTTCGATATTATCTACCACAAAATGCATTTTTATATTATAATATGAATATATTATGATAAAAATTACTTACACTTTCTCTAACTGTAGGACTGGAATATGAAGGATTTTGAACCGAGTTCACTAATTTCAATGCTCTAGTCCTCTTCATTGTACACAAATTATTTACTTACATTAACAATATTGTATAAGTAAATATTTATTGAATCTATTTTAATTTAATAACAAATGTATAAAATATAATATTCTTACAAAAACAATCGTAATAACTAATAAGCCAACAACGCTAATGCACAATACACTAACACTACCTAACGAATAACGACATACGACAATACAATGACGAACTCACTATCAGGTGCGAAACGGCGAAACCAGAATTCTATTTTAAACATTAAACAGAATTGATTACAGAAATGAGATTGTACATGCTGGTATATGAACTTAGAAACGATAATTTAATTTTTAATGTTAAATAATCGTGTTCCAAGCACGCCTATAGATAGTAGCTGATTAGTGTATCTACAGCTATTAATAATAATATACTATTAAATATTATTATCCATGTCTATAACCGTGGTCTCAAGTGATATGAAAATATAAGCAGCTGTTATCTAGTATGTAACCAATGATTTCAACAAATATTAATAAATCAGAATATTATAGTAATTCAATGCAATATTATATGCCGACGACAGTACGGCATTAGCACGTTTTGTATAAAATTGATATTTTTGTAATATGGATGAACATACGTAATAGAACGTTTTGAAGTACACCTTGTCAATAGCACATTTTGGATTGTGACAATAATAGACAATAGTACGTTATGACTTAAGTTCAATTTTTTTGAGTTAAATTTTTGCCATAAATATTTGAATTAGAGTTAAAATATGTAAAAAATCGAAATCTTCCAGACTATTACAGTAAAACTACATGTATAACTCGATTTCCTAAAAAATGGCAATAGCACGTTTTGGAATGTCACCCTTCAATTAGTGATTATTGTTTACATTAATATTAAATTATATTACTTGATAGTTTTAGCTATTTACTCGTATAACAAATCTAAAAAAGTGCAGCGGATTGGGGTGTATGTTAGCAGTTTTGGAAGTTTGTTCGTCGTCCTTTTGGTACTCAAAAAGGAGAGTGTATTATTACAGTATTAGTTTTGAATGCAATGATTGCATCCGATAAAAATGATTCTGAGCAGAGTGTCGTTCTATCATCTATAATGCATATTTTATAGTTTTACAAGTTATTTTTAAATTGTATTCGTTGTTATGGTACTAAACAAAGCGTTAAAATTGTATATCAATATTTTGCAGGTTTTCTCGTTATTGTGGGTGGTTTTTCCAGTGGCGTTAAAAAAAAAAAAACCAAAAATGACCTCTTTAAAGTACCAACTATATTCAGTTTTCTATCAGAAAAAATGGTGAAAATCGGAGCATTTTTACAACCCAAAATGTTGCTGACAGACAAAAAAAACACACATCTTAGTAAAGATCAATACGATGAAAATATGTTATCAATACATTATCACGATCCGTTCAAAATCTAAAATTGAATAGTAATTTATTATTTTCTGAAAACCTATATACCTACTTAGGTTTATTAATTTTTGCATATCGGTATTTGGTAGATATAAAATCTAACCAGTGACAAAAAATGCCATTTATGTTTGAAGATTTGTTGTGATATACCATCTACAGTAACACTACTTATAACAATACCTATGTCAATAAAATATTTAAAGAGGTGAAAATAAATTGAGACACTTTTATAGAGCAGTACTTTATGGTTATTTTAAAGAGTAAACCTTAATAAATTTTATTAGGTGCTGAAATTGTCTTACTCTAAACGCGCAGAATATATATTTAGTACCAAAAGTTTTTCATGTTTCAACTCGCATGGACAATATAATATAAATATCATCTTGATTATAGTTTTATTGCATGGTGTGGTATAAAAATTGATTTTGTTGTAGAGTAAGCTATCAAAATATGCCATCTGATTTCCGTATATTTACTTATTTCATATACTTATGTAAATTAATACGATTAAAATGTATCTATAAAAATGTAGTTAAATTGGTGATTGATAAACCTTATAAATACCTACACAAATAATAATATAGACGGCTTATAATATAAGTTGACGAAGAGTGAAATCAATTGGTAATAAATAAATAGTAAGTTTATATATATACGTAGGTATTTACTTCTAGAGGAATATTCTTAGTAAAGATTTTTTCAATTTAATGTAACGTTATACAATATATTTATGTTCATATAATACCTTATCAATTATTAATTAATATGTTTGTATAATAAATATTTTGAGGTTTGATTATCATATTTGAATATATTATAAGGTATATTCCGTCCACAAGTAGGTACTTATACGTGCAACGTACTAAAATAATATAAATGCTCTCAGTTGAAAACCATTTATAACTTTCCGAAAGTCATAGTTCTCAGTCAATGTTTACTCTTAGTGGTCCAAATAATGTCCTAGGCACTGTCCATTTTGTTCAAAGATAGAAGTGATCTTTCACTAGGTATGTTGATAAAATATTCACTTATATTTGAAATTAAATCAGCAATCTCGAACAACCAAATGAGATACCAAAGTTCTTACATAATATATAAATTACACAAATGTCTTAATTTTCTTTAAAATATTAATAGACTTATTTACACGCAAAATATTATAATAATTGATAACTGATTAATGTTAGTACTAGGGTTAGTTTGAATTTAAATGAATTATGTTTACGTGAACATTCATTAACCAAACATTTTACAAGCTTGCAGCTAATTGCTAATTAGTAAACAATAAAAATATAATATAATCGTTCAGTAATTTTACTATGAAAATAAAACAATAAAAGACAATCTGCTGGATATTTGATATAATATGATTTTTATCTTGTTCTCATTATATAATTTTAAGCTAAAAAGTGGGAAAGTTGGTAACCACTCTCCTTTATAGTAGGTGTCAAGTGTACCTCTTTGTTGAATAAGTCAATGTAATGTAGGTACCAGTTCAATTTGAATTCAATGATAAATTATTCCATTAGAAAATTAATTCTAAGTGAAGACCGCCTCTCGAATATCAGTCTATATTTACTAAGTATATTTAATGGTATAATATAAATAATACTATTAAAGTAGTTTATTGTAAGCTATTATTAATTAATTTTTTATTATTATAATATTATACCTAATATATTTAATATTTATATATTTATACCACATATTATTGTTATTAACTTTTGAGTCAATACTGTAGAACTGTTCACACAATAGGTTTATGATATTAATTGTCAATAGCATGAAATTAATTTAAATGTTTTTAAGTCGACTAACCTGGGCTCACCACATCCATGTCAAGCGAATTGCTCTGAACAACTGATCTCGTTAGCTACGACCACTCCTAACATTCAAACACATCTATCTAAACAACTAAATATTTCTATATAAACTCATATTAAAACGAATATGGTCATGTGGTGTTATGGCCATCACTTTGTGGTGTGGCCAAATCATCGAATATAAAGAAAATCCAAAATAAATGCATTCAACAAATAACCAAAGCTCCCTTCTATGTCTCAGTCAATACACTACATAAAAACCTTTCTACAGACGCTTCCACTCAAATCCATCCAACCACAGTAATCCTCTAATCTCCAATCTATCTACTCGAAACATCCCAGGTGACCTCTGAAATTGATTTGAAAATGCTTCTTGAATGATTAGGGTCCATTTTGCATCGCCATGAAGTTCCGTCAATGGATGGATTCTTCCCCCAAGACCACAAATTATTAAATACTAACATAATTTATACTTATTATTATAAATAAATAATTATAGATTGATAATAAATTATTGAAGTACAGAAAAAAAATGTTTGGAAAATGTTATTGAGAAATTGTAAATAAAAAATATAATAATATAAGTAAAAATTTAAAATCCCATCCAAAAACATTGTAAAATCAATATATTTATCGCTCCGCTCAGAATGTAAAAAAAATTACGAAAAATGAATTTTAAAAAATATAATAGTAACTTCCTTTACACAATTTTACACATGATGATCCATATTATAATATTATATACGTCTTAAATATAATTTTAAATACCTAATTGTTTTTTAAATATTCAAAAATGCTTTAAGCAGTTTAAGCAATTATAATATAATAATGAATAACATAATAAGGTTTAAGAAGATCTATGTATATTATATCTGTCGTAGTTTTTATTTTTCAATCTAAAACAAATCATATTATAACGTTTTGTTTATAGCTCTGGCCTCTGATTGGCTATCAACGTTATTGCCATATTATGAGTATCATAACTCATAACCTACTCATAAGTATAAATATTTTTAGAATAAAGGTCCAGAATTATTATTTTTATTCCCTCTCCTTCTTTTCAAAATAATTAAAATATACGTTTTCAAATAACTTAATTGTAAATTTTATTTATTACAGTAACTTGTATTTGCAAAATTTAACTAAACATCATTATATTGTTGTACAACAATTTACGAAGTTGTTAAAACATTGTCAATTTGATCCTTTTCATGATTTCAGTATACAAATGTTGAACCACAAAAGGTCACCTGGGTCAAAAGGTATCAAAATATAACTCAAATATTATTTGAACTTTAGATTTTGTGTGAAATTAATTTAAATTTAATATGATGTGCTACTCTAAAATATTGAAATATGTTTGTTTAAAATGTGTGTTATATAAATGTATTTAGTGTAATTATTTATATATACGTATAACATTATAAAAGTACTTTAATCAGAAATTCGTAATACAATTTCACAGCCTCACTTGCATTGTCCCATTATAATAATTTATTTATTATAAATACATATCTAATTATATTTCAAAATAGCCTATAAACTTAAACCTTTTATCTATAATTATGCAGTTAATAGTTAAACATATGACAGTGGAAAAATGTGTAATGGATATTTAAATTTACTAAATGTCTGCCTCCCAACTTAGTCCACCGAGTAGCCAATTAGTAAAATACAATCTAATAATATTATTTACTTTTAATTTGTATTATTAAATACTTGTGCCTTGTAATATATGGGAAATGGTAAAATTTTGAATTATCAAGGAATAACTCTAAGTCTTAGTAGTTTATCCAAGGATCGATAACTCTGTTGAATATTTATTTTATTTTGTTTGAAATCTTTTCAATTCCTATTTGTACCCAAACGTAACTAATAACAACCTTAAGATATCCTATGTAGGAATACTTACAAACTTGTATTTATATTATATTAAAGCATTCAATTTCTATCCTTTAGATATATTTACAAGTGCATAATCGAATGAACCTTGTTGTGATATCATTGACATATTTTATATATACAGATGTTTATAAGTTCACTGGGTTGTTGGTTATCATTCGTTCTTTATTTTTGAGGATAAAACCACTTCGCATAAAGTGGTGTATACAACATTTAAGGTTTCTTATTTTTTCCACTTCAAACTATCAACTATTGTATATTAGTTTGGTTGGTAACTACACATCGAATAATTTTCTTGTAATTTATTATTTTCCCAAGTAATTGATTGGTGCAATTTTATTTTCCTACCATGATTTTCGTATACAAATACACCACTATAATTATTTGAATATTTATTTATTACTCAAACTTGATAAGACTGTAAGCTTTACATTTTTTCTGTGTACTTACATTTATAGTAGGTATTTAAATTAAGAAACGTGATATATCTGAATAAATAATGAAGGTATAGTATGCTTTTCTGATTTTGATAGTGAATGCGCGGTGACTATGCTGTCTGTTGTCTTATTTATTATTTATAACTCACGTTAATTTGTCTTTTTTAAAAGAACATTTTGTTACATAAGATACGTTTGGATTTATTAAAATAGAACAATATACGCTTTTGTTGGCTATAATTTAATATATTATATTATTTTAGTTTCATTTTACTATTTTAGTAACAGAAAAATCTAAAAGTGAGTACATTTTTTAACTGTTCATATTTATCTGTTGAAGGTAAATCTCAATTTAAATTCAACTTTTATTCATGGTTAATGATTTAATATAATATGTTATTGTGAACACTAGAAAATATTATAAAGTATAAACATATATGGCTTGGCTTTTCGTGGTGGCTGCTATCAATCACGCAACGTGGTTGAATTAGTATAACGTGTTGCTCCTAGTTCCCGGATGGGTGACCACCTGGGTTCGTAGTGGCAAAAATGTTGACACACATACACGTGTTGCTTATCAACTTTATCAACCGTAATACCTACAATAGCTAAAGGCCATAGTTGCCTGGCTCAATTTCAATAAAAAAAACTATGATATAGTTAACCAGTTACAATGTGAAATTAATTATTATTGATACAGCCATATCAATAGGTAATGAATGTATGACACTTAAGTACACAAGCGGGCTGTCCAAAAACAGTAACTACGCTAGACAATAAATTCAGTTTTTTTTTTTTTTTTGAGATGGATAGTGTATAGTTATTAGTAGGTATTAGTATTAGTCATTAGACGCTATGTGTTGCAAGTAAATTAGTGTGATATTAAAAGTTAAATTATAAAATTCAATAATCAACCGTACGTATAAGCAATTAAGTTTTATGTTTATCAATGTGAACGTAATTTTGTTTGTCGTTAATTATCACTTATAAGTAGGTACCTGATATTGTCAGTAATTAGTAGGTGTACTATAAAACACGACTTAAAACATTTTTCAATTCAAAACATAATAATATAATATTACATGTTATTGATTTCATTTAAAATCATTATTATATATTAAGTCATTTTAACCCGAAGAACTTGTGTTACATAAGAAAATATATCATTAAATATCCATAATTCTAGTTTATTTTCTAACGTTACTATCAATTAATGTTACTTGCACACAATCTACAGTCTACGAATCACGAGAAAAAAATTATCTTAGCTATTTTAAATTTTAATAGCAACGCAGAAAAAAATTAGTTTTTAATTTCACAACGCCTTTTTTCATTTTTATAGGTAAAATCTCTTTACAGAATATAAGAATTTCACTATTTTTATAATATAAAATATTTATTGGAGGAAAATTGAAACTGACATTATAATAATTTTATAAGTTAAATAGTTCCAAATTTATTCATTTTTTTTTTCAGAAAATCCATAATATTCGACTGTATAGTAGGTACATTAGTACCTAATCGATTTTAGAGTGTCATAGTAATATTTTTAGTTTAATACTATAATGACACGTTTTAAATTTGCATTTGTGAAGTTTCATCAATATTTGTGATAATTATTCTGCTTAGATATTTTGTTTGAATTTAATATTTATTATTTAATAATATATGTAAATAAGAATGGTAGGGAGTACCTCTATTATATAGTCTTGTACTCTTGTGATATTATATTCTGTTTGACTAAATTATTAGCTACGATTTCCATTGTTAATGATAATAGACGTTCAATTACTCATAATCACGATCCCTTTCTATATCTAACCTGTTCAATGTTGACAAAGTAACGTCTTTAGTTATATTATAAGCTTGTTTATTTTCAATTAATTCTGACCACGTTCTTAGTATGGCCCCTGCGCATGTTGTTATTGTACCAAATTTGTAGGAGTTGTTTATTTGGGAAATGGTAACTTAGAAATATTTCCATTATTAATAATCTCTATTTACTAAAAGGATGGACATTTATGATGAAAACCTACCTATAGTGGTACCTAATAAAATGATTTGCGAAATTATATTTATACACTTGACCACGTGGTATGATATTATGTGCATAGACATTACGAACAATGAATATGATTGTATTATTATTTTTTTTTATCAAAATCAAACATTTTAATACTTTAAAATGCATAATACTCTGAACATAGTCTGTGTAATGTAAAAATTATAAATAAACAGTTATTGTATATACGTGAAAAATACAAAATTAGGACTATAAGAAAAAACAAATACTGACGAGTTGTGGTCACGCATAGTGGTTCATTGTAAAATGCATACAGGTGCTTAACCAAGCTCACAAACTTGAAATATTTACGGTAAAGACATTAAAACGAACGGAAGTAGGTGCTATATCAATAAAATTATGTCAGTTAATTGTTTTTGAAGAATTCATTTGAGATCACATTATTGTAGTATACACTGGATATATAGTACTATAGTAACATTAGCAGCAAGCATTACGTTACTGCAGTGGACTGCTGAAAAACATATAAATATTATTTGGTGGTCGACTTTTAAAATGTTTATATTATTTATTTTAACCAGCTGAACTACACATGACTAGAGACAGTATAATTTGTAGTCTACAATATCAATTCTTGATTCTGAGTAGTGTAAAAATAGATATGTGTAGGTACCTATATATTATACCTATTGATTTAATAAATGTTATGTTTTTATTTTATTTCAGACGGTTTTTTTAGTTTATTTTGAGTAAAATTTGATAGTTTAGAAAACTTACGTTTAAGACAGAAATTTCCATCTGTTTGATACCTACTGCTAAAGACGTATCAATATTATAATGATCTACACTAGACAGAATATGTTTCCTAAGTGTAAAAAATGTTCTTCGGAAATGCTGAAAAAGTATAGTGAGTACCAGGGCTCATATGTTTAAAACACAATATTTTAAACAACTATTGTGTTAAACATGTTTAAAACATCAATTTAAAACATTTGTTTTGAGTGCTTTGTTAGGTAATAGTTTAAAATTAATAAACCATATATTTAAAACAGTGTAATATCCAAGTGAATTTTATGTATTTCTTTTTTTTCTAAACTATATTTTTATATAAAAAAAGATGTTTTAAACAAAACAAAAAGTTTTTGATTCCGCGTAGTAGTTTAGGAAAAAAAATTCAATAGAAACTCGAAATTATCATGGATTACTTATTTTAGATACCTATATATACCTATTATAAAGTGTGTAAATTTAAATTTTTTAAATTTTTTTTAAATTTGAATGAATATGAAATTTTCATAAACGACCAATTTTTTTCCTATGTTATTCAAATACTGTGTCAAATATTTATTTTTTTTAATATTATATGCATATTTATATACAATCTGCAATGATATTTACAATAAGCATATGTGCGAAAACATTTTATACATGTACAAGATATGGAGAAGTCACCCAGTAGTAACACTCAGAGTGTCAAATATAATTCTAAAATGTTGAAAAAAAAACCTATACTTGGTGTGAACGTTTACTATTTTATGACATTAATACATTAAGCACATCCAGATAGAATAGTTTTTTTTCGAATGCAACGTTATATTATTGTTTTCAAACTTATATAATAGGAAAAACAACACTATTCCGACCTGGAAGTGAACGAGGAGAGACGAGTTGGCAGTTTGGCACACCCGGTCACTGTATCCTGTCCAGCTTTTATTGTTGTTGCACAAACTTGTATTTTCTATTGTTCTATTTTTGCTGTATAAGAATTATTTTCCCAGTTTCAAACTAATATTCATTCAAAATGGATAATAATATCATATCATAAATTCATAACTGATATTAATTCGGTACATATACCACGTTGTTTTATATTATAATTTAAACATAAATCTAACTATTATTAGTTTTAATACGGATAATTTTTATTATTTTAAGAAAATTATTTAAATGTTTCGTCATTTGTATTATTGGAAAACTAAGAAGTATCTAAATATAATGACTTTTAATAGCTACGGCACTCAAAAGTCAAATTATTGTATATAATATTTGTTATACCAACTATATAAAATATAATCATTCAAAATAATTATTAATTACAATTAATGATCAACCAGCCTTTTCACTATTTCAAGATGATATTCTAAAAATGTCACGCTCGTTATTAATTAGAGACAAAATTGCATTACAGAATATCGTTTGAATAATTAATGTCTATAGATTTATAATATAAGTATCGGAGGGATCGTATTGATCGCTTTTGATCTATATGCCTAAGTTGTATAAAAAAAATAATTTTGACACAGGTAAAATGTATTTAAATCATAGTAGAGCTATCATTTTAGCACTATCTTCATTTTGATTCAAGTATATGTGAAACTATTTCCATATAATAAACAATAAAAAATACTAGTACCAACTATTTATTTATACATTAATTATTTCAAACACACCACTAACGTATCATATTTAAAATGTTCGACTAACAGATTTGTACAGCAAGTATTATACTATATAAAAATAATGTTTTGTGCATTCGTGAGTCTAAATTTAAAATTATTAAAAGTTTAAGGTATGTAGTCAAATGAAAACATAAATGTTATAGCTATTAACTTTATAGCATTCTTGAATCTTGATATTGCTGCGAGACTTAAACGTTTTGATGTTATTTTTATAGAAAAAGTTACGCGAAGCTAAATTGCATCAAGTTATTTAGTACGACCGTTTTAACGACAAACTTTGTATTTAACACCTGTAATTTTCAATTCAGTAGGTAAACGGATTTATACTCTGCACGTGCGCACACAGCGGTGGTTCCATAAATACAATTAATGTACGATAAAATATTATAATATCAGGATTTTTATTTGGAACAAATGTTGGTAAAAACAATTCAGTTTATTATAAGAAGTGGTGTTTAATTTAAAATTTTTTTTCACAATTTTAATTTACCGTATTGCGAGTTTGAGACAAAAATGAACGAACAACACTGAAAAACCCACTGCGTGTCACGTATTGGTCAACTCAAAGATAAATTCAATTAAAAATTAATTGAATACACAGAAATATCTTTAATGGAAAAAACTGATAAATATTTGTTTTATATAAATTCCAAACTAATGGTAAATTACACTTTTTAATTCATATACCATTATATTTACTAAGTATATGTAAATGGACCCTACGCAATTTCAACATGAAATTTATTCAGTGAGACGTGGAAGACAATTAATTTATACATAGGATGTAAGGGACACATTTCGATTAACCCTGTTGCAGAGTATTGTTTTGTTGATTGTGTCTTGATTAATCAATATATGCTAATAGGACACTCTCGATACCACCATAACAATTTCCATTCGTTTTGTACATGCGCATAAACATCGGTATTGGTATCGTCCCAAGTTCAACACAACATTTTCAAGAGTAAAGTAAACTCGTGTATATATATTTATATCGTTTTTTCCGCTCGTAAGTTATTTAGATTCAAGGAGCCCGTTAAACTGTACAGGTTTTTATTCTGTTTCTTCAATCTGTACAATGTACTATAATATTGTAAGTAAAATATAAAAACGTGTTAAAAACTGCCTCGTTTGTTTTATGTTGTATATAGATATCACAATTAAAATAAATTATTGCATTCATAAAAAAAACTTCTCAGAGAAGCTTGAGAACATATTCTATTCCACACTAGTGATTTTTACCAGATAATATCGTTCAGCGTTAGACTAAAATCTGGTTAGTTATACATACCTACTTAAGACACCAACATTTCTTGCAACATGGATGACATTATCTGTATGCAAAAGCAAAGTGGGTTTTTTTAAATATTTTTTTTATAGTTAAATTCATTTTTTTTAAACCATATAATAATATTAACAATTATCCATGTTCATAGAACAATTTGAAAAAACGACCTTTGGAATGTAATACGAACGAATTGTGTGTCCATAGATAATTTTTAAGGCAGCTTAAAAATATGAGTACTAAGAAATAAATATCTGGGTTTATTTATAGTAGTAAATTTTTTTTGGATTCCAATAATTTAATAAGAAAAGCGAGTAACTGGGATAGTAATAATTCATTTATTTGGAGTAATTATTTTATGATTAATGTTTAAACAATTATTAAAAAAATACTTTCCATTTAAAGTTTGAAATTATTCTATTTGGGTACTTATTTCTTATCAAAACTAAAAAATCAATATTATTTCGTCACTTAATTGAGCAGAAGAAGTTTTTTAAATGCAAACAAAACTATGGTCTGCGATTGAGACTAGTAAATACTCCAATGATACATCATACGTATTAGTATTATTAAATGAATTATTATTAGCTACTATATAATATTTTAGACACTAGAGTATAATATAAGATAAATAAATAAATAATAACATTTATTTACCGATAACAGTGTCTTCGAAACTTCACTCAAACCGCGTGGGGATAAATTGAGTGGATTAACCACCGACAACATCCATTAGCTTAATATCGAAACCGTATGTATAATTGTTAATACTGTATTATGTTGATTACCTCCGTGCTGAAGAGTGGTGTCGCTAACACGGCGATGCCGCCACCTACTCAGCACGTGTCAAATGTCCTGTACGAACTGTTTCGGTATATTATATAATATTGGAAAGTCACAATGCGTGTACATAACACTTATATATTATTGAACTGACACTATTATTATTGTATTCCATTACTTAGTGCGATAACATAATTTGTATATGATATGATATATCATAACTTACCGATACTTAACATATTTTACCTAATATAAAGGTACAACCACCGTGAGGTCCATAATATATTACACCGATCGATGCGTTTTATGTATAATATGATAATACATCACAAATATTTACATATTATTTAAATGTACTCACTACCTAGGTATATCGTATTCGTCGTACACTAGACACTTGAACCGACAATACGTATACAATATCCGTTATACATTCCATTTGTCAGTCTTAACGTTAACCGGAAATACCTACGTCCTACGTATTGAAAACATTTTGCTAACGAAAATGTTTTATTTTTTTGTCTCAAATTATACGCGAAAATATTTATTCTGTTGAATATTTATGCGTTGCACCACCACATAAATTATATAGTACGGAGCGTTACACACTGTAAATTTGTCACAGACTTTTTTCCAATTCACCTTTTCTCGAAACATGACTTTTGCGCATTTTCACTTTATTCAATAGCCACGATTTTCCTAAATGCAATTTAAAATGTAAAACTTTAGAAGTCATCCGAATGTTTCAGAACAAAATACAGAATAGTATTTAAATTCCTTTAAAACTGCGACTAAATTTGTTTGCAGTATGAAAATATACAATATATACGAGTGTATACGCTGATCGGATAAAAATAATTGTTATGTTTTAGTTGGATTAAAAAATCAATATCTTTTTTAAAAAAAATCAAAGGAGTTAGAAATACTTGATTGACTGGTTCCCATAAAAATAAGCTAAATGAACATTATATTTTGTCCGACAGGCAGGCCAGGATTTAACCCTTTGAATACCTACCTACTAAAGCCTTTTTTACTGAGTAAATCTCGTTGGATCGCACAAAATGTATACAAAAATATTACACGGGTTATTGAGCTATTAATATTACCTGTTTATTATACCTATTTACGTTATATTTCCGTGGCATTTGAAAACCAATTATATCAAATTTTGTTCATTTTTGCATATTATATTATTATGAATTAAAACCGAGAGCGATGTCATAATATTATAGGTACCTTATATTTTTTATTGAAGTTTTATTTAAAAATTGTTAATAATAACGTGCGCGTTTTATATAGGGTAGGATTGACGTACTCTATGAAATGTATGTATCGGGTTTATATACTTAGGCATATTATTATTTGAATCGTATACATCCATGGCCTGTCAATCACATCGGTTATTCAATTGAAATATAAAAATGAATATTTATAAAAAAAAATACACACACAAAGATATAGTTAACGTTGAAGTATATGCGTCATATCTCCACTATTATTAAATGACAAAAATTGTGTTTAGAAACACATATGCATACTTAATAGAGTAAGTATACACTCTTATTTATTACAGTAGGTACTACGCGTATTGTATAGGTATATAGTGCTATAAATAATATGAAATAAATAATGCACGTGATTTTAAAATGGATATAAACTATTTTTCCAGGTTTATTGTGCAACTTTTGCTAGAAACCTAATATTTTAAAATGATTTATTTCGTCCGAGAAAAAAGAAAATTTAAAGTAAAAACACAACACTAAAGTGTGTAGGTAGGTACTTAAAGTGATACCAATTCAATAGTTAAATGGTTATATATGCAGATAGCTTTATTATATTACAGATAGCTAGATTTTTTTCTGGCGATGTGTTACAATAGTCTATTATGTTACAATATAAATGTATTATAAGTAGGTATTCTACACTCTATATGTAAACGTACGAAGACGCCAGACTCTAATATTGCATTTAGAGGTGATGTGATTCTCGAATGATTTAGGGACTCGGAAGGGTGGCTAAATTTGAAATATGGGTGACTTTTTGTTTACAGTATTAACCTGAATGCATGCTTCAGCGGCGTAATATATATAAGCTTATTATGGTGATTTATGTACTTACTTATGATGCGTAATTACATTATTCTATGAAATTCTATGAAACTATCAATATAATTTAATACGCAATAAATCATATTTAATTAATATAGTTATAATAAAGTATCGGATATTTAAAACAAACTGTCCAACTACACGAAATAACACGAGCATAACGCGATCTATTATCTTATTGCACCGAAATCGAGGTGACGATTTCTCATCGCCCAATGTCCATATTATAACGGACTTCGTAAAACGTCCACTCTTCAAGTGCCGTATCTAATTCATACTAAACATTGTTGTTTTAATAAGTATGGAATTTTAATTATAAAATCGATATAGAAGAAATGTGTGAATTAGGAGACGATACATTATTAGTAACAGTTATAGCGATTATAAAAATATAATATTGAATATCTATTTGTTTGTCATTTCGTTTTCAGTATCCCCGACAGACTTCGTCACTACTATACCCGGTTCAAAGCAAACGGATCCGAACACAAGAGAAAATCATTACAGGTAAAGCGTTTATATTATAAAGAGTACATAATATAGTATTATCTACATATTATCTTACAACCTGTGGTAGCTGGGGTGTATTCACGAGGAATCACAAAGGAGATGATAATGTTTATGTATATAGATGATGATGTTGATCATCATAATCATTTTACGATCGTATGTTTACCATCGTGTTCACAACGATTGTAGATAACGTGTTTGTCTTTCTGTATAATATATAGACTGTATGACCGTGTGGTCAGAAGAGGGCCACCTGTACTACAAATCGCCGACCAACGATCCGACCGTGTGCGGCATTTACATAGTAGCGAAACCCGAGCAGACGGTCCACGTTTACTTCGATTACGTAGACGTACCCTGCAATACTGGTGGTTTAATCGCGGTAAGTGTCTGCGCGTAAGTGCACTTCTTTAAGTACGACGCGAGTTATATAATAATAATAATAATAGTTGCATAGGTTTGCGTATATTATATAATATGTATTTATAAACGTCATATCAGACGTTTCAAACATTTTTGTTCATGATCGTATTATATACAAATCATCCAATATTACAATACAATTAAAATACCGATGTAATTTATTTTTCAAAAGTTGTTGTTAATAAATGTTTATAATCCAATTATATGTAATTTAATGTTTAATAATATTATTATTAAAAACCTAAGAGGCCGAATTTGTAATGTTAAATTAAGTCAACACTTAAGTTTAAGGTATCCAATTCATTAGAAAACATTACGAACAAAAAGTAATATAAAAAAGGAGGGCAAGTGGATGTCGCTCTGCTATACAGTAGGTTACAAGTGGGTCACTGTAATGGATGGCGTTAAAATAATAGAATAACATTCTATACGAAAAACGATCTTGAGCGAAGAAGGTCAGTCAGCCTATGATGTGTAATATATATAATCAAGTGTACTTGATAATATTATTGTGAATAAAGTTAATTATTTATCTATTTACGTGGAACCTGGTTTTAAATTTTGAATCTTTATTTATAAAAGTTGAACATTTTATAAATTTTTAATTACAGTCATTTTTAAATTTTAAGTTTGAGAAATTTAGTCAAAATTTGAACTTTGAATGCTTATAAAAAAAATGTGTTCTTATGTATATTTAATATTTTTCACAACTGCTATTGTAACAGTATATCAGGAGCTTAATATTAATTTTTTACGCTTTTTGATCCAAAAGATAAAATTTTATTAACATTTACAGAAAAAAAAATTTGAAAATATTAAAAACTGAAAATGTCCGTACAGCTCAAAATGAGTCAAATTTTTCAAAATAATATGGTGTATAGGAAATGAAAATATAAACATTGAGTTAAATTTTCATATATCTACGGTTATTCGTTTTTGAATTACAACAAAATAAGAAAATCGCTACATGAGAAATTGAGTGAATATCCAATGTCGTAAAAATTTGAACTTCAAACGCTCATAAAATACATTTTTACATTTGACTTTATGGTAAAGATTTTTTTTTTAATAAAACTATACAAACTTATGAGGAATCTTATATTAAATTTTCAAATCCTAGATTTAAAAATTTTTGAATTTCTAACTCAAATAATTTGCATACTTTCGTGATTTTTACGTAATTTGTCAAAATTTCAACTTTAAATGGTAATAAAAAAATTGTGACTATAGATTTTTAATATTTTTCAAATGTCATTGTAACAATATATTTTGATTCTTGTATTACATTTCAAGCTTTTTACCTATCAAATAAAATGTAATCGACTTTCATAAAAAATAAAAACTAAAATAATTGGAAACTGAATATGTCCGTTAACAATAGTTCAAAACAAATCAAAATATTTTGAAAATTTTATTTTGTATAGAAAATGCTAGTATTAACATGTAGGCAACATTTCATGTACCTATCTGTGGTTATTTGTTTTAAAGTTACACCAAAAAACGTGAAACTGATTTTACGTAAAAATACCCGTTTTTCCTTAATTTTATTTTATGTTTCCTTGGACTTTTGAAAACTACTGGTAATTATAAATGTTGACCTCCCAAATGCACCAATTGCATTCACTTCCCATTGCAATATTTCAACTACTTATCGTGTACACAGACACAAATAAAAATAACAAAAAAATAAAACACTCATCATTGTAAAATCAATACATACACTGCTCCGCACAAAATCTAAAATACAAAATAGACCATAGGGATTCAATTAATCATATTTTATAAAATATCAACATCGCAGACTTGAGAGCACGAATCATTCAAAAACTATTTAATGAAAAACCTTTGAATAACCTCTCACAGTAATTAATGTAATAATACATCAACGTGTTTTTATAATAACTTGCATGTATGCATACATTTTTGAATTAATAATACGTTGTTTATTTTTTTGTCAAACCCTCAATAAACCATCTCAATTCAAAAACCCCTGGTCCCTTATAATTCGGACTATCGTAAGGTCTTACAGTGCTTAAAATGCAATACCTTACTCAAAAGTAACTCAATCGAATCATGTTAAATGATATCGTTAGATTTACAATTGACCGTAAAAAGCATGGTTCTCATTTAAAAATATTGGATCACTGAACACTTTAATGGTATAAACTATAAAATATTTTAGTATAACAAAATATGTTTTTTAAGTATACTTAACAAATTCAGAAATCAGATTTGAATAAATTTATAGTTAAAGAAAAAAAACGATAAATTATAGGTGCTGCTCTGCTGTATTATATAGGGGTTGAGTGTACCATGTCATCGAGTAGATTACTATACATAATAATATATCGTTTTTTTGTTTTTCCCAATTATTAAAAAAACTGAAAAGTAATGGTAATTTTTTATTTTTGACTCCTCCCTCTCCAGCACCAACTGGATTCACTTTCCTACTAAAAAACTTATCGGAGTTGAAAATTAAAGCAGTAAATTACACACAATTAAAATTTAAAAAAACACACACTTCGTTTTAAAATCAATACATTCATTGTTCCACTTAGAATATAAAATAGGATTGAACGATATATTTGTGGATCACTGTTTATAGGTACATAATATGTATCTTATATTTAGACATCGATGGATGCATTAATGTTAACAGTTTATTTTAAATAAGTAGAATACGAGTAGATATTATTAATTATTTTTCTGTAGGAGGGTCATTTAATTACGATTAATCGTTGACATGAACTACCCGTGTACTTAAATAGTTAAATATAATATTGACATATTTTAAAAATATTAACACGTTTGTATTATAATAAATTCAAATAATGTAATTATCAGAGATACAATACGCATATGAATATATGATGAATATTAATATTAATTATTTGTGTTTGATAAAGTTATAATTACAACAATTTTTTTTTTTAAAGTAGTTCTAACTTGAATATTTATAATAACTGAACTATTACTATGCATATAATTTTTACTATTAATATATAAATATGAGTAGTAGTTACTATTATTTATAATCAAAAAGCTTGGACATTCGCTCTCTAATAAGTTTATGTACATGAGAACGTAAATACCAGCCCTTCAATTCTACTTAACATATCGTCTAATGACATATTAAATTATCAAATAAATGGTTACTAGATACTTTAAGGTGTTCACCTTGATACAACTATCAAATAGGCAACTCACATCAAAGTATAAAACCACTATGAGTGCAACTAAAATATCGAAATAAATATTTTGTATCCTTTAGTACATCTAACCATTGTCCTTTACGGCGTTGTTTGGTTAATTATTATCAATGATTTTTGATTAGGTACCTTTATATACGTTAGTAACCTCGCTTTACACATAGGTCTAAAATATTCTGCTATAGCGTCAACTTAAGTATTACAAACAATTTTATAATAACACTTAATTTTAATCGTTGTAACAATTATTCCATAATTCCAACACTATGACAGTTAATCCATCTCATCGGCTTAAATGGCACAGAAATCGTGTTAATTAACATGCAAACATCATTCCTCAATAACCCATCAAGTTTATATTGGTACTATAGGCAACTCTTACGATTTAAAAAAAAATAAACAGTGATACAAAAAGTATAATATACTATATTACTATAATATTGTATTGAAAATGATAAAGTTTTCAGACAAGTATTTTTTTTTAAATCTTTACGGTGACCAAGTTCCAAGATAAACTGGCCGGGTTGTGCAAATAAATAGATTCTAAAAAAAAATTTAAGTATTGTTTCATTAATTGAGAGCGTTCAATTAAATCATGCTGTCTTTGTATCTTTGTTATTGGCATTACCTACTTATTGTATTAATTTTATACAGATTGTAATTATTCATATTATTATAAAAAAGAAAAAGAAATACAATATAAATACACTGTACTGATTTAATGCCACTGAAATGGTTATTACTGAGCTTTGGTGAGAAGCAAATTTTTTGAATGTTACTGAAATGTATTTATTATTTATTTTTATTGAAATGTCAAAAACAATTCACCTCCACATAACATACTCATCATTATTATAATTTATATTTGAATCATTATTGTATCAAAGAGCAGAGTGAACATTTCGCATAGGTATATTAATTTTAATTTTAATTTCGAACGGGAGTGAGAAAGCTTTTACAGTAATTGCTTTATTTTCCGAAAAACCTTTTTGATCATTAAATGGACTATAAACATTTCACTCTTATTTATTTTCAATTGGACTTACAAACGTTACATAAACGCGTAATAATTATTAAATTAAAATTTTTTTTTTTATATAAAATATATAAAGCATTAAAACAACTCAGTTTAGAATCACCATCAAAATATATAAGTATTTTAATCATCTATGATTAATGTACAAAAGTGATAATACACTCTGCCCAAGTGGCCTTGTATCCAAAAATAGGATTGTTTGCTTGAAAAGTATCAAGTTTATAGATAAAGTTTTTACGTACAATGTCTTTGAACCATCGAATTACTTCTTTACGTACTAGTGTACTACGTATATTAGGCACATACAAATACACTGCATACCAAACATATTGTCATAAATAATATACTTAATAATAAAACAATAGAAATCGAACAATTATTTCAAAATATGCAATTTTAATTTGACTTATTTGCCTGATATAGCCCACCCACTGTTTCAAACTCGTAAAACCTAAATCAAATATAATATAATCTAGTACTTATTATAAATATAATAACATTTACTGATTGCTTTAATTCAAGCTAGATTGTTGTTTTAAAAATACTAAATACTATGTTATATACATTATGCAAGTTAATTCTGAAAAAATCTCACATAATCTATAGCCAATCCGAAAATAATAATAATAATAATAATAATAGTAGATTGAATTTTTAAAATGGGTAAATAATTTGGAATCATTATGAATTATATAGATCATACAAGGGGGTATTCATTATAAATCAGTAAATCATGGACAGAAATATCATTGCCATATTGGTATAGGTACTTACTATTTAAAATGTATATTTCGCTAATATTATTTGCATACCCCTTAATTTAATATACAGTGTTCCGTAAGTACTACTAGTTACTACTTAGGTATTGTTTCAGTAAAACAATATGTTTATTAAAAATTGTTTCAATATGTTTCGGTTTGACGTATGCTGACAGACAGCCATATTGTGATATATTATAAATTATAAACTAGACTGTATACCTGGAGCCATGGAGGGTTTTACAATTGCAAATTAAAATTAGGTATATATATATCTACCATATAAATCCTGTATATAAACGTTGATAATGAATGAATGGGTGCGCTCTTTGTTTTTTTTTTCTTTATCAATTTTAAATTCAATGAATATTTATAAAATAATATTATTATTAAAATGTAATGGTGTATACTGTTAATAATGTATACCTTCCTACTTGTATATAGTTTGTGGACGGATGGGAACTCAACGGACAGCTGTTTCCCAACGAACAAGACCATCCGAAACAGATGAACGATCGTTTCTTCGAGATGTGTGGAACAAAAAAACACAAACAGATATTGAAATCGTCTCAGAATGCTGCTTTGATACAATACCGAGTTCCACGTAGAGGCAATGGATTCAGCTTTTATGTATCGTTCATCGACAACCCTACACGTATGTATAATAATTAAAAATATTACGTATGCTGATTTTTTTATTTATCGTTGACCTGGTGATTATACAGAACATTGTATAAGTATGTTATAAAATATATCTGGATGCTTTTATTTTTTTGCTTTCGAGGGTAAAATTAATAATTAAATGATGAAACAATGCTGATTGTAAAATGTATTTTGTGTAGGTTTTTTTTAAACTTCTGTGCCCTCTTATGAGTAAACAAAGTTGACTTGTGTAAGTGAAGTGGACACGATTATTCCTACACACGATCAAAAAAATCACCCTTTTTAATAATTACACATAATATATTAAAGGTATTTCAATTTCACATTTGTAATTCAATTGTTTGCGTGACATTAAATTTAATGAGCAATGGCCTCTATCATAATAATTCAATAATAATAAACTTTGTAAATTGATGATAAGACGAAATGATTTTGTTTTCATCTCGTGCAGACAATGTACATTTTTAGTCGCTTATAATAAAAGATAAATTATAATTATTATACTAACTTAAAACATTTATCTGTAAATGAAATCCATCAAGTGTATGTAGCTATCATGTAAAATAGTAATCAATTACACATTATAATTAATAATATAAATTGAAATTTTAAGGTAATAAACTAAAAGTAATAATCTATTATTAATAGTGCAATAGAAAAAATTATTACAAGTTATTATTTTAAATACAATATCATCTAAAATAAATATGAAGTGATTTTAAAATTTATATGGTATAATTGCATATATTATTTTTTATAGGCATTTTAATATTCAATTTTGAACAATGTATTTAATAATCATAACGTAGCGTCATCGTGTTTTTTTTATAAATAAAATAATAATTAGTTCCAACCCTTATAATCCACATTTGTAATAAACATTAGTTAATATTTTATTGAAAAAATAAAATAATGAATACTTGATTAGCTCTGATTAAAAAAATACCTCATTATGAGTTATGACAAAATTACCAATTACCAATCTCACTGTAATTATAAGTTCATAAGTTTATATTATAGTATATTAAACATTTTCAATTATTTTATTTCTTTATCAATAAGAATATAAAAATCAAATGTGCAGTCATTAGGTACAGTACATAAATTCAAAAATTAAAACCTTAAAAAATTATAAAGATAATAACTTTAATATTTTTTTCAGAATGATTTTTGTCCGTCGTGAGTTCAAATGATGTAAAAAAAAAATATTTTCAAAAAACCTTAATAATTTTTGAGACAATGAGTATTTAATGTTAAATGAATCATACAAACAATTAGTCAGTACTATTCATGGTTATCCGAAAACTAAAAGTGTGTTTTGATGACAGTCAGAAACTTATTTATAGAGGGTAGAGGTAGACTGATCGCCGTGAGCTGCATATTTGTAGGGGTGTCAGTTTTGTATATGCTTGTGTGTTTATAAATTTAAATAATAAAATAGTAGGCACAGTATAGTAATAATATTATTCAACCTTCAAATTTATCTAAGCTAATTTTCTATTATTCGATAAATAATTTTAATTGATATCCATTACATTGAACTTATATATTTATTTACATTTATCAATTTCATCAAGTCTTTATAAATTATGTATGAACTATAATATTTTATTTGCTTAATTGTTTTGTTCAATATACAGGGTGATTCTTTTATCAAACAACACTTTCAATACTTTTCAAATGATGAGTGTTGTTTGATAAAAGAATCACCCTATATACATATATTAAAAGCTATGTTGTACCTATTTGTGTGTATGTTTAAAATGCCTCAGGTCACAATATGTAACTTGGATTCGTAAGATTGGTCGCTAATTAATATATACATACGTAGATAGGTCACTGTCTCTGATGAATAATACAACAAATATAATATTATTATACATGATTTCAGCGATCCCAAAACACAAAACCGGGCCATACGGTACAATCCCCGTGCGCAGTTCAAATCTTTTTCGTCCACAGCTGACTATACACATGATATTATAATATATATATATATATTGCATGCGTATCGAACCCTTTCGAATTACCTAGTACATTATGTACACGTACGTATACGTATATATTACGGCGTTATCAAATTATACTCAATTTGTAAAATTTGGTTAAGCCCGCCCGGGGCCCCGTCGAATTACGGCCGGCATAATAATTCAATGGCAAATACACGGACGTGCGTCGTTTGCCCGCGATTACGATACGATTATAATTCTAACGCCAGCTGAATACGAATAAGTACAAGTATCGGTGCGTCTACTGCAGCAGTTTCGTCGGAATAATAGTCACATTTCTCAACAATATTGCTGTACGACACACGAGTATTATATTTTTTAATCGAACACACAAGGCGCGGGTCGTCGAGTAAATAAAATTCACTTTGTCCGCTGCAACAGCAAATAACAATTCCCATCGAGATAACTAAAAAAAAAAAAAAAACACTCAAATATCGCCACCCCTAAATTGGGTGTAAAATTTCAGTTGCGATATATAAGTGATAAAACGATAACTTTTAAATAACCTCCGGTACGTACGGATATGAGGTGCAATTGCAATTTGTGTTGATTTTTAATGGAATCTGCTATATGTATTCATATAAATATATTCACTATTCATTGGGTTGATAATATTCATTATATAATTTTCCGACATAAAATATAATATAATAGAATTATCTTCGGATGCATAATAGACCATTAGTTGTGTACAGTTTTTTACTTTACCTCGTTTTTATTTTTGAATTACCTTGTGTAGTTTAGATTTTATTTATAATAATAATAGGTAGTTTAAGTTGTTTTCGGACTGGGTCCTAGCAATGCAAGGCGTTGGGTATTTTGCATTTCATGAGCTCTAATCTCCAGGTTTCGCATATAGGTGGACCTTATTTTGACATCAGAAACTCATATGTTATTCTGGGGTGCAAATTCTCAGTCTATTAAGTATTCTTTTTTATTTTATTCTTAATTCGGGGGGTATTCAATCCAAATTGTGGCTTTTGTTTTTCTTGGTTTTGATGTATATATTTTATAAGTGTGCATTAATTTATACGATGTATAATTGTGTTTAAACTTTAAATACTTTCCTTATTGTTAGGTAAAAATGATATTAAAAGTAACTGTATGTATATAATATACATAATATCTATTTGCACTTAAAATAAATAATCAATCTTGAATTATTTCATTTTTAATGAGTTACACGAAGTCAAATTGAGTACGCAAATAAGATGTACACTTCACTACATAGGTATTATAAATTTTATAAATTCAAATGAAAATCCTTTTACAATTTAATCCTTTATTATGTTTTAAATTAATTTTCACAATGGTTCAATACATTTCTGTAAAAGACTTAAATATTTTACCAAATGCGTGTCTGTTGAAGTAAAACTTAAAAACTTATATCCCAATAAATAAATTTGCTTTATCGATTAAGCATATACCTAAAATATAATATGCCTTGATGAACAATTATTCGTCGAAGCGAATATTTATACTATTTCACTGTATTAGCCTTCTCATGAGAGTATTAATTCTCGTTTGATATTTTAATATTATATTAAAACAATAATATGATGGTACGTAAACCTGCAGGTACCTATAGATTATTCATGTATCTGAGAGACATTCAAATAAATGTGTTTTGATTCTCGAATAGTCAATGGGTAAGGTTTAAAACCCTTATGCCCTTATGACCGTGTAAAATAAATGTATTCTCTACAATCTACATAATAATGTTTCGCAATATGTATAATGAAATAATATAATTTTATTTCACAATATGTCAATATATTATGATACCTTGATAGTTGATACATAATACGAAGAAACATAAACAAAACATAAATATTAATTAACGAACGAGTGAACATCTGAAGTGAAAAAATCGAAAAATTAAAAAATATTAATTCGTGAAATACCTACCTAAATAAGTAATTAGAACTAATATTGAATCATTAAATAAATGAAGAAAATTAAAGCAGATGATCAGTTGATTGAAACGAGATGGAATTTATTTAAAATAGATTAAAAATTATGCGAATAAACATGATCATTGAACAGTGAAAGAAAATAAAAATAAAATAATATATTTACATAGTAAAATATAAAATCATAAATGCATTAAAATGAATTGAAGTATAACCAATACCTATACATCATTTAAATAAATGAAAAATGTGTTAATAAATGTGGCAAAAAGTCAAAAATATAAATTAAAAAAAATAATCATGTAATTTTAAACTGATCTTCTTCGTATGACCAAACAAATTTCAAATTACTACTTACAACCTACTCAGCTATAGTAAATTTCTTGGAATCTTATAAAAAAATATAAAGTACCTATGCAAGCTCTAAAATTAATCCATTTCTTGGTTATGAGTTGTATTGTCATAAATTCATGTGATATTCAAAGAATGATTATACGTTGTATAATATACTATGGTGTTAATATTTCAACAGTATTCTTGGAAATTACACGCAGTTTGAAATTTAAAATTAATCATTTCCTACTTCGACATCGAGCTATGCCGAGAATAGTGCTCGAATGAAGTGTGACGGAAACACTCGATAATTATTATTTTCTTCAGGGTAAACATCGTGATCTCTGAAGGAACTATGCTCTACTACGCGTAAAGATAATGCAAACTCGATTTATGTTGTGTACCTACACGTATTTATGGATACTATACGTGTATTATTATACATATAATATAGTTTTCAAAAGCATTCGTGGTTATTGGATAAGACGTGTCGCGATGGATCAACTAAGTTCGGTGTTTGAAAAGGATGTATACGCACTTGAAGAAAAGTAATACAATTTCCTGTTTGGTCGTAGTCAATTATAGAAGACTTTGTCTCGTCGATTGCAAAAAAAAACCAAAAAGAACAAAAAAATAAAAAAATACAGAACTCACCGACCTATTCAACAACAATCGACTACCTGCCTTAACGCACAAACACACTCGCGCACTCTTATTAAATACAGATAACCTGATGATTAAATTAATAAATAAATATATTAGGTTTTAATGTGGGAAATGTCCATTAGAATATAACTATAGGTGTCTTATGAATTAACCGACCTTTTCGGTTAATGTGTTTGTACACTCAAGTAACAAAACTTTATTAAATAACAAATTTTATTTTATTACAATAAATTCAATTGTATTTATAATTATATATTAATTTGCACGTGTATAGTAGTAATATATAGTAAAGATCTTGTCAATATTGGTACAATAAATGCAAGTTTGTGGTCGGTTTTATAATCACATTTCATTTAACGACACTGTATGCGGTTTAAAGTTTAAATTGTTTCTAAAATGACTTTCTTAAATTAATTAATATTTAAATATAGGAACTTTGAGAATGTTCTGTTAAATTTGTTGTACGTGCTTCTGGGTTGACATAATATACGAAGCCATTACAATAAAAACAATAACATAGATTATTATCGTAAAGAGTTACGACGTAGGAAGTAATAATTTATGCGAACGCCATAACGCTCAATTACGCATTTAATTGTCTTTGACACTCTAAAAATAAGCAATGACTTAGAATCGTGTCTCTAAAAGAAATCTCCGACGTTTGCACGTTCTATAAGAATACTCGAGTATTTCATTAAAACGTAATACTGGTTTTTTACGACCATTACGATTATTAATAGAACAGCGGTTATCGGTGTTTCGTCGTTGTAGCTTGCAACATACTCTTGGCTGACATCACTGAAGTGTACACGCTGAGAAATTACGGAAAACCGGTGAATTGCAGTCTGACGATGTTGTACCCGGCTCAGGTGAAAATCTTGGCCTTGGGCGTCGGCCTTGGACACGAACAGAAGAGGACGTTAACTGAACGCGAGACCGGCACGATTCATAAGGTATATAATATATATATATATATATAAATAATTATAATATAATCCTCATCATGTCTAATTATAATATGACTAGTTCGTACGAGTGTATTGTTATATACATTTTCGACGTTATTAGTACACAAGGGGCAAACTCGTCAACAATTTAAACGCGTATATAATATTAGACGCAATATCCAATAGTTATTTAGTATAATTATAACAACGTGCCATATAATTATAGTATAATAACGCGTATTACTGTGACTCGTGACGATATTAAAATTAACAGTGTGACAAACGAGGGCTGCCAGATTTCGTTCAAGTCGGTGGTGGAGCCGGTTTGGCCCAGTTGTCTATGGTCGATTCGATTTGCGGCACGAACTCGGAACCAGGTTAGTAAGACGACACAATTTTATTACTATTATAACTATTTAATATTATTAAATACCGATAAATATATTTTACCATACAACTAAAGAAGAGATACCACTGGAATCGATTAGGTATACTATCATTATGTGCGGCGAGAAAAAACAAAACGTACGCATATTATATTGTAGGTTCGTAGGTGGTAGTTTTCAACTGAACGATGGCTCTGATAATATTCACTGGCTAACTGTATCGTAAGAGCAATTAAGGTTAAAATTCCAAAAGAGAGTGTGCACAGTCTTAATAAAAAAAAAAAAACTAATGGGAGCCATAGAATGAGATAAACTGAATATTTCACATTAAAAAAATTCCAATCGAGCTTTTAAAACTGAAATTAACTGACGAAATAACAACACAATACTGAACGGTCGGAGAGGAAAGTATCGTACGACTATTCCGTAATCTACGCGTACGCGTACCGAAATTGCCTATCCGAGAAGCCGTGTCAGAACTTTAGGATTCGTATGACAATTTATTATTATTGTTAATATAATAAAGCGATTATTGTGTATCACTTGTTTTTTCCACAGAAAACGCCGTGGAGACGATTATGTGTGGCGTAACCACCGTGAGACTTGTATCGAGTGGACAATTTCATAACGCCGTCACAGTGGCCGTGACAACACCCGACGTCGAAGCTACGCCGTCATTAGTGTGCGAGCAGTAGGAGCAGTCGTGTAACAAATTAAAAAAATTAAAATTAACTCAGAAGTCCCTCACCTCCGATAAAATTCATATTATTATGATCAATTATTTGTTTTCGCCTTTATATTATCATGTCTTCAATGTCCGATAGAAAATATTATGATATCCGTAACATAGGTAATACTTAAAGAGTTCAAAATTCGAAAATTATATAAATCATTTTTTTTCTTTATTCGTTTTGTATATTCGTACTTAATACATACATATACTCATAAAATATTTACATAAATACATATAGTGGCGTGGTACTAAATATCTGATATCTACTCCAAATTCCTATAAATTTACATGTCCTAATATTTTATTACATATCCTAAATAGATCGTATTTTACCTTGGCCTAACATCACGACCGATCATTTTTTATTTTTTAAATAGGTGCCATATAGATTCATATCTTTTCTTTCCACGCCACTACTGAAAACATACTTACAGAAGTTGATAATAATAAATTGTAATACTGTACTCACGCGAATATAAGCTCTTGATAATAGTTAATAATTATTGATTGAATATTGATAGCATAATAATATAAGTTTAATAATTTCAGATTATGTATAATACAATATTATGTAATATTATTATTGATATCAACGTTATCATGTTTGTTGTGTACTAAAAATAAATATATCGTAATATAATATGTACACAATGATGCGGGAGCCGAGAAGTATATGTAATCATTATATTATATACAGTAATCTATTTTATGATAGTCAAACTGCACTCCCTACCCAAACCAAAATGTTTAAATTGAACTCGAGTTCAGAAAATAATTATATTTCAATTGTACTTGATACGATCATTCTATAGAGTATAGAACATAATATGTTATACATAATATTTTAGTTAACAATTGCATGTGTGTCGATCGATGGCACAAAATAAACCTAATATTCTGGATGTTATAAAACAAATCTTATTCTTATATTATAATTTAGTATTTCTAAAAACTTCTCATTTAATATCATTATTTCTAGATTGTAAGTGTTTAATTCAATTAAAATAATAACTTTTATCCATTATAATTTATAAATACAAATTATTCTTTCATCGACTGATTAATAGTAAATAAGTTTTATATAATGATCATAACGAGTTTAATTTGAACATAACCTTTTTTGAACCCGAGTGCAATTCGCCCATTACGTTTAATTGTCACTAGTGCAATTTGACCATATCCGATATGGTATCAAGCTGTTTTAAAAATATCTCTTACCTATATACTTCAGAAATTGTTTTAAAAAAATAACAACCGAGTCTTTACATGCCATAAATGATTTTCAACAATAATAAATCTCATCATCCTATTTGATTGTTTTTTTTTCAGTTTTATGTGTTATCATTCTAACATCACCTCTAGTAATACGGTAGGTTGAATTAACTGTAGCCGGACACATTGCATTTATTTAGACATTTTATTTATTTTATTTTTATTATATTAAAATATTTACTATTTAATTATCATTATAGTATATAGATATTATTTATATCAGTGGTTACCAAACTGTGCACCCCTAAGAGCACCTCAAGCAATTCGAGCAACCACGAGGGCTTATGAGAAAATAATACACAATTTATTGAAATTTTTGAAACTTGAATCTACATTTTATAAATTTTTAACTAAAAAATAAATTGAAAATTGTCGAAATTCTTACGAATGATCTGAACATTTTGACTTCAAATTCTTATAAAAAAAATCATCACTAAAATATTTAAACTATTGAAATCATTCATAAAATTTGTTATGTAGGTATTTATAATAACTACTGAAAAATACTCTATGTCTAGAATATAAACAAATATTTTATACCAAGTCCAACTAATTTTTATAAATATGTGAAATCAACTAGATTAATGGACCTTTGACACAGACTTAACAAAAATATATTTCAGATACAAGAAAGACCTTTGATATACTTACTCTTCAGTATTTTGTCATTGTATGTCCATGATTATTCGAGTCGTCAATTATAGTACGTACAAACAACATTAACTATGAGTTGTTTTAATGTTTCTTAGAAATAGTCCTAAACCATTTTTTTAAATATATCAAATTAAGAAATCTGTTTTACCAAATGTTTACGATTTTTAGTTTACGAGTTACATTATAGAAAGGTAATAAACATTATTTAAATACATTCACTAAGTATATATTATATATGAATTTAAAAAATGATTTATTCATTATTTTAACATTTTACAAAATTTTACATTTTTCTGACGGATTCATGGGAGACCCGGTTGGACATCGAAAAGCTTTGGCAAATTCGTTAGAATTCGATAAGGTTCCTAATACTCGAATTTTACCCGGGCTATGGACGTCAGTCAATAAATCATTTAATAATGTCTGTTCAGTTGTCGATTCACACCATATCTGTAAATTTTTAATTAAATTTTAAACTTAAAATACTAAGCAATTAAAAGGCATTTATATTAAACTTATGGATACGGGAATCGCATACAAGTTTTTAAGCCAACACAACTGTATGTTGGTTTCTTTATAGCTCAGAAGCATTAATGATAAACAAAGTTTCGGAGTCCATTATGTTAGCCTAAAAGTATATGTTTAGTGGATTTCCGTATCCATATAATGTTTAATATTGATGGTGAAGGGTGACATCTTACACTAGCGAATCCTATGAAAAACAATTGTTCGGGTGACAGATCCTCCAATCCAGGTAGCCGGTTTTCTGCTCCATGTTTCGATACGTATTTTTGATATGCCATATAAGCATGACTTAAACCACCTATATCTGCTATGTTTTCATTTTGAGTCATTTGGCCATTTATCTAAAAAAAAAAAAACTTTATCTTGTATAGTATTTTGGGTTATATTTATAAATATGTTTTTGTTTTTTGAGAGGCTTTTAGGTTTTTAAATAACCAAAAAAACTGTAAAAATCTGAAAGAGTGTGAAGAATTGAAATCATCGAGACTGAGTTTAGAAATTAAGTTAAATATTTTATTTTTTTTTTTTTGTATACCTAGTAAAAAAGAAAAGAATCATATTTAGATTAGGTAGTATAAAAAAAAACAAAAAGGTCTCATAATATAATGTAATAATATTATAATGCACTGCTAAAATATGAACTATAATAATTATCATTTGTTTGAAATCGAGTTGGAAATATCACTCTGTACCTTAACTTGATTACCCTGGACAGTCAAACTATAATTATTATACTGTTGGACGAAACATTCAGCTTTTATTGAAAACGTCTCCATCGTTTCTTGAGTCCACCATTGCCGCCTATTGCCTTGTTTGTCATACATTCTACCTAATAAGAAAAAAACGAAACTCAATTTTCCAGTGAATTAATTCACATTATAAAATGTATACAAACCGGAATCGTCAAATGCATGCATTATTTCGTGTCCCACGACTAAGCCCACCATTCCATAATTTAAAGCTCTAAGATATTAAAAAACAGAAGATTTATAATCATAAATGAGTGCACCAGCTTATCACATTTATAAATAAAAAAGTATAAAATATGTACTCACTGAATTCGACTCTTGTGATAAAATGGAAGTTGTAACATTCCGGCTGGCAAAACTGTGAACGAATCGAGTTTGTTAAATATTTAAATAGTTCGCAATTATTTCTAAAGATATATTGCCTACACAAACACAGTAGGTAATTTAATATAATCCACCACAGTCGTGGAAGACAACACATTAAAATAGATGATAACCGCGAGTCGTAAAATAAAAAATGTTTTTCTTCTCTCCTTCTCAAATCTCAAAATCTCAAATAGTTTTGACGGACGACATTTATCGTTGACACATAATTTCATTCGGTTTATTTTAATGTTATCTACATATTATTTTGTAAAAAAAACTTTCACTGCACCTATCACTACCACAAGTAAAATTTCTGTACCGATTTAAATAAAATATGACGTTTAATAAATAGGCATTATAGTCATCAAAGATACACGATGAAGATTAAATTATTAAATTTAAATTTAACACTACAAATGCACATTCATGCATATTGAGATTCACGTACAGCAAGACGATCGATCGGATTACGCGTGTGCAATGTGTGTCCATAAATAAAATGTAAAAACAATCTATATACCTAACTTCAAGGCATATTTTTATAGTTTCTACTCTAGAACGCATTTAAGCCATCAGAGGACCTACGCAGCTATAACAGTATAATATTATTTGTGATGAACGAGTATATGAGTAAGAAACTATTTAACGTAATTTCTAAATCAAACTGGTCTCATTAAAAATAACTAGACTTAAATTATTGTTTTACCTATTGCGTTCGAGTATATATCGTTGTATCCGTTTACACTAACTATATCCGTCGTCCATCTGTAAAACAAACATAGTCAAATTTATAACAACGCTTAGTAATTATTATAAAATGTAAATAAAAGTATTCTTAGACATTTTCGCCTTCAATAAAATCACTAATCACAACAATTGAACAAGTATTGTATATTTTATACACTATAAAATCATTATTGACCTATATAGGTTTATGTCGGTAAATCAACGTTTTGATATGCGCTAAAAAAAATGTATTATACCTCATTTTAATATTATCATTTAAATAATATTGTATAGAAAATTCAAAACCAAAAAATGCCAAGTTATTCGAAACATTATAATCCTTACTCTGTATGATTGTGAATACTGTTTAATTTTGAAAGCTTCTTTAAGTTTGATTCAATTTGTAGAATCTCCAAGTTCATTAAATAACTTTCCGTCATATTTACCTACAACAATATGTATTTATTAAATATAACAATTACAAGTTTATAAACAGCATCTGATTTGTTGTAATCATTCGATCTTAATAATAATAATAATAATAATAACAAATCGTACATCTGAAAGTTTGTGATTTCTATACGCTTTAGTGGTATTCCAGTATCAGATATATGCAAATATACAATATTATAAAACAAAAATCGTGTTCGTCATATTAATTTTATACGAACGAGATAATATATTACTGTCGTAACGCTAATTAAAATATTAATCAGCTAAGTAATCGTTTAATTTATGCTTACAATTTTTAGTTTATTATGTGAATACGAAGTGTCTTGGAACCAATCAGGGTATGCGATAAATTTGTGCATTGATTGTAATTTATCTATAGCGGATTGACGAGTAATCGAATCCATCCATACTATGTTCTCTAATCGTTCCATGTAAGCCTCTTGAATGTTATTGACCATTTCTGTAGCCTGTGAATTTCATTTAAAACGCGAAGTTTAGACTCCGACCAACGTATTCATACAATCGATTGTTATTCGTTATCAAAACTTTGATTCTAAAATGTGATACAATCAAGAAGATTTAAAATGTATTTTTAGTAATAATGTCTCACCATGTCTTTCGTAGACTTGTCAAAGTACTTAGCAACGTACTTATATCCAACATTAAATGGAAAATACGAACTGGTAATTGATACGCAATCCAACCACCTACAGAACGTTGATTAATATAAATTAACGGAAAACGAATTAAGTCAATTTTATTATTAAGTACCTAATAACAAACACATTCCTGAACTTACTTTAAAATACCTAATACTTGTTTTTTACTTGTCAGAAGACAAAATAGTATTAGACGCTAAAAGATTAAGATTCGGCGTTAATTTTCTATGTATTATTTCTAACAAATGGGTACATTTATGATGGTAAATAATTGTCTATTCTATATGCTATACACATGATATATTATGATGCGGTTTCAAAATAGTTAAGTGATTAAAAATCTTTACTAGGTAATTATGTTACCTAGAAACTTCTTTAACGTCTCCAGTGAACACCACATTAAAGTCTTGAACGAGATTTTTCAAATCTTCTTTGATATCAGATAACATGGATCTTAAAAAGCACCACGACATATAATTTACTGCAATAACACAAAACTTAAGCATTAATAATTAATGTGAAATTCCACAGTACATTTTTGACTGTGTTATGTGTGTATAACGTACTTAAAATTCTTTTTGGCGTTTTTTCCAATAGCCGTACCAGGTCTTTCAGATAGTGCTCTTCTTTTACAAATATCTTTTCTGTCTTTTTTAGAAATACATCAGTGCCTTTAAACAGTAGCCGAAACATTTTTAGCCAGTCGACCTGTTAAAAGAATTATATAAAACGTGATACGTAAAACGTTTATCACATAAACACGTATATACAAATAACAGACCAAAGGGTACAGCAGTATTTTTTAATTGGCTGGACCCTTTTAACCCAAAAATGGCCTATTTTACCCAGATATCCGTTTCGCCAAAATGTCGGTATTCTATTATGGTTCCCAAATGAGTTTAGATAAATTTAAAATTAACCTGACAGTGATTGTTTTAATACCTATCTACAGTTTTTCATTTTCACGTTTTTGAATACTCAGTAAATGTAATACATAAATTATACATAAATTGTTTAAAATTATAATATTAATTTCATCTTTTGACGTCCTTGGATTCAATTCTAATGATTTCAAAATAATTGTCAGTTTGGACATAATTTTTCACGCAATTTAACCAACTTAATATAGATGGAGAATAAGAGTAAAAATTGTCATTAAGCGGCTCCCATGCATTTGTCTTAAGCCGAATACTTGTTGAATTGCATGCCCATTGCCCATTGCCCATAGGAGTAAATGTAGTATCATCGGAATTGTATTCGTTTATTAAATAATAACAATATTTTATCACTTTATCATGAGTTTGGAATTCCAGCATCAAATCGTCAACAAAACAACCCGACACTTTGTGGGATTGTGGATTTCTAAATATAATAAATCAAAAGTTACTTAATCCATTTGCCATTGTCTGATTTTTTTTTTTTAATATGATGTAGACATGTAGTTAAACCATACTTCAAAAAGTTTCAATACTACGTCAGTGTTGAATAAAAATGACATCAACCTCTCTTTGATAAGCTGAATTTCATTTGGTGTTGATAAATTAGTAAGTACCTATCATTTTTTCTTGGAGGCCATTAAATTATATTAATTATTATTACCTACAGATAATGTACAACACTGTTTGACTTAATTATCATTTCCAACCTAATTTTAAATTGATCTAAACTAGTCTGGGCGAATCAGGAATCATGTGAAAACAAAATATTTTGGGGAAAATTGAGAATGTGATTTTTTGACGAAATCGGCTACACCCATTAAATTAATATCCTATTACCTGAAACGTCTCCGATAAGTTGTTTATGTCTTTTTGAAGTTCGTCTATTGTCGTTACTCGATTCTTTAATGCCTTTTCGCTTTTTTTTATTTCTCCTGTGCTTTGTATCTATTAGGTAGTAAAATAGTAGACATAATATCATACAATTAATTTTAACGAAAGTGTTTTAAACACCTACTTTAGCCAGTTGTGTTTCGAATTTAATTATTTCACCGGCGATTTCGTCTCCAAAATGTCTGCTTCGAGTCAATTTAGAACCAAATTCTTCGTGCAACAAAAATACCGTGCCAGCGATAAGTTTTGAATAAGCGTTCATTTGAGTCTTATAACGATCTGGATGCATGAACATCGATCTCGGTAGCATTAAATCTGGCTGACCTATCTATATATCAAAATACTATAAATTGGTACATATACCGATCAAAATTATTGCAAACAAGCCACACCCATTTACCATTAAAATGTATTGGCTGGTATTCAAATAATTAATCGATATACCAGTATCTAAAATCGTTGACACTTTCCAGTTTTTTTCCATATAAATATACATTTTCATCCAATCCAAAGATTGTAATTTGTCGTTGTAGTCATTTTTTCCTATCGGCCATCCACCAAATAACGAGATAATCGATTTTAAGTATTCAATATTCATTCCATTACTGACTACAAACATTATTAAAATGTTATTTTAAAGACAAATGTCTTATATTTTATAGCAATTTTAAAATTTACCAGAGTTTAAACAACTTTTGTAGAACTTTTGCGCTGGATCTAAAATTATATCAGGATTTTCGTCTTCCAAAATTTCTAAAATATATGTATAATTTATAAAGATAATATAATATAATATATATTATTAACCCTTTTAAGTTCAAACCAAATTTTGTATTTTATTCTAAAAAATTTATGTAACAAATGAAGTATACATAGGTACACATTTGTTTGTACAGCCGTATTAGAAATTATTTATTTATCTTAACTATTATAACATGTTATATGATTTTTTCACATACCTTTTAAATTATTCGTTATGCTTTTTTCTGCCTCTTTGTATTGATACCAAGATACTTTAGTGGCTTTAACTTGATGATCTTTTACCCACAAACCACATGTAAACTCGTAAAAATCCTCACACGGGTCTACTGATCTATTCATACTTTTCAACAAATATTCTATAACAATAGTGAATCACAATAAAACTTTGTAATATTATTTTGTTTATAAATTGGGATTTTGGATTTTTTTTTTTTTTGTTGCTACATAATATAGCTCATCATTATTTCCTCAAGGCCTAATAAATAAATAACGATAACAACTTTTTAGCAGAAAGTATACCTAAACAATAACAATATGTAATCTAATGACCTAGCTGATGACCTAGCCTTTATATGAAGGTACCCAATAAAAATGTATAGTAATTATAATAATATATTATTATTTATTATGTATTAAATATTAATCCATTTTGATGAATTTACCTGCCGTTTGACATTGCATCGTTGAGCATTTTTGCTCATTTGGATCATCTTCGATTGAAAATACGTCTTTTAAAAAATCATTTGCAGACCGGCATTGCAACCTCTCAACGATCAAAAAAATTAAAAAAACTATTAACTTCATTTTATTCGTTATTCTAAAATATATATATTTGTTTTAGAAGCTCTACATGTTAAATGTATTGACTACTGTAGATTTGTATTTTATTCACGACGAAACAAGTGGGTGTCTCTAACAGGAAATTGCTTTTGATATAGCTTAGTAGGACAATGTCCAGTGCTAAATACAAATATATTGATAACAAACATTATTATTAGAGCAATGCTCTTTTAATATAATGACTTGTCTCTACTCATCAATTAATTTTTTAGTTATACGTGGAAATCGAATTAAAAACAAAATATATTTTAATTTTATTTAATTGGAATAACGATTTTCTAATTTTTTTGCATCATAAAGTTTACTTGTGACCTGCAACTAATTAATCCTAATTAGTAATTACTAATATTATTATAGTGATGTACTGATGGTTATTTACAAAAACATTAGATAATAATTCCGGGAATTTACCTGCGTTAATTTGTTTGCTAATTAAAGTTTAAATGAAAATCTAAACTAAATTAAGTTAAACTGTCAAAACCAGATAAATTATAATTTTCAATCAGCTATTAGAAAATAGTTAAGCATAACATTAAAGGAAATATTATACCGTATATTGTCATTGTTCAATGATATTTATAAATTGATACATCATAATATTTATTTTCAATCGTAAGATCTTAAATCGTCCTTTCATTATAAATACTATTGAATACTGGCATAATTGTTGGTCACAAGAAATTGAACCTCACATCGATTGGTGTAGAAAATAAGATGACAATTTAGTTTAATACAAAAATACAAAAGACGTATATGACAGTGCCATCTAGCGAAGCAAATCCGGATGCTTCTCCAGATAATATACTGTAATAGTTTTATACCATTGATTTTATAACATTCTATATTATAAAATGTTACAAAAGTTTTAATCGTTTAAAACATTAAACGGATTTTTTTTAATACTATCGCTGTTTAAAATACATTATAATATAATAAAAAAAAACAACAAATTTTGGTTTTCATATATTTATTTAATAAACATTAAATATGCTATTTTTGCCCCCAAACATTGGAAAGTAAAATATAGTTAGCATGCATATATCAACCAGTACACAATCATAAATTAACAATCCTCAATGTCTTATGTACGAGACAAAGTGACGCGATGTTCTTGAACGAAAACAAAACAAATTCCGTTTCGAATAATTTCGCTTATAAAGGAATGACCTAAGGCACTTAATTATCAAAAGCCTAAACTTGTAGCATGTTGCATAACAAAATAGTAATACAATATATTGTAATTATAAATAAATATATATACACACAAACCATATATATACTTATTTATTTATATATAAACAGACATAATATTATATTCTTGCACAAATTAAGCCAAACCAGACCAAGGGAATGGGGGTGATGATATTTTTACACTATAGATATTTTATATAGGTCTCTATATAATATATATGTAAAAAAAAAATGTATATAATAGTAAACGTTAACATATTATCCTTGGCTTAATACTGATTTTTATGTGTTGATATAATTTATTTGGTGCATTAATAGTGTTACAATATAGGTAGGTATGTGGGTAATATAATTTCAAATCGGCTATTATCGGACCATGTTACAACGATGACATTTGGAAATTACATGTATACACACATACATTTGTTGTCATACAATATTACTGACTGCTTTATTAATATGTAAGTAAACTGCTAGACACATATTATAGTTATTTTACTTCAAATTATAATAACAACTCAGCATTACATATTATTACGTCTAATTCATTTTTTTAATAACTACGTCATCTTTAGTAAGATGAAAATATCGTTGTCAAATAACAATAATAATAGGCTATTTAAAAAAAAAATAACATATTTTCTCTATATTTCCTAAATATTTAACAGAATAAAAATTGATGTACATATATTTTTACTGTTGATATTATCCTGGCTTATATCAATTAGGTGTGCCAGGAAGGTTTGTTTATAGATGCATAAAGTACAACCAGTTTTATTTTGAAACAACTTTTGTAATAACTGTGAATTAAAATCTTAATCGCTAACATTATTTTTACGGTGGGGTATAGTCTGAAAAATCTGGAAGAGTGTGTGTATAAAACAACAAGACATTAAATGTTTTTAATATAGTTAAAATTTAAATGTAGGTATAAATTTTATCCATTTATTTAAGAACAAAGTTATGGATATTATGGGGACATTAAATAATTAATAATATGTATCTTTTAAAAATTAAAAATTTGCATATCATAAAAATATCAATGATAATATTGTTTTTGAAAAAATAATGTTTTATAAAACACTATACATTATGTGGAACACCCTAAACAAATTATCAAATATTTCATAACAAATTAAATTTCTATATAATAACACAACAGTAATATCCAGGCAGCCTCATACTATGCACATTTAAATATCACCCAAAAAATTTAAACTAATAATGTATATTTTTTATCTTAATCAACTTTTACACATTAGCTACATATTATTAAAGTTAAACTAAAATTGTAGTATCATGTTTTTAAGTATAAGCACCAAATTCAGACAATACCGTTGTTATCGGCTACTAAAATTACTATTTGTTATCTTATGTACTACTTACGATAAATTACACACTTAGTATAATAAATTATAGTACCTATTAAATATATCTAAGTTTTATAGTTAATCTGACCATTTTGGAATCTAAATAAAATAATCAACAAGTTATTTCGTGTACATATTTATGAAGTTTTGAAATAAAGTAAATAGTAGTTGAGCGTTACTGAGATTGCTAATATCTAGTAAATCCCAATACAATTAAGTAATTTTTTCCTTATAATACATATTAATGACTTTTAATGGGACCATACAACCTCGCCCTCCTGAATATTTATATATATATTTACTCAAATAACGGATAATGGTTTGTGCAGCAAATCCAATATTAAAATCAAACAGTCAATCCGAAAAACTGAGGTTGTAATACTTAAGCAGGGAGTTATAGTAAATCCAAATTAATTTTATTTTTAAATACAGTTTGTTTGATCTCTGCAATAGACAGGTAGGTAATACAATATTATATAGTCTAAAGGTAATAAACATTACAAAAATAACAGTGTTATATTATAATAATGTTGACTGTCAATGTTAAACATTTTATACTTCATTACTTTATATTTAGATCAGAGATATCAAACCCATTCATATCCATTTAAACATGCAAATCAAAGATAACAATAATATTACTTTTATGGCTACTATATATATTTATTTTTTATGCCATTTTTAAACTTGATTGTTAACTTGTTAACGACAAAAATATTTTATATTAATGATAACGATTAACAAATTTTATAATGAACTTATTAACAAATTACTCCTGAAGAGGAGATCCAAAAAGCAGTCTCATAATTACACCAAATTTCCATGGTTTATAAAAATGAAAGAAAAATTTGCATTATATGAATAATGAAATTACCTAAAAATAATCATTCAAAATGAACTTAAATGCAAATTTTTCTTTTCTTATAGCATTGAAAACTTAACTTAAAATGAGATATTATATTAAAAAAGACTATTCAAAGAAGTGATTAATTTGTTAATTTTTATTGTATGCCTGAGGAATTGTACAGAGGGCCTAATTTTCAAGAGGTCAACCATTGTACGCGAATTTCTCATGCCCTGTAAGTAGTGTCCTTATCGTATTACTTTTTTTTTTTTGTACAGGTTTTTCCGTAAATAATTACAACGTATATATTTTTTTTTAAATAATGGCCTTGTTCCAAATAATTATTGAGTTAAACAACATATGCCACTGGATATAAGTCCGCTTTTTCGTTGATCGTGAGATGAAGAACCAGCAACCCTTGACCCGTCACTACGAGACAGCGCAGGGTAAGGGTTGCCTTGCACGTTTTTTGGACTATTCGTACTTAAGTGTTCTTCGAAGTCGTCGTATTCGCTGAGTTCGCCTTCATCAGTGCCTGAATCATCTAAACACGGGGATAACATCAAGCCACCCTGATCATTTAACCATTTCGTCACGGCTTCGGTAATCGGTCCCGGGACTGCTGCATTTACAGGTGATGTCAATTCGAGTTTTCCCACTTCGTCCTGTTTAATTTCGTTTTCCGTATCAGAATTTCCAGTGTTCACCGCCGTCGCAAACGTTTCCTCTTCCACGGATTCACACGAATCAAGGGATTGTGTCTTGGTGAATTTAAATTGAATATTGTCTGTTGTAGACCTGGGAGTGCATTCCAACGAACAAAATTCTTCTTCTTGGATCCACTCTGTCTCCGGGCTGATCGACAACTGAATAATTTCTTCTGAAATGTTTTCTATCTCTAGTTTCGATTGATCCTCTTTAAGGGGTTTTGTAGTTTCTAATTTTTCTTGTTCTGGCCTAGATTTATTCTTTTTGGCGTTTAATTTTTTTATAATGGCCGGTTCTTTAGCAATTTTCGATGATTTCTTACTTCCTTCGTGTTGATTTTTCGGTAAGTCTTTACTCTTTGTCTTGGTGACTGATTCTGTTGTAGCTTTTTCTCGCTGTTTGCTTTTCTTATTTCTACTTTTTTTAGTCGCCGGCTGTCCACTGCTGCCACTAACGGTTTGTGGTTTTTCATGTTTGTTTTCTGTAGACCCTTTGACCATTACTTCACTGTTCGGAGAACTAATGCCCGAGTCAGAGTTTTCTGCTGAATAACTGGGAGCCGGTTCGGCATCTGGTTGGTCATCGGTGATCTCTACTACTTCAGCTTGTTCTTCTGGTATAACCTGGTAACCAATTGGGGCTAATTGTTCCGCGTACTGTGGTATTGGTTGGTAATATGCAGCCATTTGATCCGGATGATGGTGAACGAGGATCGGTGTTCCATGCAGTATCTCGAATGATGGTGGACATTCCATATGAAATGGTGGTGCGCTGTGGGACAACTGGACGGGTATAACATTCACAGGTGTCGAACCACCACTATTGTTTGTCAGCACACCCGAATCAGAGGTCTTTTCCGAGTCCAGGACGAGGTCACAACTAGCACCCGATTGACTTTTTTGTTCTTCCGAACTAGAGTCTGAATATTCATCAGTTACCTAAAAATAATAATTTTTTATTCAATTAAATGTTGTAAACAAATTCATTGATGGTTAATCACTCATCGAATTATTTAAATTTAATAAACTTAAGATTAATATAAAATAATTAAATTAATATTTAATTTTGATTTTTAAAGTAAGTTTAAACTTTTATGATTTTTTGGTTTACGTAATTAGGGCTGTTATCTTTCGATGTTTATTTGTATTGAATACACTATAGGTTGGTACAAATACTAACATTTAGTACACAGTTTACAGAATAATTTTTTTTTATTTCTTTTAAATTTAACGTAATTGATAAAAACGATTTTAATAAAATAAATTTATAAAATGGTAATTGTTATTGGGGTTTTGTTCCATAAACTTAAACATACACGTTATATTACATTTAAAACTTGAAATAAGCACTTTCCATTTTTTTTATGTCCCTCTTATATATATTAATTAAAAACTAAATTTGAAATCCATTTCTTTTTAGATTTGATAATGATTTAGCCATATTTATAATATTGATATCATGGTTTCAAATACAAATAATCGCTATTTGATACCGATTACTAACATAGACGTTCTCATGGCATAAATAGATTTATTTTTAAACCACATTATTGACCTTTTGCCTTTAACTCTTTTGTGTTTGAATAGTGTTGGCGTTTGCCAGAGTAACTAATTCCTTTTTTATTTTTTATTTTTGAAATGTCAATTGTTAGTTATTTCCACGTCACTTGTTCCTAGTGGAATGTCAATTTTATTTTATTTTTAAATAATATAGTTTAATGCAACAGTATGGTAAATCAAAATGTTTAGGACAGCTAGTGATACTGTTCAAGGAAAATAATCAGCCAATATCGTTTTTAGAAGTATTCTAGGGCTATATTCATATTATAAGTAGAATTTAACTAAACATTTATCATATAACACTGATCAAATATTCAAATCTGACAGGCGTGTTAGTTGAAGGAGTGATTTTAGTTTATACTTAACATAAGTTATTTAATATAACTTACGTCTCCACGCTTTCTACGCTTCTTTTTCTTACGCCGTTTTCCATTGGTGTAATCACAGCTAATTGAAGGCGAAGGAGGAGACTGTGGTTGTGGAACTTGAATGCTTACACCTTTATAATAAAAATAAATTTTCCCGTAATTAATTATATAATTTGAAAAATTAGATTTAATTTATCAAAGTACATTTTCATTACACTGTTTTCTCTAATTTTCTATTTAAATAAAATAGCGAAATATAAAGTTAATTCCGGTAACCCTATAAACGTCCAGAGTTTTAAACTATTATAGGTTTTAAAAAATGTTTCTTTATTCATGGTTTCTATAAATTATAATTTAGTAGAAATATGTTCAAACCTATGTTGTATAATATTTACCTATTTAATAACTAATAAGTATTTATATACATTGTGTTTTAGGGGTGAACATAATTTTTCAAAATAATTGTTTTGCATCACTCCATAAAATCTTGTTAATACATAAGACATTGAACTGAAAAATTTTTCTATTCAATTGATTTCTGTTAACAAGTGTCGAATGTACTTGACGTTTTCAATCTATTCATGTTATTTATATACAATATACAATTATGTTTGTATAATAAAAAGTTAAATATTCTACAACGATGTGTGATGTAATCAAAAAACATATTAATATACAAAACTAGAACAGAGATTGTAGATTACGATAATCAGTAATAATTATATATAATTTAGAAATCTCAAGTAATTTAATCACAAACTAAAAATCATAAATCGTTTCTGAGATTTTCAACTAGTAAATTATTTTTATAAACGTGTACGTATAGAAATTCACCTTCCATCAAGCTAGAAAAAAAATGCTAGTTATAAAAATAGTAATTTGAAATTATGCCTTTTGGCTCCGTTCCACGACAGCATATAGAATAAAGAACAATAAGACCGGTTAAAATACACCGTGTTCATTTTATCCAACGTTCATAAATATGAATAAAAAAACTCTGGCTGAAACGGGAAAACTTGGCGTCGAGTTCAAACAGGAAATAATGAGAAGAATAGACACGTTGTCTATGTCATGATGTCGGGAGCTGTGATATTGATTGGTAACATTCATCACCTAATAATATTACGGCTGTGTGCTAATCGTCGGGATGTAAGTTATGTACCGGCATATTTTCTGGCCATCGAAGCCAAAATTAAATTAGACGTATGGAATGTTTGGCAATGGCTAGCACGTAATCTAAATGGACATGAACTATAAGTTAATAATATTCAGGTCATCATCATCGCCGATCGTAGTGTGTTTCGTTGATTAGTACTTGATAATATAATTATTACCTAATACCATGTAATCGCTATCGAAACTTATGAACATCTCAGACAATTAACGACCTAGCTGTGTATAATATTCAACAGATATGATAAAAAATAATATCGAAAGATCTTATATCGACGAAGTTTTAATTGTGCGCCAAACGGCAATAGAATATAATATAGGTACCTATTTCATGTATATCGTGTACTGATAGTATTATATTAAATGAACACCTATACCCATTAATACATTTTTAATTTTTTCGTTGACTAGACATTCAATAAGTGGTAAGCAGAAATATTTTTGCCGGGGTTTTGTTACTCACCATTATAATTGTACATGGGAGCGCCAAACATATATCCGGGGTACACATTATATGGCTGCGGTGACTGATATAAACTCTGCTGATCGTCCAGACTCGATTCCTGGGCACCACCGATTCCCACTTCCGAACTCTGAGCACTGCCGTTCTGTAATAAATTCAAAACTAATTTTAATGTAGAACAATAAACTCAAACATTATAGATTCGGAGTGATTTCCCGAATGCGCACGTTGCGCGTTTATAATCTTTTGCACGCCCGCCTCACTTCGATCGTACATCATATTAATTATTTACTATAATGTCACCACCAATCGAAAGAATAACTGTGGTGACAACAACATTAAAATAAAATAGATCGTCACCTGCTGAGCGTCGGCAGTCGTTGATCTCTTGTGGTATCTGTTATTCGGCTGGTAAACGGCACCCCCGGATATCCAATCGGAAGTTGCGTTCGAAGGGTTGTACCAGTCGAGGGATTGCATCGGCATCGGCTGGTACAGCATCGGATGTCCGACAGGCGGAAAGTGACCCGGTGGCGGCCCCATCAGCCTAGTCGCGACACCGGTGTACGGATCGTAGATCTCGTATCCGCCGCCTGTGGGTCCAACATAAATCACTTATCTAAATATATTGTTGTGAGTCGTCGGTCGAGGACATTTACATTGTATGACATTGAGTTCGAGTTAAATCAAACGTATTGTGTCAAAACAACTGTTTATCGTTTTTAATTAAAACAATTAAACAAAAAAAATCCCCCTTTAAATTGAGTATTCCTACTATAGATATACGTTGTCGTTATTATTTCTCACCTAGCATTCCACTTTAACGTTGCACTGATAAGTACCTACTTTATAGGAGATACGTATTTATATATATATATAGGTAAGACGGACACTGATTGAGTCCTGGCGTTGGAGGAAATTTTTAATTTTATAAAATGGTCAGTTTTATTTCTGTGAATACTTAAACAATTTTACTGTAGCAGTGTTACAACTTTCCTACACATTTATAATAGGTATAGGTAGTACATTCAGTCTATGAATATTGAACTTTGGGTCTTTAAAATAAATTCACAACGAAAACCACTAATAAAATAAACACTAAAGATTGAGAAAACGATCAACTACACGAGCCCGTAAGGACATCTCGAGTTGAATGAGTTTTAAGTGTTAAACTATTGGAGGAACTCCTATGCAATGGTTTCTCGTTTAGTTGCATATAAAAGTTATCAGTATTCACATAAAAGCTTAAAAACCATTATTGATTACATTTATGCGTTGATATATTTCATATCGTATCAATAGTAATAGACAGCTTATTGTCCATGAATAAATAATAATTATATAGTATGGTGTAAATTACATTATATACTATATACTTTATAGTATAATAAAACAAATCACTCAAAAGTAAGTTTGAACGATGTTTATTTCAACATATTATTACGCACGTGGTAATAAAGTATTATAATTTATAATCATTACGCACCATTAAGAATATACATCATAGACGGGTCAACATATTCACCGTAAGCACACAACTCGTCCAAAGGGTTGATATCAATTGAAACACCATCTAAAACACACGTTATATCGATTAGAAATTTGTCCTTTAAAAATAACTGTTCTGATTTAATGTTACTGACCTTCATTTTCATTTAAAACTTCAGTAATGACTGGTACACTACTATGCTTGCGTCTTCCCAAGTAACCTTTTTTGAATAAAACGTCTTGTCGAGGCGTTGTGATCTTTGTGTATTCGTCTATAAAAATAATAATTTAATAATACTTTGGCAGTACTATAGCTTATAAAAAATGTAAATATTAAATAAAATGTTTAGTTGAAACTATTAACCATGAATAAAACTAAACTATACAATAATCTTGTCATATCAAATTTAAAACATCTTGGTTTATTGGTGGTACTTTAATTATTTATACAACCACATCAAGTGCTTTGTACATTCATATAAAATACAAGTAAAATTGACGAATAAATTTAATTTAATTTATGTAATGACGTTTAAATATTTTGATTTAAATAGATAAATATTATTGTTTAAGAATTACAGACTATTTATTTTTCAAATTTGTTAAACAAAAATATTCGCGTAGGTAGGTAATTTCCTAACCTTTCTTGAGATTGCCTAATAATAAAATACCTTCATTAAAATTGTATATTATAATACTGTTTAAAACATTTTAATAATGATATATTGTTTGCCATCTTTCATCTACGTGATCTATAAATATATTTAGGATAAATAAAAAACAATGTTGATAATATTACGTACACGCATTGGAAACAGCGGAATCAATAAGGGACTAGGTCATTGTCCTTAAGTGCCCCATGTACCACACCATTACCCGCAAAAATATATAAGAGCGAAATCGTGTATCATTAAAATCATTCAATGAAAATTTAATGGATATCAACTCGCTAGAAAATATAATATTATTATATATACTCTAACCGTCATACTTAGAAAAAATTTATAATAATTTTAGTTGATTCATCCGATTTCATTTTTTCAAAACTATATAAATGAATATCGGTTTACTTGATTGTTGATAGATCTTTAAATAATATTGAAAGAACTTATTACACAATTATTGTTTTAGAATTCTCGAAATGTTTAGAATATTACATTGTATTAAATAAGTCAATATTGATAAGACGTTTGCTTATTCTACCCATAAACCTAAACAGTGGCCACGAATTTAACCATTATAATATATTCTATATAATAGCCGTTTGAAAATTGTTTTTATTTATTTTATTATTTGAAACACTGTTATTATTTTCTCATCGAATCGCAACTATTTATTTATCTAGACTATTTATGACAAAATTCATGTTACATAATATTATTTGTATTTTAACAGATCAAAATGTACATTACGCTGAAGCTATTATATAAAAGTTGGAAAATAAATATTTATAAATATTTAAAATTGTATTGAATAATTAAAAGTTAAAATAATATTTATCGGTTTGTAGGTACTATGTGTACATATTTTAATGACATGAGCACAAAACTACCTTGAAGTAAATCATTATTTATATTTTATGCATTTTAGTTGTCAATGGCACAATAAAAAGAAGCTATAGGTATGTATATTATATAATATTCATTGAGCATAAATTATTATTTAAATATGATCTCTGTAGTATTAATAAATCTTGAGATCCTTAAGGTCACCAGTTTGATCGTCAAAGTGTGTAGACTTGGAGAAAGAATGGAATACAGAATGAATCAAATTTTCAGAACAGCTTTCAATAACGCACCTCTACCCACGACCCTCGATGTTCAGAACTGGAATTGTTCCAGGTGTATGAATCTGGAATACATTGTACAGTACGCCCCCCTTTGAAAACACGGAACCGCTTAAACAGCATAAAAACTGGTCAAAGAAATATTCGTAAGTGGGAAATTAAAGAAAATCATCATTATGACTTAGTACTAACTCTAAAGCTAATTTTCCAGGAATAATGTTCCCTGAGAAAATTCTAAGAATCTCGGGATGAGTGATGACAATTCCACAGCGTCCCCTAAAGTACATCATGAAAAGAATCATTGTATTTAGAAATCTAATAATTACCCAAACACTAATAACGACTGTAGTTACTTCATTATATTATATTCACGACTTACTATATTAACTTACTCATTTATATTATTTTATTTATCATATTTTTAATAGTGTTGACAAATTTACGTAATTTTATCAAATAAATATAATTGTATACTATACAATTAAACTTTGTAGTAAATTACATGCCACACCACAAATAAATAATTATTTAGAATTTATATGCTTAATGACGTCTACGCGAAGCCACTGTATATAATATTTATATTTTAATGGGTACTTAACTCGTTTTTTTTAAAATAAAATTAATAAATTATCATCTTCAATTTATATTATTATTTGCAGTACCTACACATGAAATGTTCATCCATATATACATTTTGTTTTATATGTTATTATTTATAGTTGTAGAATTTTGCATTACCTATGTTTATCTATTCTATAAAATTTGGTAATAAATATAATTTTGAATGGTTTTTATGAACATCTCGTTAAAAGAAAAGAAAATATAGATATATCTTAGTATAATATTTCAGATTCTAAAATAATAATTACAAAAAAAAAAAAATCAAAGGCCAGTTAATTTATATATAAATTTTATGTGCGCTATGTAAGTTGTTTAATGCCGTCATTAAATTATCCTACACATAACACTTTTATACCTATGAAACATGTTATTAACTCAATAATGATCTTTCATATTTCATATGAAAAAAAAAAAATTGGCTTGAATATCTTATTAAAATAGGCGTTTTTGCCTAGCATTTTTACACGGACTTAATACCTTTGGTTTTTAATGTTTATTTATTCACTTATATTTTATTCATAAAAATAAATTTAACATAATTATAAATTAAGTCAAAACGAATAGCTTATAATTTTGAAATTTAAAATTCCCAATGAAAACATGAATTTATTTGGTAATAATTTTATATAGGTGCAGTTAGGTGGATATATTTAGAACAACAGTTTCTAAATGCTCTCTAGGATGTGAAAAACGTTATACTGTCCCTTTCACTACATTTATTTCCAAAAACAAAAATGAAATATATTATTTTTTTAAATATAGTGCCCACTGATAAAATATTACGTATAATATAATACTTATGCTTATACTGTTTTAGATTCTGAGCGAGACGATGAATGTATTGATTTTTCTAAGGGTTTTGCTATTGTATTTTCTATTGTGAACGATGTTTCTGGTAGGAGTGCTGAAACATTTTTAATTAGACCAAGCATCGTTTGAAGATCGAGCCTAGTTGGTACCTACTATCTACATGGCTGTATTGAAGAAGCCATTTATCGATTTTTCAGCAGTTTCCACGAGCGCGAGGAAAACCTAACCGACAATCGTTTAAGAAATGTAAGCAACGCTGTTTCAACCCAGCACTTATGAACGTTGTTTTGTGATGACTTCAAATTATTTTTAAAAAATATTCAAAAACATTTCAACAGAATATTTCAAAGATAATTAAGTTTTTGCAACAATGAGTGTCTCCCGTTAAAGGGAATATAGCCGTAGCTATTTAATGAATGAGTTGTAAATAATGTACATTATACGAAACCTATACGATTACGAGCGCATTTTGTACGTACACGCTTCCGAGTACATCGTCACATCGACCGTTATCGGCGAGAGCTTTTTTTTTTTGGAACCACTTTAATGGGCGGTTGACTATCAGCTTTATTCATTAATTTGCGTAACCATTGCCAGGTCGTACTTACTAAACTCATTATTACACGGGTATAATGTGTACTTACATCACGTATTATTATTTTTCTTTTTTTTTTTTATCACAGTCATTGCGCGATCCCACGAACGACGTCTATATTATAGTATACATTTAATATCGTTATTTTTGCGTAGTTCGTATACTGCTTATAACGTACAGGAGTGTACTTATATTTATTCGTGCATATTGTAATATGTAAGTATTATGTGGTTTTAGGACTTAGAATTTTTAACTCCGAGAAAATAAAATACCTACCTGATATCATTAACATTTCATTTCGTTTCATTTCATTTATGTACAATCATTTAAATTAAATTAAATTATTATTTTTTTAATTAAAAGTAGGTGGTTGATAAGAAATTTAAACTTCCCATGGAAAACGTATAATGCCATGCTAGACAATTTTCACCTATACTGGTCTTTAAACGTTAAAAAAAATTATATTGTACCTACAATTACACGTGTACCTAATATTTTTTAATTTTTGCTCATTACTATTATATTATATAAGTAGGTACCTATAAATGAGAAAATATACATATATAGCCGATGCTTAATACTCTTAGTAAAACAAAACGTCACAACTCACAAGTCGTTTGTTTACAAAACGCTAGGTATGTACATACATAATACAACCTACACTTATATTTTATGGATTTTATCAGTGGCAACTATATTATAATAATGGTTTTTATGCGTGTTAGTGTCTGAAAATCGACAAAAGAGATGGGGGAGTTGAATAAAACCAAATTTTTTTTATACATTTTTTTTCACTCACCCTCATTAAACGTGACGGTTGAAGATTCCACTTGATTATTCTGTGGACCGACACAAGTTGAATTATTTCGGTTCGGCAACTGATGCTGTTGGTACGTTTGATGTTGAGTGTGATGACTTCGTCGGCCTGCCGCCGCGGCAAAATTCACCGGTTTCTGGTCCGTTGCGTGACGACCAGACGGTTGTTCTACAGCCGCATACGGTTTATCCGCTGAAACAGTTATAATATAATGTTTTTATTATTTCCGGCTAGTCATAAAATATAACAATAACAATGATATCCTGTAATTATTGTTATTTTTATAATTTTAAACACTGTTATAATTATTGTATTGTTATTATTGTATATTAATTCTTTTATTTTTTGTTTACATCGGTCCAAATAGTGACGACGGACGTAATCCTGCGGTGTTACATATTTTACGTCATGTCTTTCTACCAGCACAGTAAGTCATGGTCGCTGTACAATATATAACAATGTTCTATTAACTGTAAATATATACATATATAATATATAATATAGATTATAGATATTACACTATCTGACTGCACACGGGCGGTGAATTACATTTTATAAAACATTTTTTTTTTTTTTTTTTATGTAGTGCTAAACCCGAACAGATGGCACCTCGGGGGTATTGTTATTTCACTTCTCAGTTTTCGGTTTCAGGAATTTGGTCGGTCGTATATAACTTATTTACAATGTACAAAAATGTATGCACATGCTAATGGAGCCAGTAATTTCAAAGATCGTCTTGGACAAAAACGGGGATTACTTTTTTAAAAAATATAGGAGATAATGTACCTATATGTGTGGATATTCCGGTATCCATATAAAAAGGTGCATCTAACATCCCTCTACAATATTTTCGACAGACGTTTATTTTATTACACATGAACCTATCACTTATACCGGTGATGTAGCCGGGTAGCTAAGATGGCGGTTTGACATTAACCGTTAAAGTGATCTGTTTATGTAACAGAGACAAGCCATTGATTTCTATTCCTATTGTGTATGACGTTCAAATGGTTTAGTAGTATTTAGGTATAGGTACTCTTTAAATTTGATTGTAAAACGTTTAACAATAGATACTGGATTTAATATATGCGGCACTATAACTACTACGGTAGGTAGTTCAAACATCTCGTTATAATTATATACACAATAACCTCAATATAAGTACTGACATTTCAAAATCAGGAGAAAAAAATTAATTGCGCTTAAATTATTTTATTTCGTGTTTGCAAGAAAACGAATAAGGCTTTTAACTTAAAGTTTACCAAAAGCAAATATTAATTAATTAAAAAAAAACGCAATAAAATATCTTAATACAAAGTAAATATTATCAAAGGTCCACGATTAAAACAGCTATTGAGTATATCATATTATAATGGCAAAGGTGTTCATTATCATCACTCGACATTGGGTTCAAGTTTAAAAGAAAGTTATCGTTAATAAATGTTCCCAGGTGATAATAAATTTATGAACTTATATTATTGATGTATAATTTATGAGAACTCCTTGGCAACTTCTAAACCCTCTATACCTATACACTGCAGCGTTTGAAGACGGTCATATAAATAGCCAGCCCAAATGGTTATACGGTCCGTGCGATAGACTTATTTTTAGTGTCGCTCAAGTAGATTTGACATTTAAATATGAAAAAAGTGAATTTCTCTCATTAATCATTTGAACAATGCTGCCTGCAATGATAGTCTAACTCCATAAATGCGTAATGGATGACAAATCGCTTACCAACAGTAGCTAGTATATAGGTACTATATTTGTACTACCTACCTATAATATGTTCTAAAATAATAATCACAGAATATATACACAGAATAACGAGAGTTTATTAATAGAGTTTATTAGAGTTAATTTATCTATTAGAAACTTACAACAATGTCTTTTAAAAATATTATACAAGAGTATTGTGGTATGACCATTTTAAATAAGAAAATTAATACCTCAGAACCGCATTTAAATACGAGTAGGTTAATATGTTTTTTTCGAAATGATATAAAGTTATTTCACTGAGAAAATAACAAATTTTAACGATATAAATAATTCAGCTCTATATAGTATGTCTTGAAAACATTTGAAATATAATCCATGTCCCTAGAGAGTTATAATCAAAGGACGTTTTCATAATGGTTTAACATCGTTACCTTATTGGGTAACTGTATGTTATAAAAGGGATCAGTAAAATATTTGTGGCATAGCACATTAATTTCGCTTATAAGTTATACCGATAACAGGCGGTCGTTTATATTTCAGAATTTATCAAAATCATTGATTGTGAATTTTAATGTTTAAAAATGTATATTAAATATTAAATAATATTTTTAATGACTGTTACAGAAATTGAAATAAAAATCGTGAGTAATATCATAAAATCATAACTAGTAATGATTTTTTCCTCATATTTATAAATTTAAAAAAATTTATTTAAGCATATTCAAGCGCATATATCAGGGTTATTAAGTGCATAAGTGCATACATATTACGTTAATTTTTAGTGCTTAAACTTACGGGCCCTACGTATAACCTATTTTTGCCTAAACTCTAAATGAATGCATGAAAAAAAAAATAATACAGTCTTAGATATTTAAAATGTACAATATGTTTGGATTATTATGGGTCACCTTGATCGTCTTCAATAAAGGTCATCTGTCAAAAGTCTAACAACATTTTTGTAATCAAACTGTATTCGACCGGAAAATATTAAATTCGACAGGTATTTAAAATACTAGTGGAATAAAAATAACATCAATTTTATTTTGAATCGATTCAAATTTAAATTAAATAGAAGGAAAAGAAGTTTTAATTTATATTAATTTATAAACTTTAAGACACAGACTCCTCCACCCCCTCCCCCCAAATTAACATCTATGACCATAAACAAAATATGTTATAGTGATAAGTTCTATGCTATAATTAATACTTATAATATGGTGTAAATAATAATAGTAATGTTTATTTTTAATAAATTACTTTAATATCATATTATATAAATATTATTAAAAATTCACGTTTTTATATTTTTAACTTTATTATATATGATAACAGGTTAATTTTGTTCAAAAATCTTTTAGAACGATCATATTTTAGAAATTTAGTAGTAATATTTATTTATTGAAATTTATTAATAATCGAATCATTACATAAGACTAGAATAATATATAATAATAATTTAAACATAAATTATTAGTAATTGCTTTTAAAAATACATTTAATTAATTTTCGTCAGGTTTTGTTACCATGAATGACGTTAAACTGTTCGAAGTTCGAACATATATTAAGACAACATATTACTAATCAACATTTTAATCAATTTCTTTTATGTTTTCAATTGTTTAAAATGTTCAAATTATATTATTAATTATTACCACAAAATAGTTTATCATTTAATATATAATATATAGATATATTGAGATATCCCTCAATAATCAGATACCTACGTCTAATTACGAAATGTTTATTGGTGTTTTTAACAAAATGTTAACATCATTATATCATATCGGTGATACATATTTTTCAGTTAGGTATCAGTTATATAAGAAATTATCAAATTCATGTTTCTTAAATTTATTTTATTTTTCTTAAAACGGCTTTATAGATCATGTTCTGTAACATTTCCATAATATTATATTCATAATTGTGAATTATGTACATATTCAATCGACATTACCTACTTGGTGCATTAAGTAGATCAAAAGTGTTATGGTGCAGTAGCTATACAAATTGAAAATTTAACATAGATACTAAATAGTATATTATGTCATATGTCTATATTAAATATAAAAGTAATATATATATATATAGAGAATATGGTAAAATATAACAATTTTTTTTAAAAAGTGAAGAATTCTAAAAGCAAGTTCATATTTTTAACATAATCATGACGATTTTAGTTAACCTCGGTGTCACAGAAACATTGTTTGTCTGTTACAGTAGGTACTCCATTCAGAACTGTTTCTAGAATGAAATGATTTACAACGTAAACAGTTTGGATTTCTACTTATATGTATATTTTATATTTTAAGTAGGTTATTTTACTTATCATAGGAATACCAGTTCATAGAAGAGCATAAGTCAATGGGTTAAAATAAAATTAATAATTATGTTTTTTAATTAAATATTTTTTGTTATCTGTTTATTTATTTCCTAAAAGCATATCGAATAAAAACTGATGAAACATTATGTACATTTTTAAAAAACTCGTACCTACTTCAAGTTATTATTTTTAGTAAATATGTGGCCATAACCGATATTAATTTGTAATTAGCTAAAAAATGGTGGTACCTATACTATTCATATATGTAGTTAAATTCAAGTATCTTATAGGTATAGACTATGAAATCTAACATACAATCGTGCATTTTCCAGTCATCGTGGTAAATTGTATTAAAAGTGTATGTATAGGAACCATACTTCAATGAAAAATTATTGAATTAATTATTGAAATATATTTTCCAGTTAGTATTTAAATACAAATGCATATACACTCCAAATATTTTAAAATACTTATAAGTGTATTTTTACATTTGATGGTCCTTGTTAGTTTCTTTATTAGGTAAAATAGAAAAATATCAATTATACAAATACAAAAAGTTATTAAAAACATTTATATCTACAGTTTCTACCTAAAAGTTAAAACTTTTTATTTATTACTTATTTAAGAAACAAAATTATTATAAAATTATCACCTGCATCATTCTCTTTCTAGGTTTGTAGGATTGTATTATATATAATTTCATAATGTCAAATGCATTAATTAAACTAATATTTAACATAATTTTTTTTTGTATTTTATATTATTTTAGTTAATTTTTTTATATTTTGACGCAGGATTGAACGGTCTTGGGGTGTATGCATTGAAAATATATAAATAGAAGGTATATATTATATAAATATAATATAAATGGTTGATCTTTTCAGCACCCCATGGCTTTTGCGTGGTTGGCATTTAAGAAAACATAGAACCACATTTCATAATAATGTAAGGGTCGTTTTCAGGTTATATATATTGTTGAATTGTTCCTTGTATAATATAAGATGTAAATTTGCGGGGGCAACGCATTTTCAAATATATGCAACAACTACTCTTATTCATGTCATATTTTACCAAAATATGATAAACATGAATTGTTCCTACCACGAAAACGCCTATACAAACATAATAGTTTATTTTTAATAAACATTGTGATACGCTATACTCTATGAAGTTATATAGAGGTTATGTACCGATCATAGAACCATATCATAATATATTAAATTGTAAATTTCCAAATCAAAACGGTTCATATTTTACTCTGATTTCGTTCACTGTTAAAGTTTTCCCCGTCGAAAGTTTCAGCTTCCATTTTGTGAATAAGAATAGCTAACTGAAACTACAACAAACTTCTCGCTAACAACAAATCCACAAAAAACAATGTCAAATACGAATACTGGAGGAGACGTTTCGTATACATAACACAAATTTATATCGATAGAAGGTTTTATACAAATACGATTAATAATAAATCAATAAACCATGAACATAATATCATACAACATTTTTATGGGTGTGTAAGAACCTTTTCTAGGAAATAAACCCGTGTCATCGGGCATATAATATCACGCCTGTGAAATGCAAGTGGGATGGATGGTGACAAAAACTTTTCAGCCCCAGACGTATGTATTATATCAATGTTTACATGTATTAGGTTAGATAATATTACATGTTACAACAATAATGACGGACAACGGTGTGGTAATAGCGACATCAATGATTTCAATATTTATGTTATAATGATACGTAAAACACGCGGAGAGCACTTGAAATAAATTTTTTTTTTTTTTCAAGGCACGCCCACCTCAGATGTGCGTGTAATGTGTAATTTCTCAATACGAGATAATCGTTTTTTTTTTTTCATCACCGTTATTACTATTATGTTTCACGTCAACGATGATCATCGGTACGCACACAGGTTTTTTCAACTCGTTTATACACGCATGCAGATGTGGAGTGCAAAGTGTATACCTATATATTTTGGTGGTTGTGCAATGTGCATCAAACATCTGGATGTTATGTTGTTGTGCTGCACTAGAGGACGGACCACCTCAAGGATAGCCGTCGTGGGGATGTTCGTCGAAACACATATAACGTTTAAAGAAAAAAAAATTCTATCTCTCAAATAAATTATTATCTTAGTTTAATATTTGATATTTATTATAATGTTATTTTTATTATTATTATTTATTAAACGAACGCCCGTCGCCCGTTAAAACGTTTAAAACGCTTGTTGGCCTTGTTCGGCCCTTGCCGATTTTCCGATAATTCATAAAACGGTCAGGATGATATAGTGACATGATGTAACTTTACACGTAGATTCTATTTGAATAGACATGTATTACGGTCTACATGTATGGTAAAAAATAAAAATCATATGTAATCACACTGACTTTGTGAGCGCTATGATGAGTACGGTGTCTGTTCGAACACGTGAAGCGGAAGTAATGGTTTCTCGAAATGATTTTTCACAGAAGGACAATAATCGAAATATCATAAGACACAACGATATTGACCATACTATCATAAATAGCGATGCCGCCTTCGTAAATGTCTTCGATAAATGAGGTGAAGAGGCCAAGCGTAGATACGTATTCGTCTTATAGGCGTGGCGTGGCGCCATGATATTCGGAGATAACGGAAAATATTGTATACATAGGATATACACTCCATAATAAGTCGACACATAAAAATGTTAATTAGTTCCCGAAATGGACCAATATCTAAACGATATAAATTCTGAAATTATAAAGCAATTTTTTTTATATATATAACCACAGTTATGCAGGACGAGAGGAATCCTGGCGGACGGGACGGTTGTATATTGAAATGAATACCTTCAGGCTGCAAACAACACAACTGTCGTCGGGATGTATGCTTATATTAATACAAATAAATATAAGAATAATAAGAATAATAATAATAATAATAATATTGTTATTGTACATGTCTACGTGGACGATGTGTAATATCGATTTATTATGGCTACCGGGACAGCTGCATTGACGAAGGATTTACGTAACGCAGACGTCTAGACGACTGCAATGTACAGCGAATTGATGTGTGCGAATGTAATAATAATTAAATAATATATTAGGTACACGGTACATAAACGCGTCGGGTAAAGGTGTATTATTATAATAGTGTGCGCAGTGGTTGCATATATTTGTAATGAAATATAATTGATATTATTTTATGTGGTTTAAAAATATTTTCGTTACGCGTGTATGTGACCACCTTTATAATAGTATGACGGAGGGTGGTTTTACATTACGTAGCTAAAAGACTATTGTGTCAAATATAATTAGTGCTCATTCAGAGATGTCGTCTTTTTTGTAATTTCATACGTAAATACACATAATTTTAAAGAAAATATATATTATAAAGAAAAATCACGAGCCATGGCAGGAGGTTGTATTACGACAGCTCCCTTTTTAAACAAAATAGCCTTTTAGTTGTAATTAAAAAAAAAAAACAGTATTGGAGACTGCATTTTCTTGGAATATTGTAATATTGTATTATTATACGCATCATATATAATTTAATATAATCGAGAAACTAATTTCCAAAAATTTTTCGATGTAAGTATATAATAGGCATTTATATACTTTCAAAACCAATCTGAAGGTCTTTGCATCGTATCTTTTTCTCGTATTTAAGATTAATAAAATAGCGGGATAGTTACCCCACACTAACAAAACGATGACGTTTGTATAGTGAACAACTGTGTATTCTGAGATATTTATGTATGCCAAATCACGAATACGAACTTTGTACATTTCAATACCTATTAATGAATACAGTGTATAAGTAAACTATAATAATGTCATATCTAATTTAGTCACACGAGTCTTGTGTAAATAGTAGATACGTTATGTATAATATATTATTATACCTATTATCGTGCTCGTGCATTTATGTTATTTAGTTATAAGATTATAAGAATGTTACAGTTTTATGTTTGATAGTTTCATAAGGATGTAATAACTAAAAGTAAATTAATAACTTTTTTAAATCATGTGAATAAGTTATACTGGCTTCATTAAATAAATTTAAGTTTAGATCCTTTAGGTAATAATTTAACAATAATTTATTATACAGTGTTGAATATATCCATTATCCACATTACGTATTATATTAGTAAATTATGGTTGGATACAAAATAATTCAATGGAGTTAACCAACGAGAACAGTCGAGAACAAAATAGCATTGAGCTGTAATTGAACATATAATTAAATGTGCATACCGATATGTACTTAAAAAATGCTTTTATAGTTAAACTTGTATAAGACTAAATGTAAAATGTTAGCAAAATCTAAAAAAATTATTTTTGTATTTTTTGGATCTCAACAACATTGAGATTGTGTGAAGGTTATTGTTTGTACGGCTGGAATGAGTGTTACTAATTTGCTATGTAGGGCAAGGATTCGTCGCAAAGAATCACCCGGGTGGTCACCCATCCGGGTGCCTGCGACGTCAAACAATACTTGACCAGAGCCGTATTAGGGACTGCAACCAACCACCACGCCCCTAAAAATTGTTTTAACAAAAAGATAATATTTATATTGCTGCGTAAGAACAATCCACAGACATATAAAACAACATAATATTATGTCTGTGGAACAATTGGTACCATCAAATACAGATAATATGATTTTAACTGATATCGGTTATGGTGGAAGCCGGGTAGGATAAAAATTTTAAATTAGTTGGGTTCTAAATCTATGGTCGGTCGCATGCCGACGACCACGGTAATCACGGTAAGCCGTTTCCATACGCATGGTTAGTTTAGGACGACATTTTCCGCCGGTCAGTCTTTGGAAGATGTTTGTTTGGACCGTTTTCTCCACGTCTATCCGATTGTAATCTTCGATTGTTTAGTCGATGAAATCGTTTTCTCGTATTCGTCCACTATCACATATAAATTAAGTTATTTTGGTGTGCAGCTGTGCTACAAAATAATTCTGGCAAAATTAGTAGGTAGGTACTTTGTTGTGTGGTAAAATCTCCTTTTGCTATTTTCTTTAAGATTGATTTAAAATCGCCTCCTTTATATAACAGTCATCTATCAAACAAATATATTTATCACGAGTTTGTATTTAGACGTAATTACTGTTTTAGTAATATCAATTTGAACATATTTTATTGATTTAATGACGCAGTATAACCTTGATTATAATAGTATAATTTATATTTTTGTTATCAGTTGTATTTTATTTAGATACATAATATATTACAGACAGAATAAACCTGTGGGACAATTTAAAATTTAAATTTAAGTACCTAGAGTATGCCAATGGCACTAACAGTTCGGGGTTAATGTGTTATGTAATATGCAACCTTCCATAAAATGGATTTTTAAGTTTAAACTATCAATTTGGCGGCATATTGCAAAATTATCGTCAACACCATTTTACAAGCACGTAATGTTGACAATTTGCGTTCAGTAACTCACTTTTAGTTTTGATGGGTAAGAAGTAAGTGATTATAAGTGTGTAGCCAAATACCGAACTTAGTATATAAGTATGTATGAATATTATAAGCTGTTACAAATAACACAAATATATTATTTTCAAAATATTAATTGCTTGGACTGCTTGGAGGGCCAGTGAAAAAACCTTGGCGGGCTGTAGGTTAAATACCCCTGTTTTAAGGATGTAATGTTAAGTTAAAAATATATAATTTCACAAATTAATTTTATTATTCAATGATAATTCAATGTGTACGTATACTAAAAAATTAGTATTATCCTATTTGGATATTATGTCACTGTTAGGTGGTTCAATAATTTTGAATGATTTTTGTTTTTACTACTTTATGCATCTGCGTAACTATATTATATACTTCCTACGATTATTATTTCTCATAACACAACACAATTATTGACAATCAATCCATTAACAAAATTAAAATATTTTTTTTTATTGAGATTAAATATACCTAATGTTTTCTTCATAGAATGTTTACTTTAAGAATATATTAAACATAAGAACATAAAACCAAATGAAAAAATATATTAAGGTATTATAAGGTAAATATTGTAAGAGAATTATGATATTAATAACTATAGTGTCTAGTAGGTGGTATATATAATAAGTATTGGAGAAGAAAGAAACAACTTTAAATATTATAAAGTATAAGCCTAATAATTCCCTACTTTTAATCCCAATATTGTTATTTGGAAATCAAACCAATAGCTTAAAATACCACGTGTCTACAAGAACAGGGTACACTATAATATAAGTCATTTACTTTTATTATTTAGTACCCAATACATGATATATGAATTTGGTTTGCGAGACATTAGATCATAAATTACTAAAGCTTACAATTTTTCAACTTTTGTATTTTACGCATGCTTAACAACTTTTTTCTGTGGACCCTGTTTATATGGACGGTATAGCTGGAAAATGCCTCATATCACGTGGATTCAATTGAGCAAAATGTGACGTAAATTCGCAACCTAATGTGTAACGCGTGTCCTTCACAGTTATTATGTGAATTAACATTATTGTAATAACATGTGATTCCCATTAGATCAATATAACAGACAATCAAGAACACTTTTTATTCAATCTATTATTTTTTTTATCAGAATTTTAATATCATTTAATTTATAATACTTTCATGTCTCGTGTACATTGTATTAAATTATTAAAAGTATCAGAAGCGGATTAATAACATTGTGAGAATCTTAACATAAAAATGTGTTACGTGTAGTATATTATAATACTAACATTATCTTTAAGTCTTTGAGTAGCACTCAAATTTTATCTTAATAAAAAGTAAGATTATATCAATATACAAGTTATTTACACGGAAATATAGTAATAAATGTTTTCAGTTTTATACATGGCAACACGTGTTTTTGACGGCTATATTGTATCAGGTATAATTCAGTATTTGCATTTAAAATGTATTATTGTCCAATAATTTCTAAAATAACACATCCAGTTTTTCTTTTAAGGTTGTTTCAATTAAAATATACTTTATATAAATATAATGAATTTATTTAATATTTATAATTTCACTTTTATAAAAGATGAATTTAATGAAAATACGTAGGTAATAAGTGTTTCTGCACTTGGCTTTGTTTCAAATATTATGAGACTGAAATTTGTTTTTAAAACACTTGGATCTAAATCAGATCATATATTAAAAAGAGAATGAGTTTTGTATCAGTATTTAGTATAATTTGTACTTAATAGTTAATAGTGATGAAACATTGAATGAAAATATACATTATTGGCACATGACACGTCATGTATTATACAAAAATAATCTGGTTTTATATCACATTTTAACGTGCACATACAGAGAATGCCATACCCCCACGTTTTAAAGGGGTTTGATGTAGCCAATTTTAATTAAATTTTGAGGAAAAATAAATATCTCAAATATTAGTCTTAGTCCCATATTACCAAGTGTATAAAAATAACCATTTAAGCTGCAACCAAACAAAACGTAATCACGATAAAAAAGACAATATTTACTATGTGAAAAACAAAAAATATCGGACTTTAAATTAACTATATCTTACATATATACGATATATATTATGTACATTTAATTTCTTGATTAAGTAACTATAGTTCTAATTTACGCGACACCGTTCTCACATAAGAATTTGTACGTCCTCTTAAAACATATAATATCGATGGAAACTAAAAATATTATTTTTATTTATGATTATGAAATTTGTTGATTATTAATTTTTTTTATATGTTATAAGTGTTTACGTCATATATTGTACTATAGAGTATAGGGTATACCTGCCTAATAAATTATGACAGAATGAAAATTATCTGTTTAAATAATATTAGTTATTATAATCTTCTTGGAACAATATTACCAATACAATTAATTCACGAAAATTAATAAATATTCTAAATTGTTTCTTTGCTTGAATAGAATACACAAAATATGTTATATTTGTATTGCATGCAACACTTTTGCTACCCAATTTTAATTACAGTAATTTACAATTCCATATCGAATTAAAGAAAAAAAATGTTGAAGGCTATTATAGGTCAATAAATACACCTCTAATACTTACATTCTGGCACTCAGTCTAGGGTCAGTATAGTCAATATTTCTATGTTTCATCGTATGTTTCATTTCACAGATACATCAATCAATGTCTTTAGTAGAGTATTGCTTCAATTGCTGTCGTTATTTCACATTATTAGTTATATTTTAAAAGTACTTTATTATTTCTTTTTTTATTAGTATTATTCGTATTATGTTTATTGAAGATTTTTACAAAAATGTACAAAAGATTTAAAAAAATAGTTTATTATAAACCATTTTTAGTATAGTGGATCAAGAAGAGGCGTCCATAGCGCCTTGAACTTTTATACTTCAAACTTTTTAAAAAAAAAAATAATAATAAATAGATGAAAATCATTAAATACATTTAGTGTAATATTAATTAATAATCAAAAGTCTGAGTTTCTATTTCAAACTCTTGATTTTCACACCTTAAAGAAAACAATCTTAGATCCAGCACTGGCTGTTTTATCTTAATCTTCAAAACATACATTTCTAATTTTCATTTTTGTTGAAACAGAAAAGAAATATATTAAGTTTTAAACAAAACTTCGTGAACCTTATTATTTATATTTTTGTTTTGTGAAATTAAAATTTTAATATGAGTTTATAGGTATAATATTATTATTATAAATATAATATGAGTATTGTAAACACAATTTTTATGTTATACATATTAACTGTTTTTTAGTTACACTTTAAAGCGAAATTATGTGTATATATTTAATACAAATATTAAAAAATAATCTTAAAAATTATAGTGGTAATAATCCATAATATCTTTCATATAATATAATTTCAAATATGTACTACCTACGTAACAGTAAAATCCCTCCAAGGAGGTTTATTAAAATTGCAGTGACAATGATTACTAAGTGAAATAAATTCACAACGATCCCAGTTACTAATTAATTCCATCAACGATAACATGTACGACGCACGCATTGAAACCACTCGGCTATCATAAACTAAACGCAATACATATTTCTTTTAAATATTAATTATTATAGTAAAAACATAAATATTATATTGATAATTTTGTCGATTTAAAATGAATAATAATATATTTTATATAAAAAATATTTTGTTTAAAGATCAATAAAGTTCAATTTGTATTGTTTATACGATATTTTCGTTAACCTTAAAAACTAAAGATTAAGAACCTCCTTGGAGTTCTTTGTTAGCATAAGATAAAAACAAAATTAGAATTTCAGTATACAATTCAATTATTAGGTATGTAAGACAATCATGACGATAAGGTATATTCTATACAGAAGAGTGAAAGACGTTCTTAGTTTAAGACAAATCACATTATATTATGTTTATTTGAACTTATTTTACAGTGTAGTTTGCATTATTTACTAGTAACATGTTGGTTACTTATCAAATTAAAATTCAATTGAAAGCATTGTTAAATTTGAAATACAAAAAAAAATCGTAGATTTTAAATATCTGAACAAAAAGTTCTATCAGGAAAAAAATATGGACACACACATACCTGACAGACATACTTATAACCTGCAATTTATTGCATGCTTATTCACTTCTTCAATTTAATTTTGGTTATATAATAACTATGTGTATATACATAACTTTATCGATTTAATTAATTTTATTGAACATAATATAAGGAAATATTCAAAAGTCCAGCTTACAGTGCAAATTAAATATTAATAAAGCACAACTGTAAGATATTTATTAGGTCATTGAAATGCATAGAAATATATCCATTGATACTCAAGACTTAAGTGTCCAAATCTATATTTAAAATTTTAAATACGATTTAATCCGAAATGACATGGTTTTAAATCAATTATGTACACATAGTGCACACTAAATATTAATATTATATATATTTTATAACGACTGATGAACGAATTTCAAGTACTAGGCGTTGATAAATTTTTTTTTGATTTATATCATCATCGATACTTATTTGAAATCAATTGTACTATGCTAATCAAATTTAAAAATTAGTATATATGTGAATGTATGTGCTTTTATCGCAATTTCATTTTCATTTGAGGATCAAGCGAAACTCTCACCATCAATAGTAACAATGCTAACGCATCTGATTACCTACTCGCTTCTTTTTATTCGTCGATAATGCACAGTTAAACATTTTTATCATCAAACATTTTAAGTTAAATAATATTATTATTTATTATTTATGTTTACCTAATGCTCGTTTATTTGATAATACTCGATAGTTTTAAATGTATTACAACGTAATATAATTAAATAATTTCAATACGATCCCCATCAACTAATTTGAATATAGAAGCTTTATTTAATGATGACTTTCCATTTATAACCCATTTAATATTTATACTACTCTCTTCTAAATAACATATTTGTATAAAAAATATTCGTCGTTTTTCACGTGAGGGTTTTGGTATATTTACCTACGTATATTTTTTTAAATAATTGACATTCTTCACAGTTATACAATTAACTTCATGTTTATATTAAATATTAATACCTAATAATTCTAACCATAGACGAGTATTCGTTATGTATATTATATATAATACAGGGTTATTATATAATATGTTTGATATCTATTTTCTGCTGGGCTTGTAAATGTTTTCCAAAATCAATTGTTGTGCATGCAAATAGGTATATTAAAAAGTCTTAATGTAAATTGTTAATATGTATAGGTAAATACAAAAGGTAAATATGTACAAATAACAAAGTTACCATTTTAATTTATCTGTGATAAATAGATCTTAAGTAAAATTATCAAACTCTGGTCCAAGCGTTTAAAAACAATATTCTTTAGAATTAAATATAAAAATACACTTTTAGCACTATCTAGCATAACATAACTGTCCTTCAAAATAGACTTGGCCACCTGGGTTATTTTTAAATAATATTCTTGGATTAATTTTATGCTAGTAAATATTACTAATAGATTATGTTAATATTACAATCTCGGATTCAAGATACTATATTACAATTTACACAACGATGTGTATCTAACAAGCGTAAAAAGGCTAATCAAATTATGATGAGCTAAGCGAATAGCGATCATATATTATAATTAGGTATATTATTATGTGTATGAGAAGGGGAGATAATGGCGGTTGATTTAATACGTAAAAATCATTTCCCCGGTTGTAAGAACACGATAACAATACTGTTTATAATAATTGACACGCGGAAGCTATAAAATATATTTAACTATGCCGTTAGTGAATTAGTCTGTGAGCGCGTGAACAATGAGGGAAAAAGAGAAGAGATCAGTGACCGGCAGTGATATTATGTGACATAATCATAAACGGTTACATTACGTAAAAAAAAAATAATACCTGGTCAATTTTTTTATTATAATAAACCTAAACGTTGCATATATTATTACAAACAAATTAAATTTGTAGATATATTGCTCAGTAAGTTATAATTTATAATTATACTGAGTGATCGTTTTTAAAAAAAGCACTTATGATATCAAAAAGTATTAACGTGTTTAAAAAAAAATTCACAAAATTTCAAGTCATGAAAACAATATATTAGAAGAAAATATATTATATATTTTTTTATCATTCATCATATTTTCTATAAATTATATACTACTTTTTGAATGCCAACATACATTTTTTAATTCATATTTAGAAGCAGAATATTTTTTTTAAATGTCGGCATAATGATTGTTAATCGTTAAAGAATCATTCTATACCTATAAAATATGACATACAACTATATACAAATATATTGTAGTTGCGGGATTTGATTTTTGTTAACAGTACGTTTTACTCTGATAAGTATACTGTAGAAAGATAATATTATTTTTTCTGAAATAAAGTAAAATAAATAAGTAAATACAATTTATTTGACAAAAACACGTTGCCACGAATAACAGAGGCGTAGACATAATTAATGTATTAGTATGCAATTAACGTAATGTATGTTTATAAGAGTAATAATACATAACACATAATATTATGCTTGTTATATGAATACGGTGTTTCAATGGAAATCACAATTTATATACGTACACTGAACAATCTATGGGATATATTATTGTTTTTTTTTCAAAGGAACCAAAAAATAATGCCGATAATATAACGGTGGAAATGAATATCAATTACGATGATAAATTATCTGAATTTTCCTGTCAACTTGTTTCAAGTCATTGCGTAGGCAGTCGTGTTACTTAACTGATAAGACCAGTTGGTTATTATACCTTGTATTGATTTAGACGATTTAGTATTTATTTTTATTCTTCACGTACCACGAACAACTTGTTTTTTTTTAAGATCGACATAATATAATATAATATAATATCCATAACGTGCAGTACTAACACGATAAAGTAAAACAAATAAAAACTAATGTTTCGTAGCCCCCCTCCCCCTATTTAATAAATTATGAAGTACATGAATAAAATAAATGGTGTAGAACAACGTAGATCAATTTGTCAAATAAAACACATCATTGCAGTCACTTATCAGCCCCACGCGTGATCCTCGAAACAAAATTATTTTCATTCAATGTATTTTTACGAGTAACCTATACAGGAAATGAAGCTGTTTCCAGAATAATAAAATTATATTATGGTAGGTACGCTTAACCATCAATAAAAGTTTTGTCAAAATACGTGGTAGAATAGCATTTTGGTAGGATATAAGACTACTAATTATAGTACTAATATATAATATGTAGGTATACTTATTAGATTTTATTTTTCTATTTGATCTTGAACACACAAGACTTCAAAGATTAGAGTTTAATAACACGTTTTTTTTAAGAGAAGTCAAAATAATATAAATACCCACGCCACCTATTAAAATAATTAATATTTTTCTTACTAGAATTGTATATAAGTACCTATAATCTAATTAAATAAATACAATTTGTAATTAATATTTTATCTATTTTACAATCATCAATAATAATAAGAACTCGTTATTAATTTATGTAGGTAGAAATAATTTATAAATTATAATATAATATCGTTTAAATTATAGGACATGTTGTACAATAACGAACATGGCATAATCACAATTTACAATTTAAAACATATTTATATTGTATGGAAAATTATAAACAATGAGGCCTGTTCAACATTTAAATTTCCAACGAAATATAAAAATAATATTCATTTTTTTCAATTATAACGATGTAATAAAATATAAAATTATAGTGATGAATATTTGTTCGCAATTTTTTATTATATGCTTTCTAAATTAATTATGATTCTTTTAAACAAAACGATTAGGTAATTTAAGTAACAATATAAATATTTATAATCAATATAAGACAGTTATAAAGTGAAAACGTTTTTAAATTGTTTTTTTAATTAATGTGAATAAATCTAATCCATGTCACATAGTCGTTATCCTTTTATGAGCAAGCTAGGTATGTTTTAAAAATGTATAATAATATTATAATTATATAGCACTTACCATTTATCAACATTTTCAATATTACAAAACTAAACACTTATTAGTTATTCGTGACACTAAATAGGTAATAATTCTGGCTTATAATTTATTTTGTTTTTCAACTTTAGTTTTTAAATCATCAATTTATAGAGTTACCTACCAACCTATTTCCTTTTTGTACGTATTACCACAAAAATCTAATGTTAGTTTGAATATAATAACTATTATTTAAGCATATTATCATTGATATTATAAATACAATAATATTATATAGACTATAAGAGACTGGTAAAAAATACAAAACTATATTCATGAACATTACCATAAATTATTATGAACCGTTTGCATCTTTTAACATTTAAATATTAAACAGTTTATTGAAATGTAAAAGACTGCGTATTATTGAAAATATATCTAACCTATAACGGCGTGTTTCTATGTCGATAACACGGCAGCTGTAATACGCGGTATGTACCTGTAATACTTATTTTATATACCAAGTATATTGAACACAAACCACTATAATTACTTAATGATATTATTCCACGGTCCAATTAACGGTAAACCTTTTTTTTTTTTAATTCATAATGAAATATCATTATATGATTCCTACACTGGCCACACTTCAAACGAATACCCGATGATTAGAACACCAATTAAACGAAATATTGTGTATTATACACATAAGTACTTATACCCATTTAACGAGCTGATTTTTATATATAAAAAAACGTGCTTACTTTCTGTAACACAATTATAAATTTAAATAATGTGTATAACCGTATAGGATCTTATTATATAATATGATGTGTATATAAATTGTGTAATAATTGAATATTATATTTTATACTTATCATTAGTATAATTTCCAATGTATAGTTTTTCATAACCATGTCTATTCAAAAATTGTGTATAAGTAGTTATACACAATCGTAAAACATTAATCAACACTGACCGGATATTAAACGCAATACATCAACAAAGTTTTAAAATCGAAATAAAAATTGTTTTATTTAAATGGCTTCTTTGACCTTTAACCTAACGATAGAATTATCGACACAATGTGAACCCCTGCACTTGCATACAATGAAATCGATCTAACAGAGTACCGCAGCAATCCCTTATTCTTGTCCCTGAATGTTGCATAGAATAAAACATTATCTAACGAGCCTTTAAATGCTTACTTCACTTAAAACTCATCGTGTCGATAACGTTCATTTGAACTTTTATTTAAGTTTTTATTTTTTAAGTAAATAATGAAAAAATATTTAGTTTGTTGAATAAATCGTTTTCATTAGGAATTCGTTAAAACATTTGAAGCGGTTGCAAATAAATTGCTTAAAACCATAGGTACCTACAATGGTATTTATTACTTAATACATAATATTTACCGAAAATTGTTTGAACATAAAATATATTCTTCATCGTTTCTTGAAACTATTAATTGTAAGAAGGTACGACCTTTATTGTAATTATCAAAATAATTAGTGTTCAAAGGAATTTCGCTGAGGTACATTTTTAGTAGAAGCAAGAAAAAACATTTAACATTATGGCTTACATACTAAATATTATTATAGTAATACTACTGTTGTGTTAGTTTATGTATAAATAAAAAAATAATAATTTTAAATAATTTGTTACTTAAAAATGCATAAAATGAGCCAATTTTAGTTTGTCAAAAATGTTAGTATATGTTAATAAGCATTTTTATTGTTATTATAGCGTTTTACTTAATAGGCGGTAGTGTTAATTCATGTTATGCCAAATTTAAAGTTTGTAAAAAAAAGTTAGTTTTAGGTACTTGAAACGCAAAAAAGACATTTTAAATTCCATTAAAAAATTAGTTTGATACAAAAAAAAACCCTTTACACTAATATTCATATGAATGAAACTATTTAATTTTAATATAATGTAATACCTACATAGGCGTGTATCATGTATAATATTTATATTAAATATAAAAATAATTTAAACTGTATAGGTATTTTTAATTTTAAGTTTTGACTACGAATACTTACTCAATGATAAATTAAAAAATGTTTACCAATTTATAAATGGGAAGGGAGAGAGAGTGCATAAGTATGAAATATTCATCAAAAGAATAACATATCATCCAAATATCGTATCCACTATAACCGCTAACCACACATTATGAACTGCATTTTATTCCAAAAAACACGTGATTTTCGGTTTATACTACCTACGGATTTATGACGTATACATGATGCATCATATATTATAATATACGCAATATAATAACAATATATGTCCACGATCGTGGTGGTATGATATCATTATACACGCGATAGTTATACCTACCTGGCTACCTATATTACAATTTACAGTGTTTAACTATTGTAATCTGTAATCGTTATAGCCTATAGAGACGAAATCAACTGTACCGAAACACAGTCGGTTAACCGCTTTTTCTTTGCTGTAGCAGCGCTCATATAGGTATAATATTATAATGGTCCTCCGCGGTTTATGGTCCGGCGATCAATCGTGTTACAAATAATATAGTCTGCATTTATACCAAAGCGCACGCGACCGGTCTACACGTGTATTATGGTATATAATTTATAATATATCTCTATGCCTACCGTACATTGCATTATACCAACAGTAGGTACCTACAGACTTCCTGAAAATATAAATTTGTTGCATCATTAAAAACGTATTTATCTCAGCCGGTCGACGTGCGTATAATAACAACAATAGTACACTAAATTTGTTATGATAATAAAATATATTATAATTTATACCTAAAAGCGTAGCTGAAATGCAAGGAGCTATGTCGACCACAATAAACCGCCATGATTTTCCTCCATAATTCCATATAATATAATTTCGACCGCTATGGCGTTATTACAGAAGAAGAGATGGTTTATTATACTATAGAGTCAGCACTGAATGGATGTACGGATATACCACACATATAATCGGAATATGCCCATAAAATGCGTTATCTGAGTATATAGATAGAGGGTGGAAATTTCTCCCTATTTGGTATTTTTATTGGCGATCAAAGGTTATAGATGGTTATTCAAAAATAGGTCAAAAAGTATTTATTTGACCATCTGGTAATTTTATCCCCCTTCCTCTCATTGTACACCCTATTCAGAACATAACTCCACTATTCCGGGGACAGTAGTGTATTTATTATAATATACATATGGTTGTACGTGGTGGTTTTATAAACAAAAATAATCTCATCAAAACGTTCTGGATGATATCGCTCACCTCGAAAATAAATTAAACGTAGAGTTTGTGAACGCAACATTACGCAACCCAGATACCAAATTATACTCGGACATGCAATCATAACAAGCCGGCAGCGGTATAATAGACCGATTTCCTGGATAGGTATTTGACAAAACGTTATACACATATTACATAGTCGTAGTCTTAAACAGAAAAAACGGGAATCTGACCGCGGGTGTGTGACACTACGTGGTGTAATACCATGTAAAAACAGTAAAATCACTGTGATATAATGTATACTTATACGGCTATTATACATATACGTATAATATAGTTACCTACTGTATATAGAATATAGTAAATATACATAGATATTGTTATTATACAGTACACCAATGTAATGATGGGTATTAACTTTTAAAGGCACTTATTCCTGGCACGCGTTTTTTAGACACATACATAAATGTTTAAATAGATACTTGAGTTTTTATTAACAAATACATTATTCAATATGCAGCAAATTGTAAATACTATATAGATGACGATGATAATAATAATAAATAAGTACATAACGATTGTCACATATACGTTACCAAGACTAAAAATATTATGCACTGGTGCATCGCACTCGTTAATATTGTAAATCAGTTATTACGTATTATCGTCAAAATAATAGTGATGTCATACACACGATGTTTAAAAACTTAATAGCGAAGACTAGGAGGCACATAGATACTCAGTTCCAAACGTAATAATGTTTTATAAAATGTATTTCTATTTAGATTTACAAATTTACAATAATATGTTGGTACCTAGATAGGTACTATTTTTAAGTTGAAACTATTTTATTTTTACATAAATAATACAAAAATAAAATTCACTTAATAAGCAACTATTGGCCTTGGAATTTTCATAATATTATAACGAATGCATACCTAATATAATATATTACGGTACAAAAATCTACATACATAATATTCTGCTTTAAAAATCATAAATAATCAATCATATTTATTTTAAGATGTTTTAGGTCTGTGGTTGAGCGTATTTACCTTGGCCGCCAATCACGTTCTTAAAATGCGTGGGTGTCCCGATCTCCGACGACCCGGGTCACGTATATCACCTACCCCCCCAGCCGAAAAATAAACCCAAACAGAGTAAAAAATAAATATCGTGTGAATTTGCAACAGACGAGCGTGAATGAATGACATAATAATACCATGGTATAATATATAGTAATATGATAAGTCACAGGGACGATCGTGGCAAGCCGTACCAGATGGTACCCAGAAGTCTGCGTACCGGGGGGTGGCACCTGTATCAGCTGCACGGTCGCAACGTTACAAATATCGGTCGGTACTCTACATACGCTCGACTGGTAACCGTCTAAATAACAACGTTTGTGTGCAGGACGTCACTTACCCAGGGTGATGGGCAGCTCCCGCCATCTAGTCTTTTTGCCCTTCTTGCCCATTACCACCGGCGACGGTTACGGAACGCGTGGATGACCGGCACAGTCCGTTTCGCTCCTCTGCCCGCGGTCGGTTGACCGCTCGCTGGATGTGGCGTGTCCGCCGCCCGAGTTGCTGCAGCCGGTACTACCTGCAGTGTTACGCTTATGGGTATTATACCGCGTTCTTCGTTACTCGAGTGCGGCTCGGTATGATATCCGATCGGGCGTAGCCGTTGGTCGGCAGCAGCCACAGCACGCCACGCTCTCGCAGTGAGAAGTAATAATCGTCGTGGTTGTGATTACTTCTGGTGTTGTTGTTATTGTTGTTATTATTATTAATTATTATACGTCCGTTCGGTAGCGGGCGGCGCGACGCACACGGACGGAACCGCGGTTGAGACGACGCACAGCTGTATCGGTGACGGTAGCGGTTGCGGCGGCGGCGACGTCGGTGGCGGCGGCGGCGGCGGTGATGCGCGAGCGAGTGAGAGAGGCAGAGACGGTGTGCGCGCGCGACGACCGGTGCGACTGGCAATCGAGCGGCTCCGAACGGAGAATCGGACGCGATTATCAACGGGAGGAACGCCACTGCTGCCACTGCCGCCACAGTCGCTGCCATCGTCGTCGACGCCGCCACCGCCGTCGCCGCCGGTCTAGGTAGTCGACATAGGCGCGGCAGAGGGGGTGCTCCGGCGGGGGCGGGCGACACGCCGCACGGCGCAAACTCGTTGCGTGCGGGTCGGCGTCGGGGATAGCCCCGCCGAATAATAGTTTTTGTTCCCTTCTTTTGGAGGCGACCCGCCGCCGAAACGATCTACGATCGCTACCAAAGTATACTCGACGTTTCACCACCACCTCCCCAACTCACGTAAAGACCGTCATCCCCAAGGATGATGATGAACGTCATGGACGTTCTATGCACAAGAATTTAATTTGACTCGAATGTTGTTGTTGTTGTTGTTGTTGTTGTTGTTGTTATAGTCGTCGAGGTTCGGTGTATAACATATTATTAGCCCCACTGCCCCTGAGCGTGACAGACATCACTAAAGCTCTCTGGTTTTTCCGTGGGTTGGATACCCCTTATATAGACCGAAGACATTTTCCAGAAAACACACAAGTCACAATAATCGGTATACATGGGATAATACAGGTGTAAGATCTTAGATCACCTTTTGACTTAGTACCTATAAAAAAAACCACGTTGTACAGAATGATTCATCAAGCATGTTCACCATCATTTTTTCTTTAAATAACACATTTATTCAAATTCTAATTTTTAAAATGTTCAAATATACTTAAAGACAATATTATTTTCAAATTCTTGATATTTTTTTGTCCTACTTTTAACAGTGTCCTGTGGAGGTACAAACTTCTGTTTTTCATATGAGAATCCCTTATTTTTAATTAAAATTAATTAGTGGATAATTGTATTGAAAATGTTAAGGTACCTTTTTCAAAATTCGGGCTACTAGTTTCTCAGTTATTAAAATTCTATAATAATGATAATATTTTTACAAAAATATGAAATATATTATGTAAAATTGGATCTAGTATTTACTAATTGGACCATTTTTAAAAACTATAATTGTTAATAGATTAATATTAATTACTGCAATTTTCAAATTACCAAAGCCCCTGTCTCTTATAAACCTATTATCATGAACATAATATTATCCTTGGTAATCAGAGCTAAACATCTCAAAAACGTCTCTTTTGAATTTTGATTTTGATACGTCATAATTTTCAGAAAAATGATTCCCTAAATAATTTACCGTAGAAAAGTGGGGTTCTCATTTTAAAAAACATAAAGTTTGTGTATCGACAAGACCGCGATCCTTCAGTAGTAAAAAAAATCTTAATATTAATATTAGTAATATAATATTAAAATATAATATTAGTATTCATTAAAAAATTTCAAAAATCAAAATTTGGAAGCTGCATTATTGAAGAAAACATGAGGTGGGCATGCTTGGTTAACCACCCTGTATATATTGATGAATATTATTGTTCTAGTGAGTATGGGGAACGATAATTAATAGGCAAAATAATATACAAGGACGGGGTATAGTGCAGAGCACAATGAATATATTATTGGGTCATAAGGGGATGGGTGGATTATTGAACATTTACTAATATGAAACGTCGTTATCGTGTCATCATTGTTCGCAATGTATAATTTTAATTTTCAATAAAGTAACCAATAATAATCGTGGTTGAAATTCATTCATTTAACAATTACAATTATGTGGGATTGGTAGCTGGTTTTCTACTTTTTTTCTACCACTTATTATTGTACATAGGTACTTTAAACCACCTTTGAGTTTGAACTACAACATATAAAATAAAAACAAAATACTTTTACATATTGTACATGTTGATATTATATTTTGCTTTATTTTGCTGTAATGGGGGAGGGGGGAGAAAGTAGAAACACGAGACTTCGGCGTATAAAAATAGCAAAGAAAATACATTTTACCTCGATTCAACGTCTTGTTACGTTGTTTCTTTAATATTAGGCATAATATAGTGTTAACACGAGCGTGATAAATTATCATAAATCAATACTATTATATAATATTTGTACATCATCAAAACTGTTTCAAACACGTTAATTTGATTCATTTTGAGTAAGCATATTTTTTTTTTTTGTCTATAACATTCCACTAAAGGGCCACGGGGTCGATACAATATAAACTCCTAAATATGTGATACGATATGTGATTATTTGTTTAATGATACCACAGTCTTATCGTCGGAGGACCACAATGCTAGTGTTATACAGTTTATTAATTTATTAGTTACTAAATTTTAGTAACGCGATAATCATATTTTCTTCAATAACGATATCTATGTTAATGTTCTATATTACTTAAATTATAAAATAATATAATATAATAATGATATCTGTGACGTACTGACGTTACAATACCGGGTGATCCATTTACAAAACTATTTTAAAAATCTATATTTCACTATTTTTTATCGTTAAGTTTTTACTTTTTAATGACAAAATACATTTTAAATCCTTCATTTCAAAGCAAAATACTTTTTAGTGTACTTCAATGTATAAGAATTGAATTTCGGACTACTTAATAAGTTTTAAGTTTTTAAAGGTTAGATGAGCTAAGTGGAGTGGTACTCCGCAAAATGTTAGTGCACTACTCCGTTTGTATAAACTTTAAATACCTACTTATAAGTTATAACTATTAAACTACTTGTCCAAAATTGAATTTTTATAGACCAAAATTCTTCTAATAATATTCTGTTTAAAATATGAAATTAAAAATGTAATTTCTATGTTATTATTCAAAAGTATAACATATTAATATATTATGTTGTTTTCTGAAATAATGAGTGTCTCAAGTTAAACGGATCACCTTGTATACGACTACAACACTTATCTTAAACATAATATGATTGTTCCGGTATTAAATTTAGACATTTACTAACGTTTTCAGTAGAAATATTTTAACTGTTCTTCGTTAAGAATATTGTGCATTTCTTTACGCCTAAAATTCTACATATATTATAATATATAAGTAGCAATATACTGTGAAAACTACAAGCTCGTATTTATATATTACGCGACAGTTCAAAGTGTTTTTTTTAACGCGTTTGTTTTATTTGCATCGCTACAGGTACCTCTATACATACTGTAGTTATCCGCAAAATGTCAGTTTTCAAGGATATTTACCGCTTTTCCCGCACTAGGCGCTAGCGCAATATAATATAATATTATTGCACCACATGACGTTGCCGTGAAATGCGTAGGAGCTGATCCGTGTTCACTTTTGTTTCGTACATAATATAAAGGACGATAAAATCATTATGTGAAATATTAATTTCTTTTTTAGGTTTAAATAATGAAATTTTAAAACAATTTTTTACGTTTTGTGCTAAAATTACATCGAATTTATTTTTTGTCCACGCTTATTGTCATGCATATGACTTTACGACTATACATCAGTGGCGTAGCCATAGGGGCGGTGGTTTGGGTTTAACCCCCCTCCCCTTGACATAAATGTATTATTTACATAGGAAAACTGTAAACAACTTGGCTTAATTTATACTTAACCTCCCCCCCTCCCCATTTCATAATTCTGGCTATGCCACTGCTATACATTACACGATTTTCTATTTGTTGAAAACAGCACCATATGTTTATGTACCTGTTGACTGTTGGAGTATTTAAAAGACCTGATACAATAAAGTAAATAATAGATTCTTAAACTTCGATGAATTGGTGATACCGCTAATCATGATGGATAGTTGTATTGTTTTCAATTAGATACCTATTATAGTCTTATAATTTCGTTAAAATGTAACACAATTTAATTCCGCCTGTACCTAACAGCGACCAGTGTTCTTAAACCACTAGCAACAACTGTTGCAATTATACAACTAGGACACACATCGCACATTATACTATTATATAACCATGATAGGTATCTACGGTATAATTTAAATGTTATAATTCGCAAACGTACGGGAACCCGTAGCCAAAAAAGTTGACGTCGACCCACCCGTAGTTCCGCCATCTTTGTTTTAATATCCCACCATGTATTTCCATCTGTTCCTCAATTTACAGGTAAATGTTCACTTTAGAAGAGTGACATTTTCGCGTAAAAATGGAACCATAAAAACACATATCTGACAAATAATTACGCATATTATATATTATATTTTTATTTGTTTGTTTTCTTAAGTGCTGCGACTTCTACTGTGAAGGTGTTACTTTATACCAAAACTATTGGTTATGTGTCGCCTTTTATTGAATTTTGCACGCCAAAAGTGACGCATATGTCACTCGTATATATACTGTATAGTAAATAGTAATAAATAGTGTTCAACAACACAATATGTACAGTTATTTCTTAGCATAGAGCTGATTTCCATTATAAATTATATGAGAAGTATTCTATCCAAATATTTTGTTAACTTGTGCTATTCCGGAATATAATATATATCAGAAAAGTACGATGGTTTTTTTTTATTATTGATAAGTATTAAATAATAATATACAATTACCATAAATAAATTACATATCAATTGAAATTTATTATATATTCATATGTAACTACAGCATAATAATATGTACAATGTACATTTTACATTATGATTGTATATTAATAAACGTGAGAATAAAATAATATGCAATTTAATTTGAGAAAAAAATTGTTATAAAATAATACAACGAAACATATGTTATAGGACACCTTCCAATAGTGGGTATAAAAACATTATAATGTTTTATTTTTAAATTCCACAACAGACTAATACATGTGCATGTCTCAAGTCTATGTACATTGCAAACATCTCATTTTAATGAAACGCAAATCTTAAATACTTCGGACATATTCAGGGAAGGGGTGGAGTTAAATCTGTATTGCTTTTTTTTTTAACTTCGTTCAGATTTAATCATCTGGTGAACACTCAACAACAAAATCTATTTATCTGGGAGTGTTTTCAAGGGAAGAAGTGAATAAAAATTATTTTGTTTTTCTACACGTGTACGATGAGAACTTTGAGTATCAAGTGTAGGGTTTTAAACGTTTCTGAAATACTTAATTTATGTGATAAATAAAAAATTATAATAATTGTTTTAATATCTACAGATATAATAAGCTATAAGCTATATTATACATTGTAGACTGTAGTATTATACATACTAAAGCGATAGAATTATAGATATTTTTATATGTATGTTAATTGTATGATATAGAGATGAATATTATAATAAAATTCAATGTAGAAATATTGTATTATACATAATATGTATAAAATAATTTATTCATCAATCATAATTACATATCATCGTAAAATCTTAACTCATACGCATAAAACTATAACATATTTTAATATGTTATTGTTTAGTATTAATAATTGTAACTATATTAAAACAATATAGTAGTGTTATAAGTAACTTATTATTTATTATTATTAACTTGCAGGGTATGGTTACTAACAAAAGGAAAATGTGCAAATAGAAGTATAATTAAAATAGTATTTTTTATTTTAGTTCAGAACCAAAGTCAATAGTAGTAACAAAATAATTGTAATAATCTCCGCGTCACCGACACCGTGCACCCATCACTAACTAATAGGAATTTTACCGACGTTCTTATATTATTTAATCAACAGGAACAGTGTTATGATGATTTTCTTATAATAAGACGACTTTAATGGTTTTATTTTTAATCGTTAGTAAAAATTACGAATGAAGTAGTCACGTCATCGTCGTAATAACGATTGTGGTGTGCCCAACTAAAACAGTTGCTGGTTTCGATCAACTGTCGGGCCAACTGTGTAGGCCTATTGGTATACGCTCAGTCACGCAGTGTTTAAATAATTAAAATAGTCTTCGATGTTTAATTAATGGTCCAACTTTGTTTTAGATTATAATATGTAGTTTTTCCCATCAGCACTTGTAAGTTTATTAAAATATATATTGTTTTTACATTGATAATACAATTGAAGATTTGATCAAGAAATAAAAAAGGCTTGTGAATGATTATGATTTATGAATTTATGATCCTACCTACCTCACATTTATATAGAGCTGATGGGATGAAGGGTGTGGGGATTGGAGGGAACAAACTTTTTTTCAAAGATAAAATCTTTCTTTTACTGCTCAAATTGTAAATTAGATGGATTTCTGAAAATTTTGATGCTTGGCATAATTACATTAAAGCCGATTAATACATTAGGTCATTATACTGTGTGTAAATTTGCTGTTGATCTACAAAACTTTTTAATAAAAACCGATGTTCTATTATTTACTCATGCTTACCTATAGGTACTTATTTTATGTATAATGAAGTCACACCTGCGCCCGAGTCAGTTCGATAACATTTTGCGCTGTATTTCCTGTACCCACACTGATAAACTCAGGTCTATTGTACCTATATTATATTTATACGGTTTTTGTAAGAACTCTTTATGAAAATTACAATGTAAAGCCCCATCTAAGTGCATCTCAGATAACATGATTTATTTATTTCATCATTTATTCTTTTTTATCACATTCGAGTTAACTGAACAATGAACTGATATTATACATACCTATTATAATACAATCATTAGGTAAGGTTATACATTACTTTTATGTAAAATATAATGTTATGTCCGTTGAAATCTGTCTGAAACGGAATCCCAATAAAACTAGAGTTATGGTCAGGGTTAATGGAAAGGCTATAAGCATTTGTTTACGTTATTATAATGTTTTATTATTCAATGATAGATTACAACTTATTTTGGTCCAACAACGTTCCATTTATACACAGATTTTACTATACAGCTGATATCCGTGAATATACCAAGTACTGATACGTTATACCTAATCAAATTATTTCAAAATAATAGTATAATAGTATAATACTATAATACATAAACATAATAATATGTATAAACAATAAACAAATAATTAGTACAATTATTTTGTATATTATTCGCAGTTATCACGTTTAAGTGCCAAGTCAAAATGCAATGTTCTTATGAATTTATTAACTATGAAAAAAACTTAGGTATAAAATGTTTGAGAGTGACTTAGTCATTTAGCAATATTTTACACACTACCTACTACACTATACTATCTACACACAAGTTTTATACTTGGAATCATACAACAATGTAAGACTGCACTACAATAATAATTATTGTCGTTACAACCGTAACGAAGTTGGAATTTAAATGTCTTCAAACACAGTGACTAGGCAGTAGAGAATCACTGACCAGTACCTACCTACATACTATAATTAAAAATAACTTGACACTCGCATACTTAAAACTTTAAAATGTTAGAAAACAAAATTACAATCCTTTGATGCGGGTTTAATGTCAGGGTTAGATAATTGTGTTTTTTTTTTTTTAGCATGTACTTGCGATTAATTATAGTTCCGGAGCCCGAATTCCATTATATTATACACTATACATAATACATACATGCATAATATAATTGTGATGTTATTCAATTGTAATGAACCAAAATAGAAGAAAAACTATCCATTGAGATACCATACTAACACGCCAAGCTCGCTCCACCATAATTCAAAGAGTTGGATTAGATAAATTTGTTCATCTACTATCTACTGTTGTATTACAATATAACTACTGGTATCTTAAACCATAACCATAAAAAAAGCGTTATCATTAGAACGTACCGACGTGCCATTAATGTGGGATGTACGTATTATACATGTAAAAAAATTAATTACCACTATTAATTTACGACACAATAATACTATGATATTTTTATCAAAAACACCGATATTTTTTACTGCCTTCATCTTTGGACAATATGAAAACTGTAAAGTATATATTATTTTAGGGGACTTCTTCCCTCAACTTTTTTTCAAATTTCTACATAATACTGAAAGACAAAACAATTGTGATATTTAATTTTATAAATATTTCAGAAATATCCTTAGTTTGAATAAAAGTTGTAAATATTAAATATTTTTACTGAGAAAAAATGTCTTTTTAGTTATTTTCCATGAATTGCTTGTGTGAATGTCAACCATCTGCTATTATTTTAAAAATAAACGATTTAAAAAACCCGTAGAGCTTACTACTGCTACAATCTGAACAAAAGAAGGATATTTATCAATTTTTGTGTAGGAACAAACATTTTCAGTTTTAACGTGGTATATAATATTGTACCTAACTTATCTTTTTTTACTCTTATACGAATTTGTAGTGCATATCTTACCTGATACCTGGTATGTCCCATGTACGAACTAGAACACCAATCACAAATAACTACTGTGGGTTCGAACTACGAAGTAGTCTGTGATGTTAATACTTAATACACTAATACTTTATAACTTACGAGTGTATAACTCTGGTACAGAAAAGTCTCTACATCGGTCGTCTCCTACGGAACTTTGTATAAACGCAACGTCCTTTGATCACTTGACGAATAATTTTTTCCATGCAGTTGGTACCTACCTAAAGTCATAGACTTCCGGTTTATTAATTGAACCGGCCGCGTGTTTACGAAGTCTAACTGAACTGCCCCACTAGTGCCCAGTTAGACACCGTAGTGCCTAACTAATTTTGGCACATTATTAAATTTTCATATTAGCAAACATATTTTAATATATAAATTTAATTAACAAAACGTATACCCACTTATAATTTTTTTTTTAATATTACACTTATTGAGTTCAAATTTCAATTATTTCAATTTTTTTAAACATTTTGGACTTGTATATAAAGCTTTTTTCTATCTTAAAATTTACTTATTTAGAGTGATTTAAAGTTTCAATTAATGCTTGTATATTTGTTTAGGCTATTAACCAAAATTATACTTTAATTCCAAGATAGAATAAGTACCGTATGTCTTATCATAAAACTTTTTTACACTAACTGTCCTTTATAAGTACTTATAAAACAATATAATTTGTCAATGATTGTGTTACAATTCACATATTGTAGTTTGTAATACATTTAAGCTGTTAGTTGTAAGTTCTTAATGCAATTTTACAATTTTATTATTTTTATTATTTAACGTAGGTAATTAGTGAGTTGAATAATTTTTATCTTATAATTTAAAATGAATATTGTATCAGTTTTTAATGTACCTAATTGATAAAAGTAATTTTATTGAAAATATTGAATTCTCTAGCAAATAAATCTATACAGTTAATAAAATATAATTCCGAATTCGTATAATGCTAATTGTGACAACTGGGATCGTAAATATTCTGAACACATGAAAACATATTGAATTGTATAGTGTACGCATTCAGCCTACAAAAAACCTTGTAAAGAATAAGTCTATAAACATTCCATGTAGAATAAATCTATGCAGAAACCAATGCAACAAGATTATATGAAACACAAATTGTACAGCTATTATTGATATTGTTGTTCGAAAGATGAAGAAAAAAAACTACTAGATAATTGTATGAGGAAAAAATTGAATACCTATGTCCATGTAAGTACATATTATTATTATCAACCATACAAATTAATTAAAAATAACTTTAAAATACTATAAGGAAAATATGTCTATATTTCAATAAAAATATTGTTTCGACATTTTACAATTGCCTACTATTTATTAATTTATATTTGTTAGATTCTTTAAAATAAAAATTATAACAAAATTATAAGAAAATTACCTAATTTAATACCTAATAATAATAAAAAAATAAAAATACTTTGTCTAAACATTTTAAAGTAACAATAGTAACATAAATATTTTTAGTAGAAATCGCTAGAGTAAAACTCGTTAAAACTAGAACACTATATGTTATATTTATATTTATTCAGAATGATACATTTATGTGGTCTACACACATTACTGCAAAAGATATAACTTTTTTTGTAATAATTTTAAAAACTATAACAATAAAATATTGTAAAAAATATTGTTTTGAAATTACATAAAAATATTGAGAGGACACCGCACAGTCATTTGTTGTCTCCCTCATGAAAGTGTGAAACATACCAAATTTACGCTCAATAGATCACGTTGAGCTCCATCAGTTTTTAAAAATTAGAATGAATATCGACCTATTTTGAAAATGAATGGTAAGAACATTATCCGTATTTGTATGTGAGTTTTTTACGTTCAATTTTTTAGCAAATTAAAGTGTCCATTGGTTAAATATTATTATAGCTCTTGGTATATTTTCGAACAATGGTTTTAACAGCTCTCTAAACTTTCCTGATATCTCTAACTTTTTCATCAAAATTGGTTGAGTAGTTTTTAAGTCTATATGACGTGGGGTATTGAGGCACATAATATCCAAAGTCAAAATAACCAACAGATAAAATATCCAAATAAAAAATAAAATTTAAATCTTGTTTACAAAGAGCATAATAAATTGTTTTTAAATTATATACCTACATTGTTTCAATATTATAATAAAAAAATATGTTGTGTATATTATAATAATATAATATTATAATACCTACATATTATATTAATATAGCTTTAGTTATCGGTGTTCGGGGACGGATCTAAAGCTTGTTTAAGCGAGGGGTGAGTAGGAATATTTATGAGTGATACATAAAGTACAATAAAGACTTGATCGTGATTAAATCGTTAAAAAAATCACAAAGGGGAGGTGACCGCCACGTCGGCCCCCCTCACCCCATAATTCCGACCATGGTGGTGTTACACTGTAATTATGACAATACGTATATCATATTCATTTCCTATAACTTATAAGTATATTGGTTATTTTATCCGTTGGATATTTTTACTTGGATATTTTGTCCTAGATTCATGACACATGCTGTGGTTGGAGGCGAAGTAGATGGGCTGCTTAGTGCTCGTACTTTGTACTTGCAACATCTCGGGCCCCGGCATATTTGCAACAAACATAATAATATAATTTAACAATCATATTTTTATGGATAAACTCACATTTGTTTTAAGAAATAATTTCTTTATTCGAGGCCATAAACTCAATGATTTTTTGCATGCTTTTATCTCATCTACCCGAGTAACCAATGCCGTGACCGTTTATATACAAAACAAATACTGATTTATGTTAAAACTATTATAATATATAACCAATGGTGAATAACCAAATTTCCATCGTGGATCTCAGAATCCTCGTGTGAGCACCTCTTTAAAATGCGAATTTTGGAAAGTCCTTTCTTAGTATACCTCTACATTGCGGTATGAATTTACAATATAATTTTCAAGTCTATATAGCTATCGTAGTTTAGGCCCTACGTTGATCAGTCAGTCAGGACACGTTCGATTATATATAAAGATAATTAGAATACCACGAAATGGTGGAACGCACTTTTATATTATAGAATATTATGCATAAATTATGTACATCGCACATTGATTGTGTTTGGAATACTATATTGTCACATTATTGCGTACTTGCCATTTGGCGTGTGCATAGAGTTGAGGGAATATCTATAAAATTCACTCAACAGTCGACGTGAGTTATATTGTTATTCCACCCGTCGACACATGAAAGTCTTCCATTTGTCCACAAGAAAGTGCATTATATTAAACTTTGTTTATGAAATTCAGTAAAAATGACTTGGTTAAAATTACACCCACGGTATAGACTACAATACACGTATTTGTAATACGGTACATTATATTATATAGAGGCTTGTTTCCGCAAGCTAAACTGAAATTGATAAGCTTTTAAGATTTATTTTTCGTAAACTATTATTAGTGTGAGCGTAATGATTTCTTTTTTTGGTTTTTCGTACGATAATATTGAGGAACTAATTTTGGAAAATATATTGTAAGTTTTAAAACACTTAGGTGTACCTTTATAATTATTTTGATACCGTTGAAAAATCGTTATCTTTATAGTTTAGATACGTAAATCTATTTTTCGTCCCACACATGGACTGAAAACAACATGGTCGAGGGACGGACACCAAAAGGTTCCTCACACGACTGAGGGCCCAAGTTTCAGTGTTACCCGCAGTTTCACATTTTGTATTTTAATCTGTGTTTTATACAGATGGAGTTGTAAACTCTGGGCCTCCATTGCGACCCCCCCCCCCACACACTTTCCTCTTGTTCTGAATACAATCGTGGCCATTGATAAACTGTTCATTTCCAGTACATTATATAATATTAGTCCGTGGTCTCGCAAGATATTTCTTTAATAGCAAAATAATAGTTGATTTAAATATACTACTAACCCAACTACGTGTATTCAATATACTTTATATACGTAATACTTATATGTATCTACAAGTATATTTAATGTACTTGGGACCTGGGTCTGCTCTCAAGACTTTACACATCGTGTTTTTCTGTGATTATTACACGCATTTATTAAACCATGTTCATTTTAATTATACTTCACGGTAAACGGACTAACAATTTTAAACTTTGAATCGTTGTTTTAAGATTCAACTATAACGCTGCTACCTACGCTTTAGGGGCTTCTCAATATAGTTATAAGAGTTTTATATTGTTGTGCGGTCGACGATGATTAGGAATATAATATACGAAGGCGATTAGTGAACTATATCTATGTGACACCTTATAGAGGGATTAAAGATAATAATATGATATGTCATCTAGACGCACACAATTACATTTTATAAACAAAGGTATACCTACATATATTAATATATTTTATATTTATATACTATATATTATACTTGTACATAGGTTAGGTTAGGTTCTTGAACTATACGAGTCTACGACTACCTATAATCATCTGTATAAAATTATCGAAATTTTATTTATAGATATGACACGTCTAAACTACCACATATTGTGATTTAAAATATAAATTACCATTTCATTCATAGAAAACTGATACGATTAATCTTCAAAATATTTATTTTTATTATTTTATATATTTTTATAATTTAATACCTATATAAATATATTATGTTTACCTAACCATCAATTAGTTGTAACATTTTTTTTTTTAAGATAGCAAATTAGTTTAAAGATAGTGCCATTAATATTTACTTTTGGATAGCAGTCAGCAGCTGTACAAATATTGTATTAACGTACAAACTACCGATGCAATACAAAAGAATATTTTAATAGTATATCGAGTGGAACTCTGTAAGACCGGTCTAAAAAATAAAAATATATTATTGATATGAATGAGAAACAAATTATACATTGTTCCAATTGCCTATAATATATGCCCTATATACTTAGAAGTTAAAATATGTTAACATTATGTGCTCGGTAATAGCTGTTATAAATCATTTTTGTTAGGCGAAAAAACAACAATCTGTACTTAGAATAAATTTCCTTAAGTTATTTTTCATCACTTGTTCCATACTTCTACAGTTTTAATATTATATTCTTCACATTGACGGAAAATATTATTATATAAATACATCTCAAAGATTAAACTTGAAAATAATAAAACGCCCAGGACTACAGCCTCGCCCTCGCAACTACCATTTAGAGACACAGAACATCCTACGCTCGTACGACTATATTGTTAATTCTTTTGAGGCCTTTCTTGGTAAAAATGTAGTAAATAGTAATAAAAAGCTTACGAGCATATACGCAGTACACGTACAACTCACATATACCGCAATCAGTTATCTTTATATTGTACTTACTCGGCAGTCACATGCAACTCGTCATCTACCACCAGTGACTACAGACCAAATAGTAATCTGTTTGAGTTAAAATCATGTTATAATTCTCGTACAGCCGAGATTATTTATGTTAATTTTTTTATTTCGTAAAAGGCACGTGCTTAGACTGTTGTTTGATTTTTTTTTATGGAAAAATATTTTTAAATATTATATTTTTCACCTAAGCCAAACGAGTCAATGCCGTAACCAGGAAACAATTTTGAGGAGAGGTTTGGGACACGTTCGGATTATCAATATTATTTTAATGGTTTTTTCTTATTTTTTCTAATTAATTCTTTATTCTTATTTATGTTTCATGAACATTTATTATTTCTCGAATATGTTAAAACAATATTTGTGTAAATATTAAATAATCTATTTTTTTTTGAAATTGTCATCATCCAGTTTGGTACAGTAAATAAGATAATGTGTTTTAAAACGTTCATTGACCGAGTTCCGAAAATAAATACGAATCGTCGTTTTAGGGCTGAGAAAAAAAAAGGTAATTATAAATCATAATACAATCATTTTTTATTTTACGAATTATTGGTACAAGTATTATAGGTAGTATTATTACTAATAATTTATTAAGTATACATTTTTTCTATAATCAATAGTACAGGTAAGTGTTTCTTTAAACCTATACGATAAAAAAAAAATCACTTATTTACTGAATTTTAATGCAACTTTAAAAAAAATGTATGAATAGATAATGACATATTATAAACTGATTGTGTTAGTATCACTCATTAACACGAATATACGCCTAATATAATATAATAACAAAGCTTAGTAAAATGTATAATTTATTTTTCGTATAATATATTATATTAAATTTAAAAAGAAAATTATACACCTGTACCTACTGGTTATACATATAACCAGTAATACTCGCTTCTAGAGTGTAGACAAATTTAAAGAAATTATTTAAACTGTTGACCTTATTTTGTTGTAGATTAATAGCGATAATTAATCATACAACGGCTTTATTAATGTATGTATATCTATAGTTGCCAAAGTTGCTACCAATTAGGTGTTTTATATTTTCCTAGCTGTGTCACCCGACCAATACCGTGACATTATTTGACGTGAATATTTTTTATTTTATTGAGGACACAGTTATTATTTACATAACACGCGCTAGTATATAATAAAACAAGCAAATCAAAAATGTAACCATAAAAATGTTCAGTAAAAAATATATAAGTCACCTATAAAACAATAGGTACTTAATTTTAAGGTTGAGTTGAAAAAAAAAACAACAACTCATACATTTTAATATAAGTGATAAAAACCGTTAAACATTTAAAGAGCAATAACATTTCCATTATATATTTCAGTTCTTTATTTATCGGAAGATAATATGCCTACTTTTATCTCATCCACGGTGACAATCGTGACACAGATAAATGAGTCTAAAGTCATTACTGCAACTGTACATTTTTTTTTTTTACATCTGTACCTAGAAACTGTTGCCAGTATTATTCCATGATGAAATCTTTAAACAACTTGTTTTAATTAGCACGTAGAGTTTTCACACAACGTTTAGTTTTAACTTAAAATTTAATAATCTATACTTTATATGTCAAGTCTGAGTAATGACTGTAGACTGTAGAGTATTAGAGAATGGTTGATTATAGATAGATATGTACACAGTATTTTCTTTAATTGAATTTACGCATTATTTAATTTATCAATTTATCATATCCGAAAAAAATAAACCCATTTGGTTAAAATAAACATATAAGCAGATGTTATCTATGTCATATAACCTATATTAATAATTAATATGGAATAATAATTTTTTTAAATTTACTATCGAGGTATTAGCAAACATAATACGCTCTATTTGATTACGTAAATAGTATATTATAGTAAATTTAAATTGCCTATAGTTTATAATATAATAATATTTTACTGGTCAAAATTCTTAGTATAAACTATTGTTCGATACTGTTTTTTTTCAATTGATAATTTGAAAAGTCCATTAACTATAACGTCGTGGAAAAGTATAAACCGTCATACGGAAAAGTAATTAGTTTTATTACATTTGAAATTGGTTGATTTTGATCACACGTCACAGTATATTATTATAATAAGTACAATTTATAAAGTGTTTAAACACTCAACTGAGGATATTATTGACTATTTTAAAGTATATATTATATATACACTATACACTATACAGTATACAGACATTTTTATAATTACAAATTTCTAAAACATAAATGTATTTTAAACATTTTGATACACATCATAGTTATTAGAAGTTCTATTATCTATAGCAGTGTCTTTTTTAGCTAATCGTAAAAGCTAGTTTTCCAAAAACAATGTTATGACTTATGTAACTACGAATTCAATTAATAAACTTTCATTTAAATTATTGGTTTTCTTAAATTTCTTTGTAATTTTTCCTTTTTTTATTTCATATTAAACTGCAACCTTAAGGGTTTTATCAAACAATAATCTTCAGTGTTTAAAAGATATTTAGAGTAGTTATGTTTTGAATGTGTAAATATTGAATTAATTTACATTTTAGTACGATTTTAGCTAACATTTATTATACATTTATTTATTTATCTTCTATAAACATAATATAACAAACAAAAATCAACGAAGCTTTTTATCAAATATCATTATAAAAATTAACTTAAAAAATTAACTGTGAATTTAATGCAATATAAAACCTTTAAAAAAAACCCTTAAGGTTGCAGTTTAATATGAAATAAAAAAAGGAAAAATTACAAAGAAATTTAAGAAAACCAATAATTTAAATGAAAGTTTATTATAACTAAGGATTGCATTAAATTCACAGTTAATTTTTTAAGTTAATTTTTATAATAATATTTGATAAAAACCTTTGTTGATTTTTGTTTGTGATATTATGTTTATAGAAGATAAATAAATAAATGTATAATAAATGTTAGCTAAAATCGTACTAAAATGTAAAATAATTCAATATTTACACATCCAAAACATAACTACTCTAAATATCTTTTAAACACTGAAGATTATTGTTTGATTACAGTTAAGGTTTAAGTATAATAACCTATATAGTTTGTATCATTGTGTGTACAAATTATTCTTTTACAAGTTTGCTTGATATAGAAGTGCAATCTTTAATACTATTAGTCTCAAATAATAGAATAAGCTAATTCTATACAAACATTAATTACCTACATCACACAGTGTTATCCAAACAATCTGTATATGTATTTAAAGTCTCTAATATCAATATGTTATTTATGTGAATAAAATAACCACAAATAATTAATACTATATTATTGTCCAATCGATTCCACAAAATGTGAACAACTTAAAAGAACAAAAATTAGTACAAATAACACGTGATAAGTGTCAGGATATTATATGAAAGATAGTCAATATTGTAATCATTTCTATGTCAATAAAACTATATTGTACTTCAAGACAAATAACCATATCTATCTCTCATAGGTTCTGCAGAAGTCTAGACTGAAAGTGACGTCAAATATAAGTTGAACCTTATAAAACGGATAATTCTTTTGGTACCTACCTATAAACATTATAACAACTATATGATGTGCCCGCTATATGTTCTTTTTATAGAACCTTGAAGTGAAGACGGTAAACTAATGTATTACTAATACTATTATTAATCAGTAAAAAAAGGTAATATTTTTTCATTAAGGTTATTAAATATTAAGTATATTTTCTGATATGTGTTTAAACACTATAAAGTGTTATCGTTGTTTAAAAAGACTTTCAAATTTTATTATTTATGACAACAAAACACGTGTATAGATACTTCTAAAAAAATATCAAAATTAAAATAATATTATTTATTACATTTATATAACTACGGCCTAAAAGCTGTTTAAACTTTAAAATAAATGCTTGAACAATAACCAATACCTTTATTTATGATAAACGCCAGACAGGTTATCGACTCCGTATGACCTCCTTGAATAAACTCCATGAAATCAATTCTATATATTGCTAATTCCCAACTATGAAATATAATTATGAACATTGTATATTTTATTGTACTCGTGTATAAAAAATAAATAGCATTGCAGAAATAAAAACTAGACGAATTAAAAAATATCTTCGATATTTAAACGTTATGACCTATATAGAATATAAATTCAGTTAGATTATAAAAGCGCACAGCCAATACAAAATAGCAAACAATAATATAATTTGAAGCTATACACTAAGTCTTTTGCAATTTTAAATGATTTTACATTAATAGATGTATATTATGATTAGATAAGAAATAAATGAATCGTATTTATGTTGTATTGAGAAGTTTCTTATTCAATTTCTATCCTTTTTATGAATAAAAAATCTATATTTTATAAATTTCGGATTTAAAATAAATGAAATAAGTGATTACCTATGATATATGTAATGTATTAAACTGCATATTATATTATATTATAACACAGTTACTTTATCTAATATTAATAATTATCAATATTTTACATATTTAAACAAATTATTATATTATTTAAATAAACCTAAGTAAGTTTGATACTAATTTTGTTTAGTAATTTTTAAATAATTATAATAGCTAATAAGTAATAAATAAACATTTTATTTTATAAATTTTATGCCTTTACACATAAAGCCATATAGCCATAATAGGTAGCAGGTTGTCTCTCATAACTGTTTTAAAATTTGGGAATTTTTGAGACTTGTTGACAAGTCCAAACTCCACATTCTATAATATGTATATTATACTATTGTAGTATTGTATATAATATATGCAGCACAGATTATTGTATCGTATCATTCCTTTCAATGAATGATTAGTACTGTTGAAAAACCTATTTACAATTATTAACATCGTACAATAGATTTAGTTTTAATTGTCTTTCGGCTATCAATCACTTCTTTAATTTAAAATACTGTATGCATTTCTCATAGTCAAGTCATAAATACTATAATATGGATAAAGGATTAACAATATAAAATACAATGAGACATATTTTGTTAGACAAAATATCTATCTTAGGTACATCCAAAGAACAAAAATACAATCAAACTAAATAATATTCTTATAACAGTTAAAAAAATGCAGAGCTTATTGATATTATCATATTTGACTTCAATAACTATTTAATTTGTGTTTAATATCGACAGTAAAATGTCAAGATAATTCTCGAGATTATTAATATTGTTTAATGGTTGCACCTGTAAATAATTATTACTGAGACACTAAAATTTTAAGTATAGGTATTTAAGACCTTAATTAAAAATGTGGAAATTGTATCCTATGCAGTTTTAAAATATATACATTATACAATTATTCCATTTCAAATTAAATAATATATGTATTATATTACTAAACAAACAATATTGAAAACAATTCATTATTTTATGAAGTAAAAGTGATTAAAAATATGAGAATATAGAGTACATATCTATATAATACATTTGTAGTTTGTACATAATATATTTATTATTTTGATAATGTATAATGTAAAATAATTCAAAATAACGTTTTATCATATATACTATATATTATATTATAGTTTCTAATAAATTATCTGTTGTGTTTGATTGATAAATTAATAAACATATCACTAGTATCAAGTATTTTATCGAATTAAATGTCAAAAGCACATGCTTTTAAATTTTAAATTAGTATCACACTATCACCTATAGAAGAGCTTATAGCTTTTTTAGATAAACGCTTAATTCATGGACATAATATTTGAGTTTTTAACAATTTCATTAATTCATGAAGTACTAGATCTCGAGGTCTTTTAACATACCTGCCAACATAACAATATTCATCGCTATTTGCTACTAAACACACGTGTTCAATACCCAGGGCCGGCGGGAGGCATGTGCGAACTGTGCAACCGCACAAGGCGGCAATTTTTTTTTTAATTTTAAGGGCAGCATCTTCATTATTGTAATGTGTATTCGACTACCGTATGAAGATAATTACTATGCTTTAATCCCTGGTAAACCAATTATTTAAGAATGCGTTTGAATTATCCCTAAATTTTTGATCCAAAGTAGGAGTTCATTTTATTCACGTCTACAAATTAAATTTAATTTGTACGTCCACTGTGTTGATTTGGGTTTGATTGACTTTAACATTTTTAAGCCACTGACTCACTACAAAAATTATTTTTTATGATAATATTTTATACGGAAGTTGATGTTAAACTATATTTTTGGTCTCACACAAACCCGTTATATATATACCCACTTTCAACCACTTTATTTAATTAATTTTTAACCAAGCTCGTTTTTTGCATGCACATTTTTTGTACATAGTTGGAAATGTATAAGATAGAATACCTATTTAGTAATTGTATTCTAGTCGTCACTGAGTAATTTACCTATTTAGCTTTATAGGTACACATACTTATGTATATGTTCAACGGTTTCCAGAATGGAGTTATAACAATTATATTATAAAACTGATATTTATTGGCGTTTGTGTTATTTCAAAAACGAAACAGAAAACATAATTTATAAAAATACATTTTTTTATATCATGTGACATTTTGACACAAATTTATGTATGTATGTTTAATTTGTATCTGTTCTGAAATTGAATATTTATAAATATTTACAATAATACTGTTGATATTTATTTCCTAGTTTTGTGTTTTACGAAGATAAAATAAAAGAATCGCGTTGCTTAATAACGACAAAATGCATTTTCTACAGATGGTTTAATATTCATTATAATTTATAATACATGGACCAGAAAAAAGTAAAAACAGTAACAGCAGACAACAGTCAATCATACCAAACCGATTGCAGGTCTGAGCCATGCATTTATAAATAAAATACCTCCTGGAGAGTGATGCTTTTTTTAACTTTAATCATGCAGGGCTATAAAATATTTTATTTTAGTCTTTATTTAAACATAACATTTAGTTACTATATTTTTTTTTTATGTGATAAAAATATGTTTATTTATACTTTAATATAAGAACAACTGAACAAGTAACAATTATTGGAATTACATCTAAACATTTTCTTAGGTTATAGAGTTAGGACTCGAAAGTTGATGACTTAAAAAAATGCAAATATAACAAAAATGTACTTAAAAACTGAATAAAAAAAATTACAACCATTTGTTTTATAAATTTATCAAAGCTTACAAGTTAAATAATTCAATTGTGGGTTTTCAATAAACTCGATATTTTTCCATACACTAGTGGGAAATCAGTAAAAATGACTAAAAATGTCGAAAAATAACTTAAAAATGTCAAAAAATGCAAAAATAAAATTTAGTTATTCAGATCCACATACTAATGAGACACATTTGTGGCCAGGAAAGCATCGTCTAAAAAATTCAAAATTCCTCAACTTCCGAGCCCTAGTTATAATTTTATATTTTTGTTAGGCAGGTACTCGAATATAAATTTATGATACAGTATCGACGATAACATACATATATTATATGAAAAACTAAAGTTGAACATTATTAACTATTGTCAGTTTTTCTCAAGTATATTGTTGTGTATTAAACAATTTGTTCAGTTCCAAAAATGTAGGAACATATCCTAACTATTAATATAATATACATACACACTACACAGTTATTAAATATAAATTTAACTATAGTTTAGTTAACTAAAACAGTGAAATTGTGTGTATTTCTTAAATCAGTAATTTTTTATTTTTATCGAATAGGAGGTAATAAAATTAATTTAATAACCTAATATAACCTAATATAAAATAAACAACATATTGGACTATGTTCAAATATATGTATATAAGGCATATACAGTTTTAATTAAATACACTTAATACGATTGTCTTAATTGTATTCATTCCTAACTTCTTATTCAATGTGCCACGTGTACAGTTAAATACTTAAAAGTATACCAGCAATGTTTAGTAGGCCAAGTTAGCACCACATCTTAAAATGGTATTAACATGCAAGCAAGTGAATTTTAAAATATTGTTCCAAATGGATTTTGACATCGCGTCGGTCCAAACGGATTCTACATAAGTATGAATTCTACACAATCTCGTATATTTTATCAAGTCATATATTTTATTGCATTTTGTACTTATTACTATCACGTGCGCGAGATAATGATATTCGTGATGTTAAACGAAATATACATTTACGTAGTAAATTACCATCCCTACAGTATGATTATTTTTTCCTTTATTATTGACCTCATGAGCTGTCTTCCATTAAATTGTATAAACGTGAATTAAATATAAATAAATCATCCGTTGCAGTGGACCGGAATAACTACCTAAGAGTGAAGTATGTACCTACCTACTTGAAAAATGGAAAACATCGGTGTTGTTTATTTATTACCTAGGTAAGTGTTATTATATATTCGCAACCCATATTAAAAGCGCAACGGACATAACAGTCTGACGGTCAAATTTGACGGAAGTAAGTCGCAAGACTGATTCAGAAATGAGCTTAATATTGCATAATATATTATTATTTTCTACATACAATAACATTACCAAAATAAATAAACTAATTTGAATAACTATTTATACCACAACCTTTTCACACCATTCTAGAGTACGTAGATATTGACTTATAATTTGTATGCGATATGTTTGTCAACAATTAATTCAATCAACCAAATAATAATAATAGTATAATATAAACCATTCTTAAAAATGTATGATAAGCCGTATATTTCACACAAAATGGTTTTTGAATGCAATAATATATAGCATTAACAACAGTGCAAAACAAGATTTATACACGTAACAGAAGACTTACAGAAATACTAGCTACGCTTCAGTACGATATAGTATTTTTATAAAATAACTAATACAAAAACATATATTATATTGTTTTAAATAGATTATTTTTTATTTTTTAACTTAAATAACTGTTTAATTAATTTTTTATATTTAAAGATAAAAACACTTTGACACGTCATATATTATTGTCTTGTATATCGTGTATACATTTCGCTTTATAACTATAGTCTTTGACTATATTATGCGGTAATTGCTCACGTGAAAACATTTTTACAGAATATTAATATATGTGGGGCACCTTTAAAAAAAGAATGTAAATTGAAAAAAACAATAATTAAATACCATTTGATATTATCAGTTACTTGTGATTCCTATCACATTTTATAATTTTTTTAATAAAACAGCTTTTTAATTTGTCTCTTTTGAAGTTACAGTTTGTCAAACATTATTGATCAAATTAAATATAATTAAACAAGTACAAACGAATACAAGCAAAAAAAATTGAAACTTGTAGTGAAACAGAACAAATAAAATATGCAAACGGGTAGACATTTTAGGAATCCAGAGAATGAGAGTGAACAACAATAAGAAAATAAATTAAAAGTTCGATAAACCGTGAGTATACCTAAATATAACTGTTCAACAACTGAAATCACGTATTCAATTTTTATTTTTGTCCACAGATGATCAGCTCGTTCTTTAAACACGTGCCTATATTATTATATAAAATAATTTATATCAGTAACACAGTTGTTACCGGATTGAATATATGATTAAAACGGAAAAAATTGTCAAATGGACCGAAGAGAAACGAGCCAACCGTTAAACCGGGAACGTCGATCGCATGACGTAATATTGGGACTCAGTCACCATTACTCGCTATAATTTCGACCGTTAACAGACTGATATATCAGTATAGGGTTGGGGATACATATTATATATTATACTCGAGTAATTGTAGGTGTGTCGTGAAAGGCAAGTTCGGTAAATTTCTGTTATTATCGGGTTTGTACGTTGTCGGCAGTAGAGTACCCAACAGCGCTCCATCCCCCTCACTGTCCGTGTTCCGGTATAAATATCAAATGATAAAAGGCAAAGTACAAACTATGATATTTCAGAAAACGGTGTTGAAGAAATATTTCACGCATTATCAGTTATTTTTGAGAGATTATTGCAGTTACGGAATATAGTAATAACTAGCTAGTATAAGGTAACGCCTATTAAATTCTGATTTACTTTGATTTGCACCCTCCCCGTGACACTGGTTGTCTTGATAGGGAACAATAATTATTACAACCCGATGCAAAATGAAAACTAAAGAAAAAACGAATGTATTAATATTGTTTTAATGGGGAAAAAAGTCATTGCTAGGTGGGTATATTATTATCGTCGTAGTAGTGACCTATTCGTATCGGCTTTCTTACAGATATATGATGCAGAAAGGATAGTTAATTGAGTTTTTCGAAGATTACAAGCCTGGAGGGTAAAACTTTTCTATACTCCTTATTTTAAATTCCAACCAGACCAACAAATGTATATCGATGACGTGCTCTTTTTATGGTTTTTTTTTTTGCGAAACACTTTTCTCGGGGGAGTAAAAAAAAGCAAATAAAAAGAATTCAATGCAACTCCCTGTTCTCCAAAACGGGAATTGAACACATAACAATATTATAGTATTCTAGAGTCAAGATTCTAGAGCCACAATAACACTACGTACAACGCTTGATTTTATTGGTCCAGTTTGTTTTTCAGAAACCAAATTGTCCCGATGCAATCAACAAACGTTTTTTTCGAAAGATTTAAAAAACAAGACCGGCACACCCAAATAATAGAGACATGTACCTCAACAGCAGCTTGACACCGCGGAACCCCGGCAGTGGGCTCGACATATTTCCTCGGACGTGACCAAAAATGGCCGGTAATTATTTTCAAATGCTTAATGGGTAATTCTATACAGCGGACGCGCCGAGCTGTCATTCGGCGACGGCCGCGGGCGCAATGATTGACAGCGAACGGATTGGTAAAAAAAAAAATAAACCGAAACAAATAGCTTTAGTGGATGTATCTATTTATAGACAGGGCGATACCTGCTCGACACACCGGTTGGACAAACGCGGCATTGCCAGACCGTAATGTTGAAAAATAGAACGCAACCTTACGCGTATTGCATGTAACGATCGATTCGTATGCCACCGCGAGTTTGAGAGTCGCACTCGCATATTATCATATAATACAGTACCCATACGTCATGTATTATAATATGATACGCTGAATGCTGACCGGCAAAATAAAAGTTAAGGAATCCTACACTATTTTGCCGGATGACACGTCCAATTCAATATAGGTAATATCAGTAATGTAAAGGTGTTTCTGGATGTTTTGTATGCCACCGCTACACTATTTTGCCGGATGACACGTCCAATTCGGATATAATATAGGTAATATCAGGGTAATGTAAAGGTGTTTCTGGATGTTTTGTATGCCACCGCGAGTTTTGAGAGTCGCACTCGCATATTATCATATAATAGTACCCATATGTCATGTATTATATGATACGCTGAATGCTGACGTATTTGAACCGGCAAAATAAAAGTTAGGAATCCTACACTATTTTGCCGGATGACACGTCCAATTCGGATATAATATAGGTAATATCAGCGTAATGTAAGGTTGTCCCTGGATGTTTTGACAATTTATCATTTAATGTTTTAATACATTGTCTCGATTGTCAAATGTTTCAGATTTAGCATGTGTTACAAATATACCTATTTGCGCGCGCGCGTGTGTGTGTTATTATTACAACTTATAACGGATTCGATTTTAAGGAAATAAAAGTTTGAGTTTAAACTGAACGAAGTTTTTTTAATGGTAGACATACGTGTGAACTTGGTTCAAATTGTTTTTACTTTTAAGAACCATTTAACATCGTTAGGAACGCCATGGTCATAATGGGACTGATTAGTGATTTAAATACCTTTCAATGGGTATATGATGTACCTATATATCAAAGTATACAGTAGATTTTATTTCCTCAATAAAAAGTTGATTCTCATATTATGTCGACTACAAATGCACGTCACTTCGTGCTAGAAATATACCCAAATTTATCTATTCTGTAAGAATGCTATTTTACTTACTGATTTGAAAAATTTTATCTTTTAACTGAATTTATTTATTTTTAACTTAGCAAATTATCGTAAATATAGTAAAAAATATATGTGTTAACTTTTGACTTAATTCACCTCAATTTGTCCTATATTAACTTCATGAGTTAAATAAATTCGTTACTTTCCCAGCCTAGCTTAAATTCATACATAGTCACACAGATATAACATTGCCTAATAATTAATTTATGATAATATTAAAGTTTAAAATTTAAATTCTTGACATTTAGGTAGGTATAAGACTATAAGTAGGTATACCAACTATCTTAAATTTTAATTATAATCATCAAACTAGTAAGAATAAAAGGTTTATAAATTGTATTAAATATTGGTACTAACCAACTGTGGATGGTAAAACTAAATTAGGGTATCTAAGAAACCAGGAAATGATCACTAGTGAGTATACAGTGCTCGAAGAGAGAAAAAAAGAGTAGAAAAATACTCAAAAATACCTTTTTAAAAAATATATATTCTTGTACTCATTTGAATTTTTCAACATAATACTGAACATAAAGCTGAAGAATTTGTCTGTATGAATGCGATATATAATAGCAAATAGTTCTAAGAATTTACTGGTTCCAATTGAAAAATTATTTTTTTGCTGGAGGGTCGATTTATAAGCTATATAACATCACGTTATAACCAATGGGAGCCCGAGGAGGTGCTCAAACAGAGATTTTGAGATTTACGATGGAAATATTTGTTTATAAATGATTGCTACTGGTGATAGGAGAAATAATTAGTAGAGATAGTTTTTATTTATTATTGGTTTCCATTCAAATCGACTCTTCGCACACTGCCCATCAATGTGCAGACTGAGTTGCACTTATAGCTGCTCATCGCCATTTTCCACGATCCGCTGAAGTCGGATTGCCTACCAGAGTTGGCTGAGTAACTGAGTTGCACCTATTGCAGCGAGTTACACCTAGGAGATGAACAAACACATTTTTTTTAAGAGTCGTCATTTTTTTTGGGCCACGAAGTGCGCGCGATCAGCTATAGTGTATGAGATATATTTATGACCGAACGTTGCCTCGGGTGTACCGTGTAGAAGTTCCTTCGATACACACCATTCATATGTCACCTTCACCTAACACCTTTATTTCATTATGTCACTATTATTTACTTGTTTTTTTTTTTTTGGTTTATTTTGCATAAATTTGCGTAAATTATTTTGTTGTAGGTATATACTATACTAGCAGATCCCGCGTACTTCGTGACCAGTAAAAAATGACAACTATTAAAAAAAATTTAATTGTTCAACTCTTTTTGAGTGTAACTCGCTGCAATAAGTGCAACTCAGCCACCCTGTTAGGCAATCTGACTACGGCGGATCGCGAACAACGGCGATGAGAGAGTATAAACTATAAGTGCAACTCAGCCTTGGTAAGCAAAGTGCAAAAATTCGATTTGATGCATGCTTGTACCTGATCTGCCGATTAACCTATGGTAACCAATAATAAATAAATACTATTTCTACTAATTGTAATTATTTCTCCTATAACCAATAGCAACCACTTATAAACAAAAGTTTCCATCGAAAATATCAAAATCGCCATTTGAGCACCTCCCCGAGCTGATATTGGTCGTAGCGTGATGTTGTATAGTATAATCTATAAATGGACTATCCAACACAAAAATAATTTTTCAATTCGAACCAGTAGTTCCTGAAATTAGAGCGTTCAACCAAACAAACTCTTCAGCTTTATCATATTAGTATAGAAAAATCTCGGTTTGAGCACCTCTGCAGTTAAGTTTGATATAAATACACAACATGATGGCAGCAGAGTTTGATGCTGCTGAGTCTAAAAACGGATCGACGGCCCACGAGACAGCTAATTTCCAGGATATGGTAACAACAAATGGTAACCGCGGTCATTCCTAGACGCCGCTCCCAGTGGAGCCAAACTAACAGATTCGCCCGGCTAATTTTTTGTTGCGTCGCTAATGTTCTATTGATATAGACATCTATATACATTACGTATATAGTTAAAGAGTTAAGTATCTACAGCTATTCGTTTTTGAATTGTAAAAAAATAAGAAAATCTGAAAAACTCTTCAATATGAGAAATCGAGTGAATAACCAATATTATAAAAATTTAAACCTCAAACATTCATAAATATTTAAATTGACTTTCCAGTGGACATTTTTATTTTGACTAACTTATGAGGAATCTAGTATTCAATTTCAAAATCTTGGATTTAAAATTTAAAATTAAAATCAATTTCTAACTCAACATTGATTTTAGTTTTAGAAATTGGTATTTATTTTTTCTTTCCGTTTTTGATTTCAGTTTCAAATATCAGTATTTATATTTTCCTATTTCAGTTTGGCCTTGAATATCGGTATTTATTTTTTCTGATTTTAATTTCAGTTTTTATTACTGGTATTATTTTTTTTCGATTTTGATTTCAGTTTCGATATCGGTTTCGGTTTTTAACGGTATTCAAAATTGGTATCCAATATCGGTTTCAAGCCCTACACTGTTATTGTATTATAATAATAAGTTTAAATAAATTATGATATAAAAAAATGATCAAATATCGAAATTGAAACAAAAGTAGTGAGTAAAAGACCGTGCACTAGCTTTGGATTTTTGTAGGCACATATTTAAAAATAAAAACTATTAATATTTAAAAACAATTGTATTTAGTCCCCCCTCCCCCAAAAAAAATAAAATTCTTTGGTGTATTCATGAATAAAAAAAATAAAACTCACCATTTTCTTATGTTCAATATTAATAGCTCAAATATAATTGCGGTATTTCAAAAATGTTATGGTGCATGGAAATTTCAAACATAAACATTCAGTGAAAATGTCATGTACCTATACCTATCAATGGTTATTTTTCTTAAAGTTACAGTAAGAACAAAATAAATATTTTCAAAAACTGACACCATTTTTGTTAGACTTGAAACGTAATTCATACATTATTAGTACCTTGTACGAGGCATTTTACTTTCCCTGATAAAATAAACATTGGTTTTAAATTTTAAACTTTGACTAACATACGCATAATGTTTACAAATAAAAACTTATCATTTTAAAAAAAAATATTTGAAAAAATTGAAAAGGACATTTATAATTACATTTTCGTGATAATTCTGCGTATAATATGCAAAAAGGTTGAAAACAAAAAATCGACTGTATTATAGTAGTCTTTTTTAATTACTCAAAATCTATTGAATACTCTGTTATTCTTTTGTACAGTTATAATATCGATGGGCATGTTATAATATTATATTATACATTTTTTTTAGTTATAGACTGTAGATGTCTACCGTATAAACTAAAAAGAATTATCTATACACCGTTAAAAATTCAAATGGTTTCTTCACTCCAGTTTACATAATCTAATAATACACACTATTTTTAAAACCAATAAAATTTTCCTCATTTGGCTTTAAGTCGAAATACATAATATACAGTATATTTTAAATATATAATTTTCATACATAAGTTATGACAATAAAATATGTTTGGCTCACAAACGTCAGCAGACATCAATTGTTTACAATTACAAAGATCAAACAAATTAATATTATTAAATTCAAAACCGATACAATCTTTATTTGCAAAGAAAAACTACGGGTGTGATAAAATAATCAGAAATTCAAATAGAAAAATACTTATATTTGCAGAGTATTGAATTCAAGTGGATTTCATTTAATGCTTTATTGGTGCGTCTGTCAATATATAGATATAGCTACTTAAGTGGGTGTCGAATTTTGATAAAAAAAAACCCAACAACGGAATTTACAATATTTTTTTCGTTTTCGATTAGATCAGTGTAACGCCGTAACTATTGTGAAATCCAGGGGTATTAATTTTTTTATTATTATTATTCACATTATTATTTACTTTTGTTTCAAAAATAATTATATAATATCGTTAAAATATTTAAAAAATATTTTGGACCACACACCTTAAAATGTGTTTTAAATTACCGACTTGAGTAGACACTAGAACCTATTGTTAAATAACATAACATGCAGATATGCTGGACCATTTTTATTCTCTTAACTGTATAATTTTTAATTGAGATTAACATTCAGATTATAATAATAAAATCAATGGTCTTACGTATTCTTATAGCGTTCACTTTCCGCTTAACATAGCCACGAATCACGGAACTACTAGATTTTTATCCATAAATAATTTTCTCTATAAAATATAATGAAAAAAAAAATATATATATATATATTATATTTGTATATCTCAAAGTGCAATGTGTTTTTTATTTTTAGTTATATATTTTTTTCCTTACATTAATATCTTAAAAATATATAACAATCGACATTTGTATATCTTTCGCACTGCGCCACTACATTTAATAATACGACGTTTATAAAATGAATCAGACCAATTATAATTGTTACAATAGAGAGGATTGTATTATTAGATTGTATTATATTTTTGAATCGCAAAAACAATTTCAGCGTATTTCCAATTTATATCACTAAAATGGGCAAATAATATAATCACATCTAAAAAACACGTGATGCCTGATAGTGTGCTGGTTGCTTAAATAAGAAAGACGCATACAGATATAACTTACATAGATGTATAATTATTAAGTGTACTAAGTGCGGGCATACGAAAAGTTTCAGTAAAAGATTATATTAGTTGTTACGATTCAATGTCAATGTCGAGAATAAGGAATATAAGCACACTCTCTGAGCATGCACAATATTTTATTATAAAATTTATCATAATAGTTTTCGATTTCAATTTCAATATATAATTGCTATAGCAACTATAGTTTATGCAGATTCTAAAACGAAATATACAACCCAATAATAATAAATAATAATATAATTATCAAACTATTGTCTAACGATTAGGTCTTAATCAATCTCCATTTGCAATTATGTTAAATTTAAACTGACATTACTTAAACAATAATAGCACGTCATCTAAACATCACGTGGTAAATATTGCCTGTTATATTGTATGCATATAATAAATCATTGGTACTACCTATGAAATATAAATGTATTACATCGATTTAACAGTTTGTATTTTTATATATCTGTAGTTCAATCTGTTATTTCGGTTCAATTGATAATTTGTGTCGTGTGATTTCAGAGTTGTCCTATCGAAAGTCACTTCAGATAAATGTTCTATTAATATTTCTGCTATACAATATAATATATAAATAAGTATATAAAGTAGTCTAATCAAACATATGAATTCCATCAAAATCTCGGAATAAACATTAAATTGATGTTCAATATAGGAAAGTAAAGAAGAATATTAAATCTACTGCCTATTAAGTATATCAAATCAGAAACAATTGCATATTATATGTATTTGTACATATTATTTGAGTGAGTGCCAAAATTACAGTAAAATAATATTTTTTTATAAAATCAAAAATAGTATTGGTATCCACAAAGTTATTTTGATGGTTTATATTGCGAACAAAAATACCAAAACTTGAATTTTTTGGCCAGTAATAATAGATAGAAATTGTAACTACTCTATTAAACGTATTACTTTTATAAAAAACGTTTAAGTTTTAAACGTTAATAATAGTAATACGCCATAAACACTTAAGAATTATAATAAAATTAAAATCCTCGAGCCAAATTTACGTTTGAAATGTCGGTCAAGGAATATTAATCTACCTACTTCTCATTATACAATATTATAATCGAGTTGGCTAAAACGATTTTTTTAAACATATTTTTTAAATTATTTATAATAATAAATGAAATACTCTAAAAATTGAAACTAAAACTAAGAGACTGAGAACTCGGTTTGATTTTGAAACGATTGCGGTGAATTGCGTCAAATTATAAAAATAGATTACACCTATGTACGTGTGCAACATTCTATAATAATAATATGAACAACAATTTTTCTTCATTTTTACTCTATGTCTTGTAGTTTTCCGACAAAACCATGTAAGTACAAGTATTTCTCAATGTTCATACTTCCATAATTGTATCTTTTAACTCAACTTAATAGTTATGTATAAAATGAATATTTTTATATATATAAGCACAAATTGTAAAATTAACTTACTAGATATTTTAAAAATCACTAATATATTATACAAGTTGATTCACTCTCGTTTTTCCTTTAATTATGAATTTATTAAAATTCTGAAATTTGGAATTTTTAAATGTACTTAAGGGCCATATTTTCAAAGTCTTGAGTTTTTGTACTACGTTAGAAGTGTTCTGTAGTGATACAAACTTCAGTTTTTCAAATGGGAAACCCACTTTTTTAACTGTAGATTATTTAATATTTAGTTGATAATTTTTTTGGAAATGTTAATGTACCTAACTAAAAATTTTTACGAGCCGTTTCTTAATTATTAAAATGCTTATACACTAATGATGGTACTATGATAGTCCTTAAAAAAGGTTTAAAAAAAAAAATAGATGTAATATTGTATATAGTATTTATTATACTTTGGACCCTGTATTAAAATGTCAATGGATTAGTATAAGTTACAAACATTTTCCAATCACCATAGCCGCCATATATCTTAGAACCACATTATCGTAGTCATATTATCCTGAGTACACAAAGTTAAGTAGGTAGGTAACTAAAAAATACTCATTTGAAGTTTAATTTTGATACGTCGATATTATCAGAAAATTATCCGTTAAATAATTTGCAGTAGACAATGTTGAGGGATTCACATTCGAAGAACAGAACTTTGTACTTCCTTTACTTCCTGATATTCCTTAAGTAGTAAAAAAATCTCAAGAATTTGAAACTATGGTAAGTATATTTTTAAATTCAAAAATCAGATTTTGAATAACTAAATATTTTTACACATTTTCAATACAGATTTAGCAATTACTTATATTAAACAATATTTGCCAGTAATCGATACATAATACGATAAATAATATCATGCACAAACGTTTTTTAGAAAAAAACTCCTCCAAAATGTGATATCAAAGTATAACTATACATTTGCTACAATTCTCCGTATATCAAAAGTTAATATCACAACAAAAAATAGTACGATAGAACAGGCCATAATACATGAGATCGAGTATACAATATATTATAATATTAATATACATTATTATATTGGACAGCAGGTGATGGCCAGTGCTTCGTGGGACTCGGGAATTTATTTGGGATAAGGGCACCGGGCAATCAATCCTACCAAATAGTTGGGTGGTAAATGGACGCGTTTTCGCCTCCGCGTGAGTGCGATCAGCGAGAAGGGTTGGGATCATGATCGGGAACGGCAGGGGGTGTGTGACAAGAGGACCCCGACGGCAACATTTTCCCGGGACCCTTTCGACCAGTTTCGACATCACTGGCGACAGCAGCATATATTCTCGAGGGTCCTATAGGAGAACTGTGTAGATTGATATCAACATAATGTATTGTATATGATAGAGATAGGCAATCAGACCCCGGACGAACACAGTCACAATATATCGCCCCGTGAGGAGGCTAGCCGAGCGAGAAACTCGCTAGAGATCGTTTAAAAAAGCAACTAAGTAATATTATACGGACATAATGAATAATATGTTTAGTCACACCTGCAGCAGTCGGTTGCGTTCGACGTGATTTATTTTGTAAATAGTTTCATATTATCAGATTTTGCTAAATAAAAATCGATGACTTATTTGATATTTCCTTTTAATACCATTAACCCTCGTCACATATCTCTTGAAACCTGCGGGAACCGATGACAACGATTACACGTCGGTTACTATTCATAATATAATCATTCACGAAACGTACGTACGTTATAGCTTATATAGATACGTTATCTACCACACGGTCGGTGAATCGGAATCGGCGCGGCGGTCTCCAACTGAACTTGAACACAACCCGACATTATTATTATTATTATTATAACTTACAAGTTGCGGTCAGTGCAGGTGGTCGTCGAGCGGTGGCTGACGTGCACTTGTATTATATAATAATACTAGCTGAACCCGTGCACTTCGTTGCCCTTAAAAATTGGCAACTTTTAAAAAAATTATGATTATTCAACTCCCATTGGGTATAACTCGCTGCAGTAAGTGCAACTTAGCCACCCTGGTAAGCAATCCGACTACGTCGGATCACGGACAAAGTTCAATAACTCGATTTGAAGAATGAATGACAATCAATAATAAATAAATACTAATTTCTGCTGTTGACTGTAACCAATGGCAACTATTTATAAAATAAATAAAATAAAATATCGAATTTCCATCGTGAACCTCAAGATCCCTGTTTGAGCATCTATTTAAAATGTTAATTTTGGCAAATCCTTTCTTATTGCACGGTGAAAATATGAGAAGAACTTCTAGTCAAAATTTCAAGTCCGTACGTTGCGTAGTTTTTGAGATACAGCGATCAGTGAGTGAGTGGTATTTGGATTTTATATGTATAGATTATATATATATAATAATATTATATACCCAGCCGGAGATCGAACGCTGCCCGCGCGCTATAGTAGTGGGTTGGCGGGGCGGCAGCGGCGGCGTTCGTCTAAAATTAAACTCTCCCGTCGCATGTACCGCTACGTAAATAATAGGCCTCCGCCTGCCGATGACCTTTGATACTATACACACACACACATGTTTATATAGATATATGTTCGTTTATATTCTTCTCTGAGCCCCCGCTCGCGTTCCAGACCTGCCCAGTGGTCACTAATTCTCGAATTTCTGGCCCCGCGGCTAAATCCGTCGTGCCACCGCCTTTCAAAACGATGCGACTGCGATGAAATGACGACTACGCGTGGTCGAAAACGACGGGCGAGCGTTCCAAAAACATTCTACCCGGTCGCATTCACCCCCCTACCCCACCCCCTACAACACGGTCGGCCATCCCTTCACCGCCACCCCAAAAATAGGTACGAGGTAGTAAATATATATACAATATGTATGTACTCATATATTATTATTAGAGTGCGTTCGGGCCGGGCAGGACGTTAGGACATATATTGCTTAGGTATACGTATTACATATACAGTGATTCAGAGGCCAGAGGTATAGTTAAGCACTTACGTACGGTTATGCGTAAATTAGAATTGACATTTCGAAGAAGAAACAAAATCGGAATAGTTCAGTCAAGTTCGTAGAGCGTGCATACCCAAACAGCAAACATATAAATATGTATAGGCATACTGCATGTGCATATACATATGCGTAGGTTTTTGGTTGATCTGTTCGCGATTGTAGTTGCATAGAAAATAACCAACACAATTTAACACAGTATTAGATGGAGAATTATAAGATTGTATAGGCACAATGTACCTAACTAGAATAGTTTCCTCGAGATCAAGTGATGCTATGATATGACGTCAAAATATAAAGGAAAATTATTTTATAATACAGTAAGCGTTACTAGATAAACGAACCACGGTGTAATGAACATCAAAATATACATATTTTCATTTTACACAAAATTTAGAGAAAAAAAACATTTTTAATAAAGCGGATATTGTGCTAAATTTTAATTCAAGAGATAAATCATTGCATACGAAAAATTATTCTGAGTGGGGACCGTTAGACGTCAGTCAGATTATACGATAGTAGTTATTATTATCGTAGTTCTACGGATACTTTATAATGCATATAATATATATCCGTTATTACTAGGTAACTAATAAAGCCAGTTGAACTAATTTTTGCCAAGTGGCAATAAAAAATCAAGTATATTATCGTAAAGTAATTATTATAATATTTTATATTACTAGCTGCAAATTAACTTATAAGTCAATACCGATATACCGCTGAACCTTGAACGGCGTGCGAATATAAGGTTCATGGTATAAATAGCTTCAAATTAATCTAAATATTTACGTGTATAGTAAATAATAATGTATAGATACGTATCAACAAAAAGCTGTAACCGACATAGTTTTTTACTTAATTACATAGTATATTGCTTGTTTTACGTGACTTCGTACACTTCGTGTCTTCGTACAGTTGTTATTTGTATATAAACTAATAATATGTCAAACCGAGTTAGGTTGACGATTCCGATTTCCGATGATTTTGGATGGAACATAGTCGGAATGAAGGCGTGTAAAACAAAAATTTAGTACAAGCTTTGACACTTACATTTAAAAGACGGAAATCATTGGAAATTCTCCACATAATTGTACCTACATTGTTCGCTTAAATATCCGTGGCCAACTAGGTATATTATGGAATACTGTTAAGACACTAAGTTAAATTAAATCTTGGTAGTCTTGAATAAGAACTTATTACCGTTAATTTTGCCTTCAAAGAAAGTAAAACCATTACAAAAGTCGACATCGAGGTCATAAATTCGTATCTTATTTTAATGATAAAAAAAATTTTCAATCATGTTGAACAACTATTCACTAATTAAAAAAAAAATATATATAATATAACAATATACATTTTTAGAAATTCCTATTCATGCATTTGTACAATACACTCGTAAGGTTATAACTGCAGCACTTCTGTTTTATTCAATATCCCTAGAAATTTATTATTTTTATTATTATTTTTTATACTTTTAAAAGGTACCACAAAGAGAAATTTGATTAGAAAATATTAAAATAATGTTTTTTTATGGCCTCGAGGTTTGAATGTTGTGTGGGTGCTTGTAAATAATTGTATAATAAATAATTATAATATCGTATTTTAATTTTTTTTATTTGATCATTATTTTTATAGTAGTGAATCATATCGTAATAGTGGGTGGCATCACTAGTATCAAAATTGTATTCAGACGCACATTTTAAAATTCCTCTACCTTCAAATTTTCATTGGAAATTTTTTACAACATTTGATGTTGTTTTCATAGTCCGGATTAACCTCGAACTAATTCGTAAGTATATGACCTCGTAAAATACTAAACATCAAATTATTCATTTTCCATCTTGTCCGTAAACTCAGGTGCGGTTTTGTTATATCTAAATGGTATACCTACATTATTGAACTATAAAACCATTGTTTACAAATTACTATATATTTTATATAATATCATTATATAAAAATGAATAACGTTTATAAGTAGTTATAATCATTATTTTTCAGTTAGATAAAAACATTTTTGACAACTGAAGTCTGAGCAAATAGTAAGTAATAAACAACAAAATTAGGTACTTATAGAAATAAAATAATTATAAAATATATTAAAATTATATTTGGTTAACTAAAAATAAAATATTAAATCAATGGACTGTAAAAGTAATTAATCGTTTTAATCAAAATCGATAACTCGCCTTTTTTCATATCTCTAATGTGAATTAGAGATGTTATTAAATTTCAGAAAGAAATTGAGAGGATACGCTCCCACGGACGGCTTGATTTGAGATGTTGTTTTTATCCCATGCTATTTGCTCGCCGCTGCCTCGGAAAACATCACAATTTATGCTGTGTCGACACTTCACCATAATAATTATGGCGTAGGACATCGTCAGAATACTGTAACATATTATTTATCTTTTTACGTTAGACATATATTTATACACATATTAGTTTTTATACATCGTGTTTTTCGATGATAAACATAATATTATATTATCAATGGCCAATGGGTAAAATAACCTTCAAAAACACGAGACTTAGTAATTATTAAAGTATAGTAGGTATCTATTACGACTAATTGGTTGAGGCCGACTTATACAACATAATATCGTTGCACGGAGTTATTCTTATCGTTCAGGTAAACAAGTCGTATTTTTTAAGTATTGGCAACTGCAGTCAAACGATTAGGTTAGGTAAACTATTTTATCCATGATATACACATATCACACTGTACAGTGTACATATAATATTATATTATACAACTGAACAATATATTGTAATATGTCATAATGTCATTAATGGGTAATTTAATTTTAATCATTTTATGTGAAACGCTCATACAAATTAGTGATTCTAAAAATACTAATAAGATGAGCATGGTAATAGTGAAAAACATTTTCTATTTTAATTTCGATGATTATTATTTGAAATAAATTGTATGTTTGCCGATACTACATTTGTTGTTATATTTACCTATAGGCATTTGAAATTTTGTTTTTTTTTTTAGTTTTGTTTCTATTTAAGCTGATAACATTTTTATGCTAGGCTAAAAAGTTAGAAATTGAATACAAAATTTTTATAAGTTGTTCTTAATTCTTAGGTATATCAATTAAAAATGTTAAAAGTACATAAAAGCATTTATTTAGTATAGACGTTTGTGAGCTCATATTATGACAAAGTTAGTCAAAACTACGAACATTTTCAAATTATTTAGTTTAATCTTAAGCTATTTATACTACGAACATAATATATACACCATTCTACAGCTCTACAGTATTGTCGTATTGGATATTTAAGTTATGACAGCTATATAGTTATATTATGATAATTATTATATATTAGAACAACCTAACGTATGACTTATGGAAAATACATTTGTCATTAGCAATATAAAAATTATGATTAATTGTACTTTGAAATACTTAGGCTGACGTCAGTCTTCACTTATAGAACCGTTTGTCATTGAGTTCAAATTTAACTCATCCTGCAATACAGTGATCTACTAAATGACAAGATACATTCGACACTTATACTTATACAGCAATGCTACTTCAAATTATTTTTTTTATGATACCTAATGATTACAATGGTAAATTTATTTATATTTCCGTAAATCAATTACTTTTAGATAGTTTTTCTGCAATAGATAAAAAATACTCCGTCCTGATTTTGATTGTTATCTTTCAAATCTTGTAAATCTGACACATGTGTATAGTTGATAAATTTAATTTAATAAATTTAAAAAAAAGATCAATACTTTATAGTAGTACAAAGAATGATAACAAACTATTAATCTTGCCAAAAGTTTTATTTTAAATATTATTTTATTTTGATATTATATTATAATTTTAACTATTTAAAAAAATAATAACAATAATGTAACAAATAGGTACTCAAATATTGAATATTCATATTTTTATAAATTCTGGTTATCCGGTCAAGTGGAAATTATTACTATAAGCCATATTTTATTAATTTTGAATGCATAAGTGCGTGCTTATACTATCATAGTTTTATTTATTGAATTTAAGTCATATCTCTGCTTATTCGGAGATAGTACTCAGATAAATAAATTGACGTTAGATCTAGAGTTAAGACGTTATAGTTTGGAATGTTAGGTTGCAAAACATAATGTGCAAAAAGTTCAGCCAGCTTGTAGTGATGTCACAATGAAAAAAAAGGTTGCATTATTATTATTAGTATTTGATCAAAATGCATGTAGGTATGTATAATTATTATAATTTATAATTTATATTAAGTATTAACACACTCGGTTAATATTTAGAGAACAAAGTCACCGTAAATTGCGACTTTGCTGTTTGAATATGATGCGGAAGACAATATGAATAGTATATATACGTAACCTGACATAACCTAACCTAACCAGGTCATCGTAAGTCCATAGGACACACGAATCAAGAAAAAAAATATAATCGTTATAATATTAATGAAAATAACTCGCACTCTTTAGCGATATCCGCAGTAATTAACCATATTGTGACGTTTTGTCAGATATTATATAATGTTATTTAGTTTAGAAGAAAAGGAATCGCCATTTATTATATTATTATATTATAATTTATACTATAGTTCATAATAAAAATGTTTGTATCTAAATTTCCGCGTATATTCCTACATGCATATAGACCACGATATATAAAAGCATCAACTTAAAATTGTTTAATTAATATTAATTGATTACTGGTTTAAAAAAAATATGTTTATCTACATAATAATTTGGAAAATAAAAAAATATATACAAAATTACCAAAATAAGTATGCTCATACCCATGTTATCCCTATATTGCACACATATACTGTATGTTATTATAACAATGTACTTAATCAATTTCTATTTTGGTTTTAGAATATTTAACTATAATTGGAATAATTATTAATAATAAATATCGTATTCTAAGATTAGGTTAGGTATGGTTTTCAAACACTTTGAACTTTTCACGACGTCCGTATAGTCACGAATGATTATTCTATAGTTTACCCAGGATAATAGGTATTATATAGTCTACTAAAAATGTGTACCTATATAATAATATAATTTATAAGCATGCATTTTCTGGTATGGGTTTAGAAAACATTGCAAATTATGCATAAGTCATATTATAATGAAAGTCGATTACTATTATAAACGATTACAAAATGTTTACAAATTATAAAAATTGTACATTTGTACAATAATATATTATAATAATAATAATTGTTTACAACCATAGAACATAAAAATTTTATCATAATACATTCAAAAACGTTATAGTATTATAGACAATATTATCCTAAAAGTACACAATTTACATAGAGCAGAATAATTCAGGAACTACTCATTCAAAATTTAAATTTTGATAAATTAAAATGTTCAGAAAAATTTACAATTTAACAATTCACAAAGAAATATCCAAAACCCCATTAAAAAAAAAATCAAGTATTTGAAAATATTACGTTCTTGAGTGTTTAAATATATTTCAAAAATTAAAATTTGACTGTACTTTCATGGTTAAAGTATCTTTATAAAAACTATTTTTATTATAATAATGGTCAGTTTATCTTTATAAAATAGAAAAATAGGTTTATTTTTATAATAATATGTAGAGACAATAAACAATTCTTAAAACATAAAATCGTATACATATGCAAACGAAAAACACATTAACAGGATATTCGAATACTTTTAAGTTTTAAGCATATACTCAATATGTAAGTATACCTATATGATTCCGAGCGGTGTGAAAGAAAAGAAACAATACTCACAATCGTCGGCTGATGAAGATTCCTGACTTGGCTTGGAACTCCAGATTTATAAATATGCATCATGCACACATATACATACCTATACATAAACTTAATATACATTATACATATACACATACACATTTACATATACATATACATAATATAATATCATGACGAACGCTTGTCTAGTCATGGAACACAAACTCATGTTATATATATTATATTATTAGATATGAAAACACCTGTTTTTTTCAACCTTAATGTTAACGGCTAGACAACTAGTAGTTACATTTTATTCCATGTCTCCGCGTCGAATAATATACACATTTCTTTTAATGAGGCTTCAATATATAAAGTTAAATAATATAATATATTTAAAAAATTTTATGTATTAATAAATTATTATTTATGAAGGAAAAATATGACCATATTATTTGGTGAATACACGTGTAAAAATATTATAGTTAAGTATTTACCCAGAAATTTTCAGTGAGGGGGGGGAGGTTGGCAATGTTATAACTTATAACTAATAATACATTAAAATTAATCGTGGTGATACTATCATAGGCACAAATAAGGGGATATATCAGAAAATGGAGGGGATATAATCCCTTATTACTACTTGCCCTTGGCACGACACTGATTATAAACGTAATTTTATGGACATAAAAAAATATCGTTCTTATGAGATATCAAAAACACGAACTTACGACAGTAGTGTAGTGAAATAGCCTATTTAAAACGCCGTGTGATCAAATTTCCTTACGCCTTCATTTATAGCACGAATCAAATAGGCAACATTTCATATTATATTATTTTAATTAATTAAACTTCAGATTAAGATCATACTTTTACTTAATTTTAGTTTTTAAAACAAATTGTAAAATAAATATTATTATCATGGTCATTACAGTTTCAATTCAATAAAATGCCTATGTTATTTCAATAACAAATTTATCGATATTGGTATATTGATAATAAATTTACTTATTATATTTGCTAAAATAATTACTAGCAGTGTTTTAAAATATGATAGCTTATAAATCGAACTAAAATTATATATATATTAAAGTATGTGAATTGGCTATGAAAATGAATTATTTTTTTATAGTTGAAAATGAATTAATCAACACCGTAATAATTTTTATAATATTATGAACTTTTTAATTACTCAAATATATTTTACAATTAATTGATTATAATTAGAGTTCAGATGTTAATGACCAAAATGTCATTAAAAATGTCAATATATGCAATTATATGCCTTAAAATATACTAAAATATATACCTATTTTTCAACAAATATATACAAAAAAGTGTTAATATTAATTTAAAAAAAATTATAAACTCTTATGAAGACTGCTATAATCTACTAAAGGTACCGTCTGAGAATTAAAAATTGCAAAAAATTACATGATATTTTGTTTATGTCACTGAAAATACTAATAGCTATACGGCGCTTCGTACGGCGCTGTATACCGCCCAATATACCACTATAAACTTACTGTAATATTATGTCGAGGGCAGCCAAACGAACATAATATAATATTTTAATGCAAAGTTTTTACTCAAATATAATAATATTTAAAAAATACTTACGTAATATAATAAAAGTTAACTATCTACAGAAAGATTCATAAATAGTCTGATAATATTTTTTTGTGTCTACTTCTTAATTGTTTGTTACTATATATAATTCTCAATACTTGAATATCTAAAGTTAATTTAACATTTGTTTTCCTAATTATAAATTAAATGATTTATAAGGATACATTTAACCTAATTTAAAACTAAACAATTTACTTCCCAAATATTATGTAATAACTTGTACCTACTATATTATTATACGAGTCACGAGCTATGTTATTTTAGTACTTTGGAACGACTTGAATGTAATTATGTAATATGTATTAATAGTATTTTGTACTTTGTAATGCCAATATTGTCATATCTATTTTATTTTTTTTTTTAATTAAGCTTTTAATGGCCTTGTGGTTTAAAAAATACCGGTATAATATTGTTCATAAACACCCTAAAAGACTAGGAAGTTCGTTGAGGTGCCACGCTGTGTTACATCGGCCGTGACGGCGTATGACCACGTTACGATATCAGGACATCAACATTTTTTAAAGTCGTGTATTGCTATTTGTTGTAGATCTCTGCAGCTGTGGTCTTGCCATTTCAATCCAGGACCAGCAGATTCCAATGTGTTGCCATATTATATAATTTTGTAACCTGGATAAACATCCAAAGTTATCCAAAAGCTTTTGATGTTAACATCGGTGTAACCTGCATCATACACAGATACAAGTATGTAACTATTATGTGTGTAAAATAGATAGTGGATTGATTTCCCCTGTCGTAGTTTATATAGTATATTAACCGTATTCGATCATTACATCTTAATGAAAAAAACGCACCTGCACTTGTAATATACTTTTATAGCTCACGTTCTCACAATCTCACGCGACATATAAAATTACATGTTAGTCGTTTGAGAGGTATGTTATTATGTTATCGTACCTATCGTGGTGAGGAAACTTACACATAATTAATTAATATTATATATTATGAAACACTAATGATCGTAGTCAAATATTGTATTATTACATCGTATTACATTTATACCTATCTAAGTACCTATATATACTAAAATTATATCGACGTGTGTTATGAGAGTATATATTATTATGCACTAATAACATCCACATAATATTACATCATAACGCGATTTGACAAACACACACCCGAACATACACACATCACACATGACAACTACGTAAATATTGTTTCACATTGTGCGGGGAGATGAGAAGGGGGCGAACTTAAATAAAAACTCTAGAAACGTGTGCGGCGAAAAAAGACTCACATATTATGTAGGTAGGTACCAGACGGTATATATATAGGTATTAAACTTTTAATGGTTATAATATATATTATATGCGTATATATTTTTTTTTTTTTTTTAAACACGCCGTTACGTCATGACGTATTCATTTGAATATATAACGAAGCGTGTTTTGTGAAGCTGCAATTTTTTTTTTATTTTACTCGTCCGCGTATTTTTGTCAACAGAGCGGAGGCCATGACGGACGCGCCGCCGCGCAGTGTGACTAAAAGCCATTATTTATTGTCAACGGACATAATAATATTATAACATAACGACGAAGATGTCACATAATAATAATAATAATAATAATAATAACATCTCCAAACGAGCAAATAGTTTTGTTCGACGAAAATTTGTGAAAAAAACCTTTTAAAATAGGTATAGCTATACAAATATACCATATCGATATCATATGTTATAATATTTTAAAAGCTTCCATAAACAAATATCTGAATACGAAAATAAATTATTAATACTGTTTGTTTGAAGTTTTAAATCAAAACATTTCTTAATATTTTCTTATGATATTTATTCAACCATTTGCACATTAATATTATAGGTATTATTAAATTAAATTAAATTCATATTTTATGACTGTTTCTGTATCAAGTGTATAAATTAATGATAAAAGTTCTATAGTATTGTGACGCATACCCAGTATATTCGTAGAACATTGGGTTTTTAATAATCTAATAAGTGGTGTTTAAGGAAATACAATACTCCCAGAGTATTTAAAGCTTGTAAATACTTTTTTAAATCAATTATTATGTATCCAAAATACCAATAAAAAAATGCATAGTATAGAGTCGATAAAAATTTAAAAATAATTTGTATGTTTTGTGTAACTTGAAATTTTGAAAAAGTACAGCCAGCCAATTCGAAGGTCTCATTTTTCTAAATGTTAAATTTATTTCCACTCAATATATTTTTATAAAGTCGTTTATTTTCGTTGCTATAGTTGTGGTGAATAAACTTAACGAATTTTACTCTATTATATAAAATTATTAATACATTTTTTTTCAAATGAATCAATTTCTAATTTTTCAACAAAAATGTATATTTTATGATATACCTACTTATATTGCTATTAAAGTAATTTATTTTACTGTTAGTAATAAAGTGGATTTAATTTATTAACATTGCATTTGAAAAAATCGTTGTGTGCATACAATTAATAATATGCGTTAAATGTTACAAATCCCCAATAAGAAAATTATTTTTGAATTACAACAAAATAGGTAACTAAAATGTTATTTTTTATTTAAATACCTAATTTCATCCAGTATGAACTACTAATGAGAAACCTTGTATTAAATATTCAAGCTTTAGTTATACAAATCGAACATTTTATAAGTTTATAACTACTAAAAAATAAATTTCCAATTTTCGTGATTTTCAAATGCAAATTAAAAAACTCTTTCAAATATATCTATAATATTTTCAAATAGCTATAATACAACGGTACATTGTATGACTATTTCAACCTCTTTGACCAATCGAAATTTTTTTATTAATAGGTAGGTATATATAGAAAAATACTAAAAATAATCAAAAATGCCAATTACTTTGGAACAACAAACAAACAAAATTGATGTTATATCAGAATGCCCGTTTCTCCCAATTATTAAATTTACTGGGAACTTTTTACTTTTAACTCCAAAAGTATGAACTAGATTCATTTTTCTATCAGCCAAAATGAAGAAGTTGAAAATCAAAGAATTTTTTCTACTATTAAAAGTGTCTTCAGATACGAAAAACACACATCATAGTAAAATCAATACATTCATTGAATATAATTAAATTTAATAATAACTATATGCTGTTAAGCATATTATAGTGGATGGTAACTGGTGTGACATCCAAACGAATGAGTTATACAGATTTTCTTTTTGAAAGTGCCACTAAAATTAAATATGTACTATATAATTTGGCATTCATTTTCATTCCCTCGTGTACAAAGGTGAAAAGCATATACCACGGTCATGGTCATCCATATATTCTGCACAGAAAAACCTCCTAATTACTGATATAGGTACACAACATAATCTCACAATTTAAGTGTATGTTTAAAAATAGCACAAAATATTGTAAAAATTATATCATGTTAAGAAAATGCTAATTTAAATATTTGGTACTAAACCCCATTTGATAACAGCTAGAATATCCACCAGAATATTTAAGGTTGTAGCATTTTTATTCTATTTAAAGATGACGTTAAACACAAAAAAACACATACCATAAAGTTTAGAATCTAAATATGTAGAAACTCATACAAATATAATTGATTTAAATTACTTTTTATGTTAGTAAAATAAATTGTAACAGGCCATTTATTCAAAAAATAATTATCATATTTTATAGTTAGAAGTATTCAGGGTTCATAAGTATCGGGGTAAATACCCATAAAAACTTTGTATTTTCAACGCAGTTTTTAAATCATTAATTGAACACCTTTATTTAAATTTTCCCTATACAAGCACAGAGACAGAGTATTTTAAACGATTATTTCTAAAGGTATTGTACATTATTCTACATCTACATGAATGCACAGCTGTATTTACACGTTCACGTTGCCCCAATTTCGCCTAACCTAGTAATCAAATCAATTGTGTGATTAGGATTTGTCGGCTTATTCATAAAGACAACCCCCAGGGTGGCCCACCCAACACGTGTCTCGCACTATGCGTATTTCTTATTTATCTGTACACGGCGGCTGTAAATATATAAAATCCGGTCGAAAAATGTCAAAAAGATATACCCACTTATTCCATTGTCAAGACCATATTATAAGAAAGTTTCTCTTTCCCTAAGAATGTTTATCTCTATCCAAACTCTATGCACCCATTGAGTAGTAATTATATAATCGTTAAAATTCAAATAATATATAAACGGCGTCGTATTTAAAGTAGGTAAGTGTAAGACTATTATAAATGTGTGTTGGACATTATATTTTAATAATTTAACGACAAAAATATTTTAAATGTTGTTAATTTCATACAACAGTAATATTGTTGTGTCTGTATTTGTGTGCACACTACACGGAGACACGGAATACATATAATTATGTGGATTCTTTTTACGCGTAAAAATAAATATAAATTTGAGATGATGACACAGACGAGCCACTGCGCGTGTTTGTAAAAATTTAATTTTATGATTCTGTATAGGTATATAATATATTAACAGAATTCATTAACCGATCAAATATTCAAATGTATAAACCTGCGGCTATTATGGGTTGTATATTATTGTAATATAATCTAGTATATTATTATATTGTAATACCTAATAAATAACCCACAATTTACTATAATATAGTAAACGTTAACCTTCAAAGACGGAAAAGTTAACATTCATTGTTAGATTGTGTGTATGTGTATTCGCCTATATTTAGTCGATGGATTCGTATGCTACATGGGGGCTAAGCAATGTGAAAACAGTTCGGCCCTCATGTAATGATTTAACTTGGGAAAAAAAAAAGTCGGTGGATTCGTAAATAATTAGTGTATATAATATACTGTGATTTTATCAAACTGAAAGTTATACGTAAATTGCCTAACTCTCTCCATAATAAGTAATAACGAATTGTATTTAAGGATATAAGAAAATTATATAATACGCGTATACAACTCCATACCTATGTAGTATGTACTTATCAGAAACCTATTTTATGCATGACAGTTCGAATTTGTATAGAAGATGGTCGAAATAATATTATTTCAATTAAATGTATGAAAATTTTGTAGCACGTAACAGATTTCAGAAGTTTATCGAAGCCAATTCAAAGAACGTGATGGTGACGTACATTTTAATAGCGAACACTACATACAGGTACAACTACTCCATGCTTGGGTATTAAAGCCTATGCGTTTTTTTTAGAAAAAATTATATTTTGGCGCTATCAAATAATAATATACAATGGAATGTATACGTATATTACTATAGCAGTTAGGTAAAACGGGTGTGGCGAAACTGTGTAATAATAATAATAATAATAATAATAATAATAATAACATAATATTAACATAATTGTAAACATAATGACGTTAAGGTGCATATTACTATATGATATAATTGAAACACGCGATAATTTTTTTCTACGAATACAGCCGACCGATAATCTTATTAATAATATTGTGTGTACTAAAATAAAATTACTTAACAACATAGCTCGTAACTCGTTACAAACAAACCTCGGAATATTACATTGCTACAATGCCGCCTAAATTTGATAATGGGTAAATACACCCTAATGTTAAAACTAAAGAAGCTAAATGAGAACTACTCGTATACTGAACATCATTTTGTACTAATTTAATGTTTTGGGCACTTTTAAGAACGGAAACTACACATTGCCGGTGAAACGAATACAAATAACAATATACTTATACTATACTATTGGATAAACTTCATCAATTGAGGATTAACACTTAACCCCTAATATTATAAGTTCAATACTACATAATAAAATCACACTTTACATAAAGAACGGACCTATATTATATAAAACACTGCACAAACCCACAAACGTACCACGCAATAAAGGAGAACATTATACAATATACACAATCATATTATGTGTACCGCGTAGCACTGTAAAAGCACTACATGTTACCAAATTCGTGTAAAGTAATTAAAATCGGTGTTTTGAATATGAAATGTACCAATTTAATTGTGATGTACCTGCCATAAAACCATTTATATTTTATACGTTTAGCTGGTATTAAAACCTGACCAAATCATATGACAATAGGTATAAATAACCTAGGGAAAATTATACTATACATACAAAAAACTGCATCCCCAGGATCAGCTGAGGACTGCATAGTATATTATTATTATGTTTCCAAATAATATTATCTTGGCTTAACGGGGTAAACATATTAAATTATATTACCGGTTGGCGGCACAGTAACAATAATAATAGACAAAGATTATACATATTTTATTCCTGCATATTATCGTTTATACCATGTGCAGTATAATTTTTAACAGCGTACCTAATTACCTTCAACATTTAAACACCGTAAAATATATTTAGACGAAAACTTATATGCACAAAATGTGTGTCAATGCATCTCAGCTATACATAAATACATAATATATTATATTCCATTTATAGGTATATAATATTATTATGCAGTGTACCTACTAGCTATATAGAATTACTATTCATCGTCGGTTTGCATACAAATCCATAATTTTGAAGTACCTATACCGCCTTCTAAGAGATGTTTACCGACTCGTATATGTGATGAGATTTTTAAATCAGATGCCTAATGTTTAAACTGAAAATGTATTTTGTGTGTACAAATAAATATGAGTAGGATGAAATAGCCGGTTCTGGTGACCCCCCGCTTCACCACCCCCCCGCCTATATCACGCTAGCCTGCGCTAGCGCTTGCGCTAGTTTGCGCTAGCGCTTGCGCTAGCAGACGTCATCAACGGCTGCGACGTCATACTTCTGTGACGTCATACGGGGCTAACCCCCGATACTTCTGTGACGTCATACGGGGCTAACCCCCGCCCACCCCCGCCTATCCGGCCAACCCCCTCCCCCTCGCCTCATAACAATACCGCGGCCGCCTCGGTAAACCCGTTCACCTCCTACGTATACCCCCGCCCTCGCCTCATAACAATACCGCCACACCTCCGCCCATATACCCCGTTAACGTTGGTAGAGCGCTAGCCGACGGCGCGGTCACCCCGCGAATAACTTGCACGGGTGCGCGGACGGGGTTTCCCCGTCCGCTACGCTTGCAAGCAGCATATATATATATAATATTATTACGTCACCCCTCATATAGTTATGTATAAAAACATATACATACATATATAAAACATATACATACATATATAAAGCATATACATACATATATAAAACATATACATACATATATAAAACATATACATACATATATAAAGCATGTACATACATATATAAAACATATACATACATATATAAAACATATACATACATATATAGAACATATACATATAGATGACCTGCGTTTTTTCCCCTTCTTGTAAGATAATATATATAATATTATCCCGCTAAAATGTCGTCTCTACCACTCGCGCTGTGCGCAGATTTTGTACTCGCCGAGTTAATTATTTCACCCAAACCAGTAACAGTGCGCCCGCTTAACGTGTAACAAGTGCGTTTCAATTTCTAGCAGTGGAAAAATGACGGAAAAAATAGAAACCATCCCTGCAGTGGCTCGTGGCGTACGCGAGGGCAAAAAGATTCGAAGTTCTCCGTCCGCGGAACAGCCTAATGACTTAATCGACTGCTCAAATTTCGTCATAGACTTTCCGGGTCGAAAATCCATCAATATCGGGCTCGACCCCTCGAACGTTTTCAAAGTGAGCGTTCAGATTATAACACCGTCGAGGCATGTTTGCATTACAAGTGCTTTTCTGCATAGAATTATCGCACTCTTACCGTATATACTCCCGAATATAACCGGCCAGACGAATAATAGGCGAGAGAGACTTTTTCTGAAAGACGAGACTAACACTCTGTACAAAACTACTTATCGGGGTGAAAGCATGCTAGCAGTCGAATCGCAGGCACAACAAGGATGTCGCGTACTATTGAGTGGACGTGATCTATTAAGGCTTCACGAGTTGCAATGGGCTATCAACGAATCGATCTCGCGTAAATCTAGCGTCTCACGATGCGCGGTTATGACTCAAATCGATCAGATAGCTACATATTTGAGTGAAAATGTTTATGTCGATAAATCATCAACCATAGAAGAAATGTGTACAGCCACTTACAATGTTCACCACAATCTGCACGCGTTAAACATCTTCCCGGATAGCGAGAACAGTTTCATTAACCATATAAAATTGGCTGCAAACAGGCAGCTGGCCATGTGCTGGGCGTCTAATATTCAAAATAACGGTATAGATTACGTGTCGAGTATTGAAGGGACCGCCGATATCGAAGAGGTGATTATTATACAGTATTAAAATAAAATATTATATTATATCTTATAAATATAATATCACCCATATTTTATCCGTATATTATTTTTCACAGCTTATTGGATTCCATGAGAACCAGTGTCCAGAGATGATCACATATTAGGACGTCTGCAATGTTAATGCCTACCACATGCTTGACCTCGTCATTTTAGACCGTCGGACCCAAGGATAATAATATTAAGATGAAACACATGTACAACCCGTTATAATATGTACTTATATATATATATATATATATATATATATATTATTCACCATTTGTTTGTGAAATACTATTATCCCCTACACACACACACACACACACACACATATATTATTGTGTTACTTATATTGTAAAATGTGATTTATGCATGTGATGTACATATATACATAATATATAAAATATTTCAGAAAAAAAAAAAAGAAAAAAAGGTGTTATTTTTTTATTATTATTTCATTTATTACAAAACTAAAATCACGAATAATTGAAATATAAGACACAAATATACCGTACAAGGGTCGGATGCATTTTTTAAAAAAAAAAAATTATATAATATTATAGTTTTCTAACTTCCCCGGTAAACGGATTGTATTGAATCACGCGGTCGTGGATAACCAGGCAGTAGGCGGCCGTATTAGCGGGGAAATTATTGGCTGCTTCTATTTCAAGACGGAGATCCACATTAGAAATTTTCGCATCGTCGGTTTGTCGCGAGCAATCTATACAAATAAATGGTCCCAACTCCTTATATTTTTCTCTCGACAGACACGGTTGGGAATAATCCCTCTCGTAATAATGTTTTTGGAAATCGATATAATTTTGATAGAACATCGTAAACAGGTTTTTGTCGAAGCTTTCGTTGAAATCTTCGTACGGGTATTCGATTGAATTAATATATGCTTTTACGTTTGTCAGCGAACACGCGTCGTAATCACCACTATAACCGTCAGATACGCTCCCGGGTGTATTCGTGAGAAAAGCGATTATTAAACACCTAGGTTTTTCCACCTGCGAACAAGTTTTAACCATCCAAGAATGTTTGGTGGTTTGCGGGAGATTCGGGTACTCGCAAAGCTCCCAATTTCTAAAAGCACAATTTATCATTTTTTTGCTATCGATGATTTTCATCAACTTCAATCTTTCCCGGTCATCGACTTTGATCACTGGTACTTTCCACAACACGCGTGTTAACTGAACTTTTACTTTCGCCACCATAGCCTTGACCGCCTCGTTAGCCATGTCTCCGCCAACAACGCTGGTGTAATGTAGTGCGCTCGCATCCGACATTGATCTATTCAATATTAGTTGTTGACTGCAATTTATCAGTATACGCTTGTAGTCTTCGCAAAATCCAAAAACGTGTTTCAACGGGATACAACCGCTGAACGAGTCGTCTTTCATGAAATTAGCATTTTTGTTAGTGATATCCCAAGCTGCGTTTTGTAAGATATTTTCATCGGCGGGTGTGTACGAACAATACCCCTTCATGGCGCTAGTAATACCGGGTTTCTTAACCCGTTGTACTTCAGTAGAGTTTATTTCGTATTTCATCTCGTTAAACAAATTAGTCAATCCGTTATGCGCTATAGTTATTTCAGTTTTAAGTTCTGCAGGCTTTGATATTTTACCCTCTATATAGATAAAACTTTCGCTCGGCAGCGTGTGTGCGTCACGATTCTGAATGGATATCCGTATTTCATCGCCATTGTTTAGCGCGGACGAGGAAAACGGTAAAAAAGAATGTAAAAACATTTCCCGTATCGGAGATTCGTTAACATACGCTCCGGTCACATCCAAAAAGGATTTGTCCATAGTGTTGGTGTAAAATACGGAATAGATATTACTTGCTGGCAATTAAGCGTAAAAATTTACGATTAACTAACGTGAGCTTTTTATTTTTATTTTTAATATTATTAACTTTTTTACGAGCGACGTCCATGTACTGCGGTGTGTGCTTATCGACCGTCGTTGCTTCAATGCGGCTGCGAACATTGTTGATCGCGTATTTATCAGAATTGAACTTCAAACCCATTTTTTATAAGGAGTCTAACGTTCACAGTTTCACCGCGGAAATCGATGGGTTTACCGTTTTGATCGGTCAACGAAACACGCACGTAATCAATCGTATTTGTTTTAAGTTTATACAGCACGCAATACTTCGGTATTTCGACTATTTTATAGCCGGGTGGGACGATCGGATAAAATTCGTGTATCGTATGCGATTGCCGTCCGTTGTCGAATGAACCCAAAGCTAAGTTACATTCTACTTTTATCGTGTTTACGTTCATAATTTTCACAACGCGATCGGATTCGTGTCTTCGATCGCGCTCTAAAATCCGTTTATCGAAGCCCAATAACGGGGCAATGCTATCATCAACGTTTAAGTTGATTTCACTATTACAATGCACTGTGCATTTCAACGTGCTGTTATCGGTCGTCAAGCTAAAAAAACGTACTCCCACGTCTTTCAAAAGTTCGCGTATTTTAGCTTCCAAAGCAATTATTTCATAACACCCGGTCGGAATTTTAATCTTAGTAGTCACCTGCTCACTACCGTGAATAACATGCAAAGTATCGCATCCGGACTCGACGTTAGGTATGGAATTATATGTCTGCATACTCAGAAGACCGATTTCCGATTTACCACCCACTTCTAAAGGCGGGAAAAAATGACATTCCAATTCGGAACTGTTACCACTCAACGATACTGTTTGAGACGACTGCTGCATGTTGCCGGCTGTGTAGTCGTGTGAAATGTTAATAATAATATATTATTATTATTATTATTATTATTGTTTAGCGGTTAAAAATTTCAAACATAAATGACCGCAGTTAAAAGTATTATATGCTTGCTCCCTCACGTAGTTATATTCGATATCGCAACCCTTAAAATATTTTTCCAGCTCTAATGGCGGGCGTAGATTACCAAAACTGTCGAAATATAAAACTAATTTCCCGATTTTTTTATAACACACCCAATGCGTACCCTTATTTTTTTCAAAGTCTAGATTAACGACCGCAGCTTCTTCGCGTCTAGGTGCGGCGGGCAACCTGTCTATGCAATATACGCCTCTGAAATGAGGTATTTTCGAGAGTTTAGCGTATTCGTTAATTTCGAAATCGTAAAGGGCGCGATTGGGTAGAGCTAGTTTTTCGATCTTATAGATTTTTTATTAGATTTCATTTTACGCGATTTTTTATTATTATTTTTTTTTTTTTTACAACCCGCCGCCGCCGACGCCGCAGACGTTTTCCGTTTTTTAATCACTTTTTTCACAGACCCACCGCGACCGCCAGATTTCCTCGCGATAGTATACGAGCCCGCACTTTTATACGGACTTAGATACACACCTTTACCCAAATGCACGGACGAGCCGACGTTTGATCTAATGTTGCGTATTGTTTTAACGATATTAGAAACGTTACCGGCTAGTGTCCCAAGCGCTGAAAGCCCGGCCAATATCGGGATTAAAGCTATGGAACCCCCTGTTTTCGGGACTCTAATGACACGAGGAGGTTTATTTTTATTTTTTTTCGATCGCCCACCCGACCCCGACTTCACATGTTTTCGTGCAACTCGGACTGTTGATTTAATTAAGCTACTCATATTCGGTGTTCCAGAACATGATTTTATCGATTTTTTCAACGCTTTTTTACACACGCCAACAATATTCGAAAAACCGCATCCAGCGCCGATTTTGCGTTTAGCTTTCATACCAGTAGTTACAAGCCACGCGGCAGCTTTTTCTTTAAAATCTGCGTCTTTAGCCTCCACTCTGCTCCAAGCACGTTCTTCTAATATACGATCGGCCTCGCTGCGTTCGGACAAAGAATTACTTTTATCGTAGGCTATATCGTGTTCACGGCACGCGGAATCCAAACCGTTTATCCCCGGCTGACCAAGTGCGAGTCTTTTTTTTAAATTAGTTCCAGGCCCGCAGTACTGATAACCAGGCAGATGTAATTCAATCGGTAGACTATTTATTACGGTGTTGAGCAGACCTTTACCGCTATTGGTCTTCACCTTTGAACGCGACAACATTATATGAGCACGTCACTCGAACGCCACGCGTATTTATACAATGCGGTTCGTCAAACAAGTGGTAAAGCTCAGAGTCGACAATATCGACCCGCTCTCGTTATGTAATAACGGGGGCGCACCGCGCCCGCCTAGACATGGTCCGCTGTTCCCGAACACAATACGAGCGCTGATCGTAGGTCCGTCCGGGTGCGGTAAAACAAATCTTGTTTTCACGCTTTTGGTTCACGAGAACGGGATTAAATTTGAAAATGTATATATTTATTCGAAAACGTTAGATCAAGCTAAATATGTAATGCTTGGAAAGATTTTGAGTGGTGTTCCCGACGTTAAATTATTCAAATTCAGCGACAACGAAACGGTGATTCAACCTGAAAAAGCACTACCTAACTCAGTTTTTCTGTTCGACGATGTAATAACGGAAAATCACGGTATCATTCGATCGTATTTCGCTAGATCTAGACACAATCTAATAGACGTGTGTTATTTAGCACAATCGTATTCACGTGTACCGAAACAGTTGATTCGCGACAATGCTAATTTTATTGTGCTCTTCAGGCAAGATGAGATGAATTTAAAACACGTTTACGAGGAACATTGTTCGGGTGACATCAAATACTCCGAGTTTAAAGATTTTTGCATGTCATGCTGGCGGGGAGGGAGATTCGAATTTGTTGTCATCAGTAGCGAAAATGAACGTGATAGCGGGCGGTATAGACACGGGTTCGATACTTATGTTGTTATATAATAAGGCGCGACGTTGAAAAGACACACATTAACTTGTGATCATGGATAAGACAAACAACTCTGCAGTGACGTCGCCTACGATATTGACGGATATAATTCAAGCGAGAGCAAATATAAAACAAAAATATAACGCGTTAAAAACTGGTAGATTTGAAACGGACGCGTTAATCAATAACACGTTTAGTTCCATTATCGGGCCTATTAGCGAAATAAAATCGGAAATCGAAAGGAAGCCTTTTCAGGCGAGTCCATCGCCGTCCGCGTCGCCGCCCGCGCCGCCGACGACGTCCCTGCGGCCGTCGACGAAGCCAGATGCGGAATCTTCCGTGAATCATTACCCCCTTCATTCCACTCCTACTACGTACAACGATTTGAATTCACATTTCGGACCTTGGAGAAACCAGACGTTGGACAAAATATACGGGCCTAGAAAATTATCGAGTGACGTATTCGAATTGGGCGGTAAAGAGATACAATTTATCGATAACGGTATACACATAGAAGGTCGCACATACCCGGTGACAGCGGGGCTTATCGATTTATTATTTCTTAAATCTCCCGAGTCGAAAAAATATACACTAGAGGATTTAAATACATATAAACTGATCTTAATTCAGACATCGGCGCACAAAACGGCAAACGGTGAACGTATTCGTAAATCTAGAGGTCGTAAATATGAAATAATTTCAAATTTGTTTCCGAGGAAAAATAAAATTATTACTGGTGCTGGTCTTAATATGCGTTTACAAAAACACAATATCACTTACTGGAATAATCCTAACGAGTTGGTCGATAGACTGCGTCTATTGTATTCGTCTCTCGCAGCGGGTAACACGGGTGTTCGTAACGAAATAATATCGATTTGCGAAGAGTTGGTCGAGGCTAAAATATTAAAAAAAATACCCCATGTCTAAGTTCGCGATCTCGGCCGAACTTCACGCCCCCGCACGAAGAAACTACCCGCGGCGTCGCGTCATTGTTCACGGTAAAAACGATTTATTCCAAGCAGACCTCGCCGACATGCACCAATATTCCGCGGTGAATAAATCATATAGATTCATCCTGCTAATTATCGATTGTTTTACCAAACGATTGTGGACGGCGGCCTTAAAAACAAAGAAAGGTGAAGAAGTCGCTGCGGCAGCTAGTAAAATTTTCGCACACAATAGCCCTAATCTATTACACGTCGATCAGGGACGTGAATTTTACAATAAACATTTTGAAGCTTTAGTGAAAAAACACAATATAAAAATGTACAGTACTTTTAGCGTACTTAAAGCAACGATAGTTGAAAGAGTAATTCGCACGATTAAGGCGAGAATGTTTAAAGAATTCACTAGCAGAGGTTCGCATACGTGGCTTGATATTTTACCCTCGGTAATCGACGACTATAATAATTCGTTTCATAGAACTATTGGAATGACACCGATGCAGGCCGACGCTAACCCGTCGCTGGTAAAACTAAAACATGGTGCAGAATATACGGATAAAATAAAATTTCGCGTTGGAGACAAAGTCCGCATTAGCGTATACAAAGGTGTTTTTACTAAAGGATATTTACCCAATTGGTCTACGGAAATATTTACTATTATTAAAGTGAATAAGACTAAGCCTAGTACATATATCCTTGAAGATTATACGGGGAGTCCGATCGCCGGTGGTTTTTACTCCGAAGAGATTCGCAAAACAATGTGGCCCGACGATTATCTGGTTGAAAAAGTAATTCGCACCAAGGGTCAGCGCGTATTCGTTCGGTGGCTAGGTTTTACTGACGAACATAATAGTTGGATAAATAAGGCCGATCTTAAAATATGATCACAGTTATCACGTAGCAATGGACGTGTTTGGAGGGTCACCGGCCAGCCGGTTGAATAAAGTCATCGCGGATATGGAGGAAAAATATGAAAAAGAGCTCGCGTCGCACGTAGATTTAATCGAAATAAATGGCGCAAAAATAACCGCACTCAGTGAAAAGCTTACAAAAGAACTAGCTATACATAGTAATATAACCGAAGCTAACGATAGAAAAATATCAACGCTCAACGACGAGGGCCGAGCGAACGAAATGAAAATAATGCACTTACAATCGTTGTACGTGACGGAGATCGATAAATATTTTTCCGAAAACAATAATAAAATTGAATCTTTAATCGAATCTTTAGAGATTGTAAATAAAAATATCAAAGATTTGAAAACTAACTTGGCTTACGCGTACGCAAGAATAGTAATTCTAGAGGGTAGAGTCGCGGAGAAATAGTCAGTATACATTCACGGTTACAGGCAGTAAGACGTTATTTTAAATATTTTGTGTGACGAGTGTATGATGCCTTCAGCTATTCTCGATATCCAATGTATACTAGGCCCGAATTCCAAGTACATGATAAAAGAAATGTCTATTGTCGACATAGACGGGCTGGGAAGTCAGCACTGGATTTTTAAACATACTCGAACGCGTGAAAACTCGTCAAAAGTCAATACTGTCAACATGTGGCTGTTCCGAAATTATCATCAACTGACTCCGGTTTGCGGCGACGTCGAGTATTCCGAATTAGGAAAGATTTTAAAATCGCTACAATTCGAATGCATTTACGTTAAAGGCGAAGAAAAATGTCAGATCATACAAGACTTCCTCCCTGATGTAAAAATTCTCGAGATGGGGGAGGTTTTGAACTGCCCTCGGCTGGACCAACTACATGAGCAAGTAGCCAAGGATACACGTCTGCCGTGCTGTTTATACCATAAGAATTTAAATCATACACAATGTACATATAATCGAGTTTTTGTTTTGCTCAGATGGTTTAAAAATAATATGTAAAAATTATATGCTAGGTATATTATATATATATAATTTAATTTCTGTATATATTATTTTTGAAATAAATGTATATATTATATTATGTAATCGAGAAAATGTGTTTTATTATACAAAAATATGCGTTTGCGTGCATGCGTGTATAATCGACATCCGGCGTCACCCTATTATCCCGTTATTCCATTAAATTCCTTTTAAAAATGATTTTTAGAATCATATAATTTCTGTATGCATGATATTAACCCTTTATTCATATTATGGGAAGCAATATCGTGTCTTTTCACACAAATAGGCTTGTACATAAGCCGCATCTGGTTGTCATCGAGACGCCCGCCTCTGGAGGCCATATTCGGTCTGCGCGGCGAACGTGACCAAGACAAAACATCCTGCATAGAGGTGCCATACATCCCGAGGTCATCTCGCTTTGCCCTTAATAAATAAATTATATATATTGAATAACGGGCGTATACATATTAAGGGTATGAATAGGCTTTGCTGGACATTGCATTCATCTACAAAACATCTTGATTAGCTATGGTCCGTGCAGGACCCACTCTCGGGCAACCCTTTTTTTTTTTTTTACCGTTATATATACTATATACTGAACATATAAGAATCGGGGCAATATTGCGCGCGTCGATCGTTATTGGTGGGAGTGATTATGTCTAATGATAATAATTTCGGGTCTCTAGCCCTTCGATCAGTCTGCATGAAATCATTCGTATTTTCTCGCCCTCGCACAGCAGACCAGCTCTTATCGACATACTTCTCCAACGTCTGAAGATAATATCGTCATACAAAATAAAGTGAGTTTTATTTTAATTATTATATGCAATCGTATTACTGTAACGCTTATATTTTAGAGAGAACCATTCGAATCTCGGTGGAGAATTGTATTATATGAAATTAATAGAAGTCTTATTCCGATTTTTAGTTCTGAATTCATTCGCCACATTTCACATCCAGCAATTTGCAGTAAACTTCATTTTTTTCAACGCAGATCAAAAAATAATAAAGTGAGTTAATTCGTATTAAAAAAACATAAATATCTATCTTCACGGTTCGCGCATACGCGAACGTACAATCATTTTTTGTTTATCTAACATTTATTTTCTGTCAACAGATTACAATGGCGTTCTTACAGTTGTTGAAAACCCAAGTAAACAACGTCAACTTGTCGATCGGGGAACTTGAAAAGGATGCCCGATACCCGGTACTATCGATGAAGAACGTGGACACGAAGTTTGGGCGGGCGATTGCGTGTGTGCTAGAGGATCCTGTGTGCGGACGAAAAATTAACGTGTTTTTACCAAAGGCCATCGCCATGACCGATAATATGATAGAAGACTACAATAATGATAAGGTACCGCGCATAAAATTAATTTTCAGAGGTTTAAATAAGCGCAGTTTTATGATAGATTTCGAGTAATTTGTTGTTTTTTTTTTTTTTTTAAAAAAAAATTAAAAAATATGTTCTTTTTTTTTTTTTTTTAACTTTAAATTTTTTTAAATATGAATAACGATTAATTTTTTAATTTGTACTTTTTTTTTGGAAAAAATAAAAATATCTTAAATATATTCTTTTTTTTCTCAACCCTAGAGTAACCCGATACAAACGAATGATATATTATATACATTTAACAAGTTGTATAATATAATCATTTTCATCGAAAATAATATGGTTATATACATTTAACAAGATATATAATTATATACATTTAATAAGTTATATGGTTATCCTCGTAAAATATGAGGTGGTGAAATATTTTATTTATAAGGTTTTTATTATTCAATAGTTGATATTTTTTTATACGCATTTAGGAGACGTATAATATAATTGTATACATTTAACAAGATGTACAATTTCCATTGTCGGACGAGACGGTAAAATATTATGGTAGACATAACATATTATTATTATACACATTTTTTGGTAACCAACTCTGTGACTAAGTCGGACAAAGCACCGACGTCGTCGTAGCGCAGAGATCGTGAGTTCGAATCTCTCCAGAGTCTTTATAGAATATTTATTTATTAAAAAATATTCACATAAAATATACATATCATTATTGTTATAATGTGGTAAAATCGTATAAGTAGAAAAAAAAAACTAGACTTTTAAAATAATAATAATATTTTATTCATATAAAATTATTTTATAATATTACATTTTTGCGATAAATTTGGTCGCCATCTTTTTTTTCCAATGCTGTGTCTTTTCCCGTCCAGAGTCGATGGGGTTTAGTGACCAACCCCACCAATCTCCTTGTCCGCATGGTGAATTGTCGACGGGCTGTGGGACGGTGATATTACTGCTTGATTGTGCTGGAAAAAAAAAATGAATAATTTTATAGTAATTCTATAGTGAATTTATTTTATACATTAAGACTTACGTCTTACACAGCCGTTGTCGGCGTCAGGCAATCGGACGGATATCGGGTTTAGTGGAGGTGAATACCAATCTGCCTCCCACCAATGTCCTTGTCCGCATGGGGAATTGTCGACGGGCTGCGGGACGGTGATATTACAGCTTGATTGTGCTGGAAAAAAATGAATAATTTTATAGTAATTCTATAGTGAATTTATTTTATACATTAAGACTTACGTCTTACACAGCCGACGTCGTCGTTGTCGTCAGGAAATCGGCCGGATATCAGGTTTAGCGACTGTGAATCCCAATCTGTCTCACCCCGATACTCTTGTCCGCACGGTAAACGATCGGCGGGCAGTGAGTCGGTGATATTACAGCTTGATTGTGCTGGAAAAAAATGAATAATTTTATAGTAATTTTATAGTGAATTTATTTTATACATTAAGACTTACGTTTTACACAGCCGTCGTCGACGACAGGCAATCGGTCGGATATCGGGTTTAGTGGTGGTGAAGGCCAATCTGCCTCCCACCAATGTCCTTGTCCGCATTGCGAACTGCGAGGCTGCGTCAATTGCAGGTGATTTTGAGCGGCGTTGAATCCGAGCGAGGTTTGAGAATCCGTATTTTCGGTGACGACATGCAGGGTATACTCTGCCGGATCATAAGTTTCTAGCAGTAAATCCGGTGACTAAAAATAAAATAAATTTTAATTTAAGTTGAGTGGTAAAAATTATAAGACTTACCACGCATCGGGATTTGTGTAGTTTGTTAAAAAATGATCGGTCGTCGGACATATTAATAAATATTGTTAGTACACGTTACACTAAACGTTTAACTCGGAAGACTGACTGGCGGAAGGTCCGACCGTCGGAATATACCGTTGTAGACATAAAAATTTTCGTCACACCCCGTTCACGCCTTAACACAGTGCGGATGAACGGGTTTTTTTCTTTTAAAAATAGATAAGATACGGATGATATGATAAGGAAGATAAGATAAGGCTGTGATAAAGATAAAATATGATTAGGATGAGAAGATAAGGCTGTGATACTATAATAATAATAATAATAATTCAGAAATATATATATATATATATATATGTATACTTACTGATATTTTTACAGGTTATATATATACAGATATACGATAATTTACAATAATAATAATAAAAATAATAATTTAGTAATTTGCGAGGTAGTGACCGTGCGCGTACGTTGAAATGTTGTCCGGTAGTACGTATCGCTTATCGTCTGCCCTGTTTAAGACTAGCTTCATTGTTCGAATTGTACGCAATTCGTGTTTAAACGATCGTATAGAGACGTTTTCTCTATACGGTGTGAAAGGCATGTAACTATAACAGCGAGCTGGTGGTACGCTTGTTGCAGACGTTGACGACGACGACGACGACGACGTCGTCGAACTTGTTGCAGTCGTAGAGGCGTTCCGGTGTATTTGAGCGACTACTTTAAGCGCGCAATCGCTCGCAATCATTTTTCCCATGTCGGTGTCAAATTCGTCGTCGCGCTCGTCGGATTCGGCGTCGTCATCCACATCGGCGAATAAGCACCGCTTATGTTCGGCGAACGTTAGGTGGTTTCTAATCACGTGCCTCATAACACCCTTCGCACGAATGCAGACTTTCTGTTCCACGTCGTAGGCATACGATTTAGCACGTAATCCAATGAACTCATACACTGTACGATTTGGACACTCATTCTTAAAAAGCCCAGGAATCCTTTTCCGTGCAGTCGTATAGCACTTGTGATCGATAGGCAAATTGGAGGTATCCATAAACCTCATCAGATTCGGATTGTTTATCAAGTCATCGTAAAAATCATTCGTCGTCACGCGATAGAATAGCGAATCTGAAACATGAAATAATAATAATAATAATAATAATATATATATATATATATACTGCATATTGTATACACACCAGTATCGGTATATAGCAATTCGATTTTATCCCCGTAATGTCGCTTCATTACGTCATAATGAAATCCGTACATTAAAACTTTGCTCAATTCTAGCACGGTAAATCCTATGTAGATGGGCTTACAGAAATTCACTTCTATTTTGTGCAAGGCGACCGCCGCGAGATCCTCGCTATAAGTGGTACAGTGTTTGAACGTTGGTCGGTTGATGAGCTTTCTCATTCTGGCGGGGCACGATACAAGCTCCAGATCAAATCTTTTTCGCATGTTCTCAATCGTCTTCCCTGCATACATACAATAATCATGATGTAAAGTTTATATGGATTAAATAAATAACATACCAAACACCGAATTGTTTAAATCTTTAAAAAACTTTTCTTCGAATTTGTTGGTCGCACGCCTACGTAATTCAGTGTTGAGTTTTATGTACGGAGCCAGCCATGGAGTTTGCCGGAACTCTAACACTCTGTGCGTCTGAAATGTACGAAAAAAGTAAAAATCTTCGTATGCACATAATAATAATAATAATCAGTAATCACTTTTTCTACTACGACGCCGTTGGCTATGGCCTGTTTTAAATTCATATAATGAACTACGTAGCGCTCTTTCCGTAAAAATGTCGCCATCAACTTTCGGACGGTTGACCCGGGTGGTGTACTTGCATGCGGAAGGAACGGAATATCGTTGTGAGCTTTGTGAAGGTGGCTAGGATACGTTATGTCCACTTCGTAAAATCTACCAATGTCATCCGACTCACGCATCCACTGTAGCTGCTCGAGAGCAACTTCGGGGTTTCCCGGGTACCACGTGAAATCACTGATTGGCATATATTTGCACATTGCATACCCGTACAAATTGTTTGCTAGAAGGAGGAGTAGGAGGAAAAATTGATTAATATACATGCAAATACTTAATTTATATTTAATAATCACCATCTAGGTATATGAGTGACGTGTTAGGTTCTTCAGGATTGTATCCCGGCGTCTCTGGATTGTTGGCGCGCGCGTGACGCTTGCTGACCTGCACCAGACCGCCCCTCGTACCGGACTCTATGAAGAGTATTTTCTCATAATCGTCCAGGAGAAAAAGCTCAACTTTCGTAAGTTTCAGCATACAGTCAAAGCTGAAGCCTGGCAACGTGTAGTATTGCGCGGGGTCCAAGTGATATGTGGACATACATATATCCCTAAAATTCTCGAACACGTCGGCGCTTAACAACACATCGACTTTAAGATACAGATCGCTATAAGCACCGAGCGATGTGCAGCCGAAATGATTCCAAACTCGGATCGCGTGATCGTAGTCTTCATCGCTCACGTGCTCCTCCGTTAACGCGCTATAGAACTGGAACTTAGGTGGTAGCGACGTCTCGCACAATTTATCCCACGAATCTGTATATTCGTACCGATAAACACCTTTCCGCGTGACCAACGACATCTCCGACGCGTCAAACACTTTCGTGACTTCGCGAAACTTATCAAAGTTCGGGGATATGAGGTTCTCCGCTAAGTGCGCCAAGCTCGACGCCATGAACCGACACGTATCTATAAACCTTACGGAGAACGTATTGTTTATGTACTTTGAGAACGATATATATTTCTCTTCAGAGTTCGCGATTACCGAAATTCTATTATTGTCACGGTCGTTCGCCAAATTCGTCACGATGAAATGCGCGTCGTAGTTCGACAGATTATGCAGGAAGCACGGTACAAATTTCGGTGTTTTCAACTTAAGGTTGCACGTGTTGCATAATGTTTTTAAAAAACGACCCGACAAGTGATCGTGATGTGCAGTTTTACAGTTACGCTCGGTAAACCTAGCACCGCACAAGTCGCATAACGTCTTAATGTTATGCACGCAACAATCATCGTCGCTCATGATAATCGGGACGTTAACATCCTTATATAGTCTGCATATCCTATCGGCAACATCGATGACTGCACTGACAAAACGCTTGGCCACATCGTCTTCGGTCGCCGAACCACGGAAAATGACGGGGGCTCTCGGTATGTTGAACCGGTCGAACAACTCTGTCGGCACACCCTCAGCCGCGACGACGAGGTAGCCGTAACTCATCGGGTGGTGCGCGTGTATCACAGTGGTATTATCGCCTTGTTTCTGAGACGTTTTTAGTAACAAAGCTTCAAAGTCTGCATACACTACGAACGGGAGGCGTTCCGTCTTACGCCACGACTCAAATTTGAGCGTATTTCCCTCTTTCGGCATCTGTGGCAATACGGGTTTGTGGTTGCCGCACAACAGGCGGTGTTGCGCCAACGCCCGCTCGCCGTGTAATTTATGTTTTAATGGCTGGTCGTCGAAGCTGGCGAAACATCGCTTGCAGAAAAATAAACGATGTTCACGATTATTTTTTTGAGGGCTGGCTAGACGTGAAAAATTCGAAATATACGCATAATGTTTCTTGTCATCTTTCCCGGTGATTAAGAGCAGGTCGAAATGATCTGCTTTTTCCTCGTCTGCGATACGTAGCGGGTACGCGACACATTGCGTACTCGATTTCTTATTTTTCACGCCTTTTCTTATACCGTATAGATTCACGGAAGTACCAGGATTTGATCTTTCGAATAAGTTTATCTCCGACACGGGTGTGGGGGTTGATAGTGCGGAAAAATCGTATCGATGCTCTTCCCTCAAATAATTCGAACCTACCCGCACGCGGTCGTGTAGTACGTGTTTGGCGAGGATCGACCACTTGAAACATTGCCGGTCGATATTTTGAGGGTTGACGACAGCTTTCCGATTCCGAATACTTTCCGGCAACGGTAAGTACGACGAGCCACTCATAGGTGCGTACTCGTATACGCCCAAGAGCAAGCCATCGATGCGCGATAAGGAAAAACCACTATACTTCCCCGCGTAACAGTCTTCTTCGCTCAGAAGTTTGGTGAAATCACGATCTACCGAACCTTCGACATTGCTGTACGCGTACAGCTCTCGCGACGAAGTTTTAAACGCACGGTTTTGAGCTGAACCGATTAAATTTGGTATATCGTATGTGGCTTCCAATTTAAGGTTGTATTTAATCGGGTTAATACGTACGCACTCTCGTAATTTTGCGATTAATTCGGGCTCTATCGAGTTGAGGAACGCCCGGTAACTGGTCACGTTATCGACATTTTTCCTGAAATACCACACAATTGTACGATTGAGCGATGACTCAATCTCGATAAAGCCCGGCGTATTAACCCTTAGCATACGAGCCTTTTTCCGTTTGATATTTTTCCTAGTATTTTCAGTGTAAGGAGCGTCTTCCTCGAGCGGTAATGGCGAATCCGATCTAGCTATTGTGTCGACTGCGGCGGTGACGGCGGTGGGCGTCTCGTCGGACCGGATGACGGATCCCTGTGCGGGTGGTGGGGCCGTGAATACCGGCGTTCGGACTATGTGCGGCAAGGCTTGAGGTGGTGGTGGTGGTCGAGTAGATGCGACCACTCGGCTGAGGCGAGGCGAGATGGCCGTCGGCGGCTGAACGTCCGACTGAGAACGCTGGGTAGAGGTGGGGGGTGCCCATTTTATGACAGATGTGCGACCTATCATTATTAATATTACAGTAATTATTATTATTATTATTGATATGAGTAAAAAATAAATATTTACCCATTGCGCCGCCTGTTCGTACAGCGCTGCGGAATTCGGGGGTGTTTTTTGCGATCTCTATTTTTAAAAATAAGTGAATTAATAACGCGAGTAAATCATCGTCGAGGCGGAAAAAATATCGTATGCTTGTGAAATTCTTATTTTTAGTATACATAAAACTAATTTAACATCTCTTATTATTCGAACATTATTGAAAAATTATACAAACTAGTTTTTATACTCGGTTTTTTCCCGAATCAATGATATAATATTCAATGTACTTACTGTGGTGATTTTGAATGTGGATGCTGAGATTGTTCCGCTGCGTGAACGTCTTGAAGCATATCCCACATGAAATCGTTGATCCGTCGTGTATTTTAGCGTGCCTGTTCAGATCGCGCTTATGAACGTACACTTTTTCACATAACGCACAGTTAAACATTTTTAAATATTTTATACTAGTGAATTTATTTTAACAGAGCGAGCGAGGTAATACGAAAATTCGGCTGTCGTAGTCGAGCTGCATTGACCGTCTGATCTGTAGAAACATGTGCGGCTGCGATGTCACGAATATTCGATGCGTTTTACGGACTGAAAGGGGTGGGGGTTGGTAAAGGGTGTCGTAAACAACGGCTATAAAGCCCGTAGAAATATTCGACAGCTGTATTATGCAGCTCGGGGGTATAATACATTTTATAATATTCAAGGACGCAATATGCACATCGCTCAACATGTGTTAGCAATGATATTACCGGACACGGTGATGTATTTATTGAATAAACATCTAATTATATTGAACGAAATAATTAAGTAAGTATTTGTCTATTTTTCCTGCTAATGTATGTATAATGTTTATGTTTTTAATTCAATATGTATATGTTTTTACGTAAAAATGTATATGTTTTATATATGTATGTATATGTTTTTATACATATCTATGAGGGGTGACGTAATAATATTATATATATATGCTGCTTGCACGCGTAGTGGACGGGGGAACCCCGCCCACGCACGCGTGCAAGTTATTCGCGGGTGGTGGTGACGTCAGCTAGCGCCCATACATATGTATATGTTCTATACAGGTATGTATATGTTTTATATATGTATGTATATGTTATATATATGTATATGTTTTATATATGTATGTATATGTTTTTATACATAACTATAAGGGGTGACGTAATAATATTATATATATATATATATATGCTGCTTGCAAGCGTAGCGGACGGGGAAACCCCGTCCGCGCACGCGTGCAAGTTATTCGCGGGGTGACCGCGCCGTCGGCTAGCGCTCTACCAACGTTAACGGGGTATATGGGCGGAGGTGTGGCGGTATTGTTATGAGGCGAGGGGGAGGGGGTTGGCCGGATAGGCGGGGGTGGGCGGGGGTTAGCCCCGTATGACGTCACAGAAGTATCGGGGGTTAGCCCCGTATGACGTCACAGAAGTATGACGTCGCAGCCGTTGATGACGTCTGCTAGCGCAAGCGCTAGCGCAAACTAGCGCAAGCGCTAGCGCAGGCTAGCGTGATATAGGCGGGGGGGTGGTGAAGCGGGGGGTCACCAGAACCGGCTATTTCATCCTACTGTGGAGTCTTATTATTTATAAGATTCAATTTGCTTATCATCATTACACATAAATTTATCCATCATCAAATCTTGTAAATTATTGAATGCTAATATTATTGCATTGTCCGCTTTATCTTTTTCGTTGAGTATAATTTTTGCGTTAAATGTACTGGTTTTCCATCTATTTAAAAATCAAAATAATGGATACATATTATAATTAATTATATTTGTATATTATCATAGATATATTATTAAATATACTACACATCACAATTGTTGTTACCTCTCTTTTGACTCTACTTTTTCCATATCAGATGTCTTATACTTTTGAACAACCAAATAATCATCTCCTCCTTGATTCACTGGTATTTTAATTGAAAAATTACCACCACCTGGTTTTTTTACACGTATACAGTTTTGATTGTTTAATGTTGATCCATCATATTCTTGTTCTAATTTTAATAAATGTGACTGAAACTAAAATCAATATTATTTAATAAATATAATATTTTAATATTTAATATTTTTACTTTTTGTTTTTTTGGTTTAGACTTTATAATGGATTTGTCATTTTTTAAATTCTGTATTTGATTTTTTCGATTACCGTAATGTTCCTAAATTTATATTATCATGTTTTCAACTTAATGATGTTTAATACAGTTAAATTATAAAATATTAATAATATATCAATAATAATAAATGTATACATACATCGATTTCTTCATCATCCGAATTTTGGTTGCTTGTACTCATCATTGTTATTTTTTGTTTTTTTTGTTTTCCATTTATATTATTTTTGACTTTTTTTAAATTCTTCATTTTAGTATAAAGTTCCTAAATTGTAATTAATATGATTAATGAAAGTAAGCTTAAAATAATAATAATGTTATACATACGTTGATTTCTTCATCATCTGAATTTTGTTCACTTGTGTTGGACATTAATTCATTCAGTTTTTTTGTTTAATGTTTGTACTGCGTTTGATTTTTTTAAAATTCTGCATTTTACCATATTGTTCCTAAATTTTAATTAATAAGTTTATAACATTTAGTGATGATAACTGTACATACATTTATAAATTTAATGATATATTAATTATTATTATAATATTGTATACTTACATTGATTTCTTCAACATCTGAATTTTGTGCACTCATGTTTAACGATATTAGTGAACACTCGAACTGTTGCTGACTATCTTCTAACGAATAGTAGGTAGTTACCAATATTTATATGAAGTCTAACAAAAAAAACTGTGATTAACTATAATCTAAATTATCCCTCGTTATAACTATACTTCTGACTTGTATATTATGTGAATAGGCGTAAACAACTTGTTGTTTCCACCTTTTGATCTCAGTTTCTTATTACTAAGCTTTTAATGTAAGTATATTAATACCTACATTATATTTTATCATAATTCATACGGACGGTATATCAATTATCATAAATTATACTGACTACGCAATTTATTTATCATTAATCTATTTAAAAGTAATTATACTTTTGAGTTTACTATTGATAATAAGATATTATATTTAACCTCATATAATATTAATATAATATTATATCATAATCATATTAATATTATATAATCACATAATTTTAATTTTTTATGTATTATATATTTTAATCACATAATTTAAATTTTTTATTACAGTATGCAATATTGATAATTATATAGTATATTTTCTGATTTTCATAATACATTAATAGTATGTTAGGAGGATTAGTTATACACAACAAGTGGAGAGGTCGGTAAGCAAGAGCGTTTTAAAAGTGGTCAGTATATTTCATGTTGTAAATATTTTCTGTATGTTAATTAATTATACAATTTTAATTTAAAAAATTAGAATCATTTTATTCATTTTTAGCAGTGATGATACCTGATGACGACCACTGTATTGCAATTAACAATATAACACCGACTACAATACGACACATTGCAAAATATTAGTTTGCTCATAGTGAACGTGCGGTATATGAATATTTTCGACAGACGCATTCAGCTTTTGTCGTGAGGGAAGTGTGATATTCATTTAATAGCTATATTGATGATATATTTTGTTAATTTGAATGCTCTAATTATTTTAATCAAACACATTTTAGTTCAAATCTTATCAATTTACACTTTGATGCATTTCATATTATGTTCCAAGAAATAAATTTATTAATGTATTTTTGTCAAAGACAAAGGTGTATCACGTGTCAAAAATATACTACTGTTTGCGATAACCAAAATTCATATTATGCTGAACCTAGTGAGGATTACATACAACAAGTGTAACCAATATTTAATTACGCAGCGGATTTACTACAATCATACAATCGACAGTTCATACATAAGTAATTTAATATATTTAAATTTCGCACAGTTTTGTATTAATTATTAAGAATGTCAAAATTGAATCATATTAAAAAAATTGATCGATTAAACATAACTGGTGGGGATTTAGTAGAAGTTGAGAAATTTAAAAATAATCGCTCAAAAACTTTTTTTTTAAAAAACAACGAAAACATTATTGATTTATTATCGTTTTTAAATTCTACGTCTTCATTATTAAAATCAAAATTAAAAGAACTATGTTCCACATCGACCTATAAATTTAATTTATTTGTAGACTTAGTATATGAAAATTTAATTACGGGTGAAGTACGAGATGTTGCTTTTAAAACATCAAATGTTTTATGTTTTTTTACATCAAATTTTACAGTTCTTTTAAAAACATGTTTGATAAATTATTAAACGAACAAGAGTCATTTCTGTTGAAGGGATCTTCTTGGAGACAAATTAGTTTAGATGGTTTACAATTAAGAACGAATAAGGTTAATTTACTAGGTGGATCCTAATGGTGTCGGCACCGATGCGGTCAGGACATTTGCGGTCGGCACCTTTTTCGTGCCATTTGCGGTCAATTTATATTTTATTTCTATTTACCTGACTATATAAAATTTAAGGTGCTATATATAATATATTAATATATAATATTATATACTTATTTTGTGCTAATAGGTACACTGAAAAAAATAAGTAGGTAGCAATAATGAAAACTTAGGTCAATTTAACAATATCTTTGTTACTCCTGAGCTAACAAAGAAATTGTCATTTCCACATAATTATCATTGTTAAATTTACAACATGAATAAAGTTAACAATTCTCCCAGTTAATACAACAAATACTTTATTAAATCTAAATGGAACATATTCTTAAAAACAATTATTAATAAAGTTAATTCAACAATTACATTTGTTGATACCAACATTGAAAATGTTAAATAAACCATTGACGTTTTTTAAATTAATTATTTTGTCTATTAATACTATGATTTGATTTGTATTTTCTACAAAGTTTTTTTGTTGTTATTATTATCACTAATGGACCGTGTTCTTAAAAACAATTATTAATAAAGTTAATTAAACAATTACATTTGTTGATACCAAGATCAATAATGTTAAATAAACCATTGATGTTTTTTTAAATTAATTAATTTGTCCATTAATACTATGATTTGATTTGTATTTTCTACAAAGTTTTTTTGTTGTTATTATTATCACTTATGCTCCTAGGTAAAAATATTTCACTCATAATAATACATTTATTACTTTTATAGATGTATTCATACATTTAAAATGTAAATGGTTCAATTAAAATAAATAAACAAGTGAAATATTGTCTTTTCAATTTATTCAAAAACTATTACTTATGTACCTATATAGTATATAAACTATATTAACAAAATAATATTTAATATAGGGAGCATAAATATTAAACATATACTATTTGTAGGATCCTTCTACCACAATAGTTAAAAAAATATTACATAAACTATTATAGATAATAATCAATACAAAATACCCATAAAGTAATGAGTGCGTATTAAAAACTAGAATATAATAATAATGGTAGTCTTTTAAATTGATACAAATAAATGCTGTTGCTTAAGTATAAAAACAATTAACAAAATAATATTTAATATAGTGAACATATATAATATTAAGCATATTATACTATTTGTAGGATCCTTCTACCACAATAGTTAAAAAAATATTACATAAACTATTATAGATAATAATCAATACAAAATACCCATAAAGTAATGAGTGCGTATTAAAAACAAGAATATAATAATAATGGTAGTCTTTTAAATTGATTTAAATAAATGCTATTGCTTAAGTATAAAAACAATTAACAAAATAATATTTAATATATTGAACATAAATATTAAACATATTATTATACTATATGTAGGCTCCCCTTCTACCACAATAGTTAAAAAAATATTACATAAAGTAATGAGTGCGTATTAAAAACAAGAATATAATAATAATGGTAGTCTTTTAAATTGATACAAATAAATGCTGTTGCTTAAGTATAAAAAAAATTAACAAAATAATATTTAATATAGTGAACATACATAATATTAAGCATATTATACTATTTGTAGGATCCTTCTACCACAGTAGTTAAAAAAATATTACATAAAGTATTATAGATCAATATACAAAATACTTATAAAGTAATGAGTGGGTATTAAAAACAAGAATATAATAATAATTAAATATAAAAATATATGCTAACAATACTTATAATTTGAAATGTATTTCATTTATTTAGTTCAGAAATAATTGTACTTATAATTGGGTGAGATTGGTCAGACTTAATGTGAATATTATAAAAAAATTTTTGTACAAACAACCATACAATATAAGATTCCTCAGGGTACAATAGATTAAATGTATGAAACAACTTAAAAACTACATCCACAGCTCTCTGGATAGTTAAAACTTTATACTTTATGTCATCAAAGTATACAATAATGTCTTTTGGTTCCATTAATTTACCAATTACTACAATAAATGGTTGTATTGGGATACACAAATCTGTGAAAACATCAAACAAATTAAATTAAATTAAGTAGAAAAAATATTTAATTACACAATTAGTGATCATTAATCTTTAAGTAGGTATCTATGAAGATGAGAAATATTATAAGTGTGAATTATTTATAGATCAAATAACAGAAATCATTTATCTCTTACACCTTCACTGCATATCCCTCCTAAATGTTATCATTCTATATTGCCTTATTTTTAGTACTAATAAAAGGTTTAACTTCTTTCTTTCTTGTTGTTTCTTTATGTTCATTTGTCCTGCCTTTGTCTCTCCCTCCTTAAAACACTACCATACCTTTTTGTCTACTATATCTCATCTTAACTATAGGTGCAACTCATATGCTAAGCCTAATTGATAGCATTGTATTAGTATAATATACTCAAAATCATAGTCATTTTTAACACCTAAACATAAACTTCCAAGTAATATTTTAAATACTTTTATCAAATTTTTGAATTGTTACACAAACAAAACATTTTTAGAACCATTATATACATTATATATTTAACAATTCCACATCATTATAATATGTCCTCCTATTTAATTTTTAATAGATACCTAATATATTTACTATAACTAATACCATTTAATATACAAATTTACTATGTATAATCAATGCTAATACCAAAAACAAACCTTTTTTCTTAGCTATGACATCTTCAAATTGTGAGACTGTATCAACATTAATTATAAATGATTTCTGTGAATCTCTAATTGAATATTTTATGGTGGATTTTTGTCCTTTATCATTACGAGTCAATTTTCTCGCCGTAGGAATAAACATTGCATGTAATAGGTAGAAAATACAAGCAGCACGGCCATCTAAAAAATAATAAATACTTTGTAACATCTAATATTTAATGCTTAAAGAGAACTTACTTTCTAATGGGTTCTTTTCCAAAAGTTCATCAAGCAGGTTTACACTTTGAGAATCTTTGATTTTTAGTTTTAATAAATTTATAAGTTTATGTGATACATCTGGATACATTGTCATTAGGTTTGATGCAGACGGATAAAGTGTATTAAAATCAATATCAATCTAGAGAAACAAAATAAAATTGTAAAAAGTTAAAATACTTCAGTGCAGTTTTGATACTTACTAATTTGTAACCAGATGGAAGTTTGTAGCTTGTCCAGTAATTTAGTGTATCAGTGGTACTTGGACTGTTTTTGATATAATTCAATCTATACTTCACAGTTGCTCTCCAGATAACTTCAATTTCATTGAATGTGCAACTGTCATGTTTTAAAGAATTTAAGTATTGATCAATACCAGTTTCTGGATCTACAAAAAAATATATATAATAAATATATTTATTTATTGTTTTTATAGGATATTATTAGTTAGAAAAATAAAAACAAATTTTAATACAACAAAATATTTACCAAAGTTTCTCAGATGACGAACATTACTATTTTCATCATATTTTGAAAGTTTATGTTTCTTTGTTGCTTCTATTAGCCCACCATTTTTTAAAGTTCTTATTACATTGTGATATTTTGCATATATCTTTCCTTTTGGTGCTCTAATTCCATCACGCATAAAGTAATAATCCTAAACAAAAAATATTTTTAATCATTGTTTGCTCATTTACAACATTTTGAAAACAAAGTACCTTAACTTCATTAGGAAAAGCTGCCACAATTTGATTGGCAATTTCTTCGGCAGTTTTAATTGTCATTGTAACATTTTCTTTTATAGCTGTTTTAATTATCATATCAACCAGTATTATTCTAGATGCATCATTTAATGAGTTAAACTTTTTGTAGTTTTCGAGCACCAAAGATCCCTGTGATTGGTCTTCAAGAATTTTGCTTAGACTTAATACTGTTTTTGTAGTTTCAGGTAACATCATAGGAATTGCGTTAGAAATAGGTTGGGCTACCCTCTGAAGTTCTAGTAACTGACTTGGAACTTGATTGTTGGTTTTCCAATTTGACAAACGAATTTCAAATTTTATTTGAATGCCTAGAGGAAAATGTTTCAACAGTTTTTCACATTGAGCTGATGTTATAAAACTTAAACATTCCAAATCAATCATCGAATCTAAACATTTTTTAAATTTGTAATATTAACATTTATATTATAGGTATTCATTGTTATTTTACAAATGCATGTTTTATGTAAATAGCCCAAGTTCCAATCATTCAGCAATAACCACAATTTGTATGAGTCGTCTTCTGTAATCTTTGGATACTCATTGTTAACAGCATTTTGAGATTCGTTTATAATATTTGGAAAATTAACAATGTTTTCAACATCAGTAACATTAAATAACTCAGATGTAAAGCTATTTGATACTCTATAGCTTGCATCATTATCACTTTGATCCATTTTGTCTAAGATACATATTATAAGCAAATAATTATTACATTTAATGTTGAAACATATTATTTTATATAAACATATTAAAATATCTTAAGAAGTATAACAAACAAATAAAAAAAAGTAAATTAAAAATATATTCATAAATATGGATTAATATACCTATTATACTTTATATTATAATATATTTATATAATAAATGTATATAAAAAATATATTCTTAGAAACTATCATTGATAAAGTTTTTAGGATGTTAATAATCTAAGATACATATTATGAGCATATAATTATTAAATTTAATTTGAAACATATTATTGTATACAGGTAAACATATTAAAATATCTTAATAAGTATATAACAAACAAATAAAAAAAAGTAAATTAAAAATATATTCATAAATATAGATTAATATATACTTTGTACCTATAATATAATTATATAATAAATGTATATAAAAAATATAGGTATTCTTAGAAACTATTATTGATAAAGTTTTTGGATGTTAATAATATTCTTTAAGTCGTATCATAGTTTGATTATTAATGACTCTAATAATATTAATTGGGGGCCCATTTAAATCATCAATATTAAAAATACTTAAACTACCTGGCTGTGTTAAATTTTCTTCAACAACATATGCATCAAAATGCGAATGATAATAGTTTACTTTTAATTCTTCGGCAAGAATTAAACAATTATTTTCATCGGAAACTATAATTTGTAAAATTTTGAAAAGATTTAACATTTCAATCACTCTGGTGACAAACATATCTGCTTTGAACAAAGTTCCTTTGTAATCTACTTGGGTATAACATTTAAATTGAATAGGTAAAATTAAACTTTGTATAAATTGTAAATATTCATTATTTTTTATTTCGTGAGTTTGATTAATAATTAAATTAGTAGGAGCAGGATGGAAAAGTTGATATGCGAATTTCATTTGCATTTTTTTCCCCAAAGTATAAGTTATATTTTTACGAGAGGAAGTAGCATGTGCATATAATTTAAGCTCTTTATGTTTAGCTTCGAATCTAAAGCACCAAAAATGCCTCGGTGGACCCGACTGCCTAATAATGGTTGGGTAATGAATCAATATGTGGTGCTTTGGTTTTAATGAATCGTGAAATAATAAAACATATTGTCTATTATGATTATGAATTAAATTTTTTAAACTCGTTACTTTTTGTTCACATATACTGTAAGATAAAAGAATGTCAATAATTTGGAGTAAATTCATAAAGAATAACCAGACTTCATCATTTTCAGGAACTAAGTCCCCGACCATTAAAGGAAAAAAATGTGTAAAAGTCATCATTTCTCGAGCAGACATTTTGAGATGGAAGTTTTGCAAATGTTTTGTGTTTATTGAAGGAGAAATATTTCCTATTTCTATTGAACCATAATTAAAATTACTTTTTCTTAAATTCAATGTATCCAAAGAAAAATACTTGACGTTTTCAGTGAAATATTTTATAATATGGCACATATCATAATGACATATGCCTTCAAACAAGTCGTGCATTACATCCACACAATAATTTTGTGTAACATGAAATGAAGGTATTTTATTTAAAAATGACTCACCATGAACTCCTGTTTTACTAATATCATTGATAGCAACATCATTATTATAGTTGGTAATATTCCTCATTAAAAGACTATCTTCTTCAAATAATTTTTTTGTAATATCTTTACTAGCCTTACAAAATCTACAAAAGTATGAAGCTGAAAAAGATCTAGAAAAATCTAAAATCGAATTTAGTCCAAGATTATCTCCTAAGACCAGTCCTAACATAAAATAAACACGTGTGTCTCCTTTTTCAGGAGTAGAGATAATTATGCCTTCTTTTTCAAAACTATATAAAACATCTATGAGACTTTTTAGACAGGACTCATTACCATATTCTTTCATATCGACTGATTTAATGATAGCTGCCAAAAATATATTAGTAAGCTTTGAATTGTTTTCTAATAATGGAAATGAATAATACACAGCACTGACAGCTTGAAATGTAGAATGAGAACCTAGTGGGTTGTTTATTTCTAGATCATCTATGAATAAAAAATATGGAAACACTATTTTATCTGAAAAATTCACTAACTTGGTTTTCCATAAATCACCTTGAATGAAATTTTTCAAAGAGTTAGATGAATTTAAGTTATTTATTTGATCAAGTGATAACTGTAAATTATTTCCATGTTCAAAAAATTTTTTAAATTGGAATTTCATAGGCATTAATAAACCCTTTGTAACATTTTCATCATATATCACCTCTCCTTTATTGTAAACAGAAGTTACTTCTCGATTTACAACTATCTGGTTTAAATGATTAATGTACTGCTCTTCCATGAGCCAATTCATTAAACGGTATTCAGTACTACATAGTGTAAATGTGTTAGATATATCTAATGACAATGCTTTAAATGACGATAATAGTAGTGGGTCATTAATTTTTTCCTTCACAAAACTGTCCAATAGCTGAGCTATAGGTTTAGTAATGAGTTCTACAATGCCTTTTTGAATATTCAATACATCTCGAAACGTGATATTATTCTTGACATGTAAACCAAGAACAAATTGTACAGCAGACTTATGGAGATCAGAAACTGCCGATTGATAATTGAAACCATTAAAATTATCATTTTGTACAAATATTGAGGTTGCATTGGATGTGAGACTCGGAGTATCAATATTTGTATTGTTAATAATGCAGTTTTGGGTAGGTACAGAAACATTTGATGCTAACTTAATAATATGTTTGTTTTTTACATGTCTTTTAAATGAGCTCAAGCTCTGAAATGACTGAAAGCATGACTTTTCACAACAATCATAAGAACTATCAGGGCCAAGTGAATGAAATACTTTGAAATGGATAACTAATGACTGTAATTGTATAAACTCATTTTTACATATGTAACAAATCATTATCAAAACTAACTTAAAATGTCTACTTAGCAAAATAATCAAAAAATCTATAATATTTTTTTTTTACTGTACCTAAATATACCGGCTATACTAAATAATTAATTAATTAAACTTTTTATTAGCGATAATCAAATAATGACGATCTTAAGCTTCGTAAGTTAAATTAACCTACCTATAAAAAAACGGTAGGTACTTAATTATATTTAATATAATATTATTATTTATATTTAATAAATAATAATCAATACATACCTTCTGGCTTCTTTAACTTCCAAGATGGGTATAACACAGAAACGTATGTTATATACGTAAAGTCGTAACACAATACACAAAACACTTGGCAGTTGACGACTTATAAATTTAAAAACAATTAGGTAGGTAGGTAAAGCCCGGTAAAGGTAATACACTAATAAGCGAAGTGAATAGCGTATGGTCAATGGTCATTGCCGGGTATGTCTAGTCGCCTTGTGTCTACTGTCTACAGTTTGCATGATGGGGTATTGTGGCGGTGCGGCGGGAACGTTTCAGCATAGATATCATAATGGAAATACCCCAATAGTGCAAACATAGTTTTAATCGTATAATATATTTTTGTACATTTAAATTAAATATTTGATAAAACAACAATTGGGATTGTTATTTTATTATCTTTTCACATTTTACAAAAGTTTAATTCATGATTTAATGAATAAATATATTGAAATAACAATACTGTTTGATTATTTTTTGAAAATTATTTATTTGTTCAACCATGGAGGTTAATTTTAGAACAATATTCTTCGTAATCGAATAATAAAGTATAATTTGTTATAATTACAATTCATTGTAAACTAGACAAATTAATAGATTGTTAATTCAATAAATTATTGATGGATTATACACTGAGCTTGTGAATTGTACAACTGAATTTTTATTTTAACATTATTATTATAGTATTAACAAAATAGATATTCGTTATTTAATTACAAAATTGATTTGTTAGTTTTACCTATGATATTTTTTTCAGTGTATATGTTTAGTTATATTTAAACTTCCCTTCACACTTTTCCAGGCTTAGGACTGGCAGTGTTTTGTTACTGGCGTGTTTAAAAGTTTATAATTATTATTATAAATAATAATTCATGTAATAATAATATATTTTGTCAATTACTTACACAATAAACATATACTTTTTTTTTTGAAAACCTTATTATAATTATTATAAAAAATGCACATATATAATAATATTTGTCATTCACAATTTACAACATTATTCTAATTTTTGAATAAAAGCTATTTTTTTTAAGCATTTGACTAAATCGTTATCTATTTCATACTCTACTAATGTTTTTTTAATTCTTTCGTCTAATTGTATGTACATCTTTTTTCTCCTTTTACCTTCCATATTTAAGTACCTAGCTTCTTGCATATAAAAGTTCCGAATTTTCAGCCTCTTTTTTAAGACAGGTATACAAATTTTTAAATGTTGGTCGTGGTGTATCTAATATTTTATTAAGTTTACTATTCCAACCCTCAACAATATTATTGGTTCTGTGTCTTCTTTTATGACAGTTCCACATTCCTCTTGAAATAATTGGATTTTCCAACCACTGTTCAATAAAATAATCTAAGCTTATCATTATCAGGTGAATTGCTCATTATAATAATCCAACCTTCATCTATGTCACCAATTGGAATATGAGCTAAAGCAGAACACATTCTAACGTGTAATCGAATATCTGCATTATCTTTATAACTACTTGCTAATCCAATATTTTGAACTTTTCTCCAAAGCGATTGATTAAAATGAAAGTTGCAACCATATATTTGAGCACTAGGAAATATTTGTATAATTGATTGAATAGCCGAAATTTCAAAGTCTAATGTTAAAGATTCAGGATTAAAATTTGGAAGATGTGTTTTGATCATAAAAATAAACGTTCGTAAACCATTTTTGTTTTATTCGGAAGTAAAATATATATCACAGGAATTACATTGATTTCTTCATTCGTAGACCCTATATCTATATGTATGGTGTAAATTTGGTAAAATTGTTTACTACAACTTATTATTATCGCCTTATCGATAATGACATCGAATATCCACAATCAACCAAATGGCTGTATCACAAATCGGTATATCCAGTATAAATAATAATATAATAAACTTTTTAAAACATTTTCATAATATAATATATATTTAGTAGGTATATAATATTATATAGCACCTTACATTTTATAGACAGGTAAACAGAAATAAATTGACCGCAAATGGCACGAAAAAAGTGCCGACCGCAAATGTCCTGACCGCAAATGTCCCGGAACCGATCCTAATTCATAAAATTACCAAAAATAATTCATGATAAAAAAGCAATTATTAACGTTATGAATTATAATAATTGTTTTAAATATGCAATTTTATCAAAATTTAATGAAAAAAAAAATAAAAATCATTTTAGTATTAAATATTTTAATTTTTTAGAAAAAAAAAGTGGCCTTAATTTTAATTGTATTGATTATCCTACACCAATAAATAAAATAAAAAACTTTGAAAAAATTAATAACATATCAGTTAATGTTTATAGTTGTGATAATAAAAATCAAATTTACCCGCTTCATATAATAAATATCGAAAAATCCGATCATTACGATTTGTTTTATTTAACAAATGCAACAACAAGTCATTTTTGTTTTATAAATAATTTCTCACGACTGATCAGATCACAAAGAACAAAACATATAAGTAAAATAATTATTTGCAAGCGATGTTTTACAACTTTTAACAATAAACCAAATAAAAATAAGCCATGGGGCCTGCATGGTCTTGACAGTCATAAAGTAATTTGTCAAAAACATAAACTTTGTAAGCCTGTAATGATTGATTCAGATGATGATGAATTTATGTATTTTAATAAATTTAATCAAGCTGACCGAATTCCGATTGTAATTTATGCTGATTTTGAATGCTTTTTAAAACCGATTAATAATATTATATCAGAAAATACTAAAAATACTCATTATCATAAACCCATGAGTTATGGATTATATGTTAAAATTGATTACAACATCGTTCCAAAAGAATTAATAAATAAATTTAAAATTCCTAGAAATCCTATAATTTATAGAGGTAAAAATGCATCAAAGCGTTTTATATCGACTATAATTAGTATTTCTACCAACATTTATCACCTTTATAATACTAATACATCAATGAATAAATTAACAAAAAAGGAAGAAAGTCAATATATTAATTCATTAAAATGTGAACTTTGTTTGAGATCATTTGATAATGAAACTGTATTAAAAGTTAGAGACCACTCGCATCTTACAGGGAAATATTTAAGGGCTTTATGTTTAAATTGTAATTTTTCGGCGCATAAACCTTCATTTGTACCAGCATATTTCCATAATTTATCGTATGACGGTCATTTTATTGAACGTACCTTAGGTTGTAATGATAATGACATACGAATTATTCCAAACTCAGATGAAAAATATTTATCATTTAGTAAACAAATTAAAGATAAATTTTATGTAAAATTTGTAGACACGTTTATATTCATGTCAGAATCACTCTCTAATTTAGCTACCAATTTAGCTGAAGATAAAACAAGATTTCGAGAAATTATCCATCACTTTTCATTAGAAAACATTGATTTAGTTATTCGAAAAGGCGTATTTCCCTATGAGTATGTAGACAGTAACTTGAAACTAAAATAAACAACATTACCACCTAGGATTAAATTTTATAATTCCCTAACAGATGACCATATTTCTAAAAAAGATTATATGCATGCATGTAATGTTTGGGAGAAATTTAACATAAAAACTCTAGGTGAGTATAGTGATTTATACTTATTAACTGACGTATTGATTCTGGCTGATGTATTTGAAAATTTTAGAGATATTTGTTTGAAAACTTTTAATTTAGATGCCTCTTATTATTTAACAGCACCTGGTTTTGCGTTTGACGCAATGTTAAGTTATACAGGTGTACAACTCGAGAGGTTAAAACAATATCCAATTCTCCTCATGATAGAGAATGGTATAAGAGGGGGGGTATGTCAATCCGTAAGACGTTATGCTAGAGCCAATTTACCAGATGTGAACGGAATTAATTACAACGAAAAAAAACCTCACATTTATTTAGCGTATTTACCTACGGTAAATCAATGCTTGCAAGTTTACCATACAAAGATTTTGAATGGTATAACGATTTGACATTGGACGTTACTAGTATAGATGATGATGCGCCTATTAGATATATACTGGAAGTAGATGTGAATTACCCTGAAAAATTACATGACAATCATAGTGATTTACCCTTTTTACCACACAATAGTTGCCCACTTAATTCTAAGATTAATAAATTGCTTACAACATTAAATAATAAAAAAAATTACGTCGTTCACTATAGATTATTAAAACAAGCAATAAATAACGGATTAAAAGTTGTAAAAGTACATAAAATAATTAAGTTTGCTCAATCAAAATGGTTAGCCCGCTATGCAGAGATGGGCATAATCAGTAAAAAATTGATTTTTAAAATCAAAATCCAAAATCACCGTAAAATTGATTTTGAAAATCAAAAAATCAAATCTTTTAAAAAATGATTTTTAAAATCAAAGTTCAAAGTCATCAAAACTATTGATTTTAAAATCAAAATCAAAATCATTAGCTAAAAGATTTAAATATCTTATAATTTGTTAAACCACAAAATCACATAATATGATTAGGTATACTATGAGAATTGGTAATTTTTTTTATATTTTAAAGCTACATAAAGTTTTGATTTATGAAATTAAATAAATACATTTTTATTATTGATCTGTCGATTTCAACATAGGCTTAACTGCTTAAGTATATATTATATATAATATATATGTTACAGTCAAAACCCGAAATCCGTCAAAACTAGTTTTAACTAGTCAAAACTAGTTTTCACAAATCCCTTTAGTCACTTCTGGTTTTAACTAGTAAAAACTAGAATTTACTAAGACCATCACCGTCCAAACTAGTTTTAATTTATTTTTATTTAGTTAGAATTAGTTGTGTCTAAAATATATTAGTGAAAACTAGAATTATCTAGTGAAAATCCGTATTATTTATATTGATAGGTAAAACTAGTTTTAACTAGGGAAAAGTAGAAACATTAGTACATATTCGGGTAATTATTAAATATATACTCCGTTCCAAAAGAGAACGGTCACTTTTGCGCATGCAACTGACGGCTGCGGCAGTGCAGAGGCCAAATTTCCCCCACCTTGCTAGCCGAAGTTTCACGAAGACGTTGACGAGCTTTTACGATTATCGAAACGCGAGGAGGCCTGCGGCTACTTTAGTAATTATTAATTAGTACTGCACTATACTGCGGTCGTGGTGTATTGATGTTGTCTATCTATCACTTGACAATTTTCGTCAAATCTTAACACTAATTTTTTAGATAAAAGTAATAAGAATAATAGTTGATCATAACAATATAAATATAATATAGGCAATAGTCAAACGAATAATAATAATACGATTACAATAATCATAGTCACAAAAATAATAATTATACGATTACAATAATCATAGTCACAAAAATAATAATTATACGATTACAATAATCATAGTCACAAAAATAATAATTATACGATTACAATAATCATAGTCACAAAAATAATAATTATACGATTACAATAATCATAGTCACAAAAATAATAATTATACGATTACAATAATCATAGTCACAAAAATAATAATTATACGATTACAATAATCATAGTCACAAAAATAATAATAATACGATTACAATAATCATAGTCACAAAAATAATAATACAAATTTAATATTAATCATCTGAAAGAGGTCGAACGTCGTTGTCTGAGTCCAAGTCCGATTCCGAGTCCGAGTCACCGGGAGCCACATTCAAAACACATGGTACTCGTTCAGCCATTAACTCATCAACCACGAAGTCCATGGTCCATAGTTTATCTTCCTCGCCAATTACATGTTTGATAAAGTTTTTCCACATGTCGGAATTTACTCTGTGTACGCCTTCTATTAGTAATCGTTTGACATCATTGAGCTTGAAAGTTGAATTATTCATTCTGACGTGGTTTTTTACACTAGACCACGCGAGCTCAATCGGATTGAGCTCACAATGATATGGTGGTAATCGAAGTACAACTTTATTATGCGCCTTGACCATTTCATCTATGACGTATTTCTTATACATTGGCTTCAATCTATTTACAATAGGAATTAGCTCTCGAATAACCATAGAAGGATCTACAATGTGTCCTTTGCTCTCAAGCCACGAAATAATATCTGCTTTCTTTGAATTAGTATTTGGGCACTTGTCTTGTTTTACGGAGTGGTAAGGAGCGTTGTCCATAACAATAACCGCATTGTCTTTCAGTCTTGGCAAAACACTCTCCAACCAATCACGGAAACATTCCCCATTCATTTCGTCGTGATAGTCTTGAGTGTTTTTTTTTGACTCGAAGCACAACAAACTGTCTGGGACGAATCCGTCTTCGGAACCTATATGACAAACGATAAGACGTTTCCCCTTACCACTCGGTTTTACTGCGCCGGTTGTAAGGCCCTTCGAAGTCGCATCTCTCGCTGATAAAATGGATTTATCACACCATACTTTGTTCGGAACTTCACCAGCATTGACCCAAGTTTCGTCTAAATAATATATAGGCCGACCTTGCTCTCGATATCGCCGTATTGCCCTTAAATATTCCCTCCGCCAAACAATAATTTCCATTTTCTCAATGAAAGCGCTATTACGACCTTGTTTTACGTATTCAAACTCCATATATTTTAATAATCTGTACAGTGAGGTACGAGAGAAATTGGGTAAGTCCTCGTCTACATTAACGACTTGCAGTATTTTGTCTAACGTAGGGAACTCACGATCATGCCAAAATTTATGTACCTTTCGTCTTATAGCATATTTATCAAAATCATCCACCTTATCTTTCACACTTTTAAAGTTTTTGCTTCTATTAGGAGATGAAATTGTTTTGGACCGTTTGTACTCTAAGACCGTTTGATAAATAGTCCCAACTCCAATTCCCAGTTCTTGTGATAAGGTTTTTTTAAGATGAACCATTTTAACATCAGGGTTTAGATTACGATGGTGCTTGTATGCATTTATTATCATTTCCCTTTGGCCAGATGACACAAACTGAAATAATAAAAAGATGGGGTAAATGGATGTCGCTTTGCTGTACAGTAGGGGGTCACTGTATAATGGAAGGTATTGATTTTGAATTCAATGATATAATATCAATGTATAAGAAAAACGATTCTGAGCGGAAACGGTATGTCAGTATAGGTAAAAGAACATATTAAATATGTAATTTCGTCCAAATTTGAATTAAAAATTTGAAAATTTATTGGTATTTATAGAAAAAAAACTAAAAAAATTGAAAACTGACAATGTCCGTAAAGAGCTCAAAGAGTAAAATTATTTTGAAAATTGTATGGTGTATGGAAAATGCTAATATAAACATTCAGTAAAATTTTCAAGTATCTACAGTCATTGGTTTTTTAATTACAACAAAATAAGAAAATCGTTGCATGAGAAATCGTTTGAATATCAAATGTTGTAAAAATATGAATTTCAAACGCTCATAAAAATTTAATTTGACTCTCTTCTAGAATTTTTTTAGGTAGACATACTTATGAGAAATCTTTTATTGCATTTTAAAATCTTAGATTTAAAAACAACATTTTTTATGAATTTCCAACTCAAAATAATTTACAAATTTTCGTCATTTTTACATATTTTGTCGATATTTGAACTTTAAATGCTTATAAAAAAAAAATTAGACTATGGATTTTTAATTTTTTTCATCTGCCTTTGAAACAATATACAAGGAGTCTTCTATTAAATTTTTAAGCTTTTTTAACAAACAAATAAAATTGTATTGATATTTATAGAAAGAAAAACTAAAAAAAATAGGGCTGGGATTTATATGTAATAAAAATACAAAAATATGTACATATACATTATACAGAGTGTTTCACGAAGTTCTGACAAATGAAATAACTTTATTCTAATCAATATTTTTTCATTTTTTTTTATATAATTAATAGACGCTTGTACTACACGTAAAATATAAACTTTTTGATTTTTATTTTTTATACAGAAATTAAACATTTTTTAATTTGATTTAAATTCTTTTGAAAAAATTCAAAATAGCCAATTTATAAACATATTGAAAAAAATATATTTAACGTTTACAGTATTTAATTTGAGTAATCCGTTAGCGACTTATTTATGTTTAAATATTCGTTAATTTACTGCTACTGCGAAATTTATTTATTATACCCAACAATAAAAACCAGAAGTCGAAATTAAATTAAATCTCAATTTAACGATACCCATAACGGTCATAATCGATAATATCTAATAAGTAATAAGTACAATGGTCATACAAAGGTTAAATGTATTATGAGAACGTAGTATACCAGATAATCCATAATCACTTTTGATAAAACCACAGAATAAAATAGTTATCTCCGGTTCATTTTGACTTCTGGTTTTTATTGTTGATTATGATACATTTTTCAGTAGCAGTAAATTTAACGAATATTTAAACGTAAATAAGTCGCTAACGGATTACTCAAATTAAATACTGTAAACGTTAAATATATTTATAAATTGGCTATTTTGAATTTTTTCAAAAGAATTTAAATCAAATTAAAAAATGTTTAATTTCTGTATAAAAAATAAAAATCAAAAAGTTTATATTTTACGTGTAGTACAAGCGTCTATGAATTATATATAAAAAAAAATATTAAATAGAATAAAAGTAATTTCATTTGTCAGAACTTCGTGAAACATCCTGTATGTGTAAGTACTTAAAATGATCAAAATATGAAGTATAAAAAGTTTGTAATAAGAAAAATTTTAAATTATGTTAACGTGTAAAATGAAAATAAAATTCTAAATAATTTTTGAATAATAAACAATTAATTGATTTTAATTTCTAATCAATTTTATTTAAAAAATATAAAATATAAAGATATTTTCACAAATACGCGAACGCCAGTACTGACACTGTTGAAAATTCGTTAACATATAATGGAAATTTCAATTATCTACGGTTCTTTATTTTTTAATTACATCAAAATAAGAAAATAGCTTATAGCTCAATGAGAAATCGAGTGAATATGCAGTGTTGTAAAAATGTGAACTTCAGAAACTTTTTTTTAATTTCCATTTGCAATAACTTAAGTAGATCGCAGATTTTTATGTAATAAAAGATATCAAAATATGCCATATAACATGCAGTAAAATAGTTAAAATATGTAACAAATATACAATAAAATTTCAATTACTTAAATATAAATTGTAAAATTGTATCTCATTTTTATTAACGAAGCTATATAAAAAAAAACCGGAAAACAATTGATTTTTTTAAATATTATGGTATCCTGATTTTTTTTTTGAAAGTCCGAACAACACTAACGTCCGTATGTGCATTAAAAAGACAGCCTTATACTGAAATGTTATTTCAATAATCAACAATTTTAAAAATGTGGAAAAATCGAGGACACCACGAAATTTCAAAAATCAATTGTTTTCCGGAAAATACATCATCATCTTAGTAATATTATTAAATAATAATTGAATAATGAATATTTACCTTTCCTCTAGGATTTGGTTTCTTCGGAGATTCAATGTCTTCCATAGTTTAAAAAATAAAAATTAATGAAAATAAAACAGAAAATACTAGGTATGCACTCTTAGAGGTAGACAAATAGGTCGTACGTTGTAGAGGTTACACAGCTCACAAAGAGTAATTTCCATGTGCTCTGCACCTGGCTTCTACCCGTAAATACTAAAAAACCATGGAATAAAAAAATAGGGGTGATTTTATTCCTTGGTTTTTTAACGGTATAGTTGAGCGCGACGCATGACGCACGCACCCGCAAGAACTTAGCAGTGTTCCGCGCGTGAACGCACGCACACTGGATCAAGCATAAACACCGCCCATTTACGGTTCATTGGTGGGGCATGCGCAGTGACCGACGAAAATCGGTCGGCCGGATTGACCGTTCTCTTTTGGAATAGAGTATAGACATTTATTATATTATTTATTTTGTCAGGACAAACTATCATGGCATTTAGAATTACATTGAATTTTATTTTTTTTACACAAACTACGATTTGTTCCGCAGGATGTTTTGCAAGTGCATTTTACAAAGCCTTACCCTGACCCCGTTGATGATTTTATTGCGGCTGCAACGGAGGGAAATATGGTTTTTTGGAACTTGATTCTCTGTGATGAATTTTTCTCATCCTCCACCTCTTTCAGAAGTAAATCATAAACATCTTTCGTAATGATGTTATAATGGTTGTCTTTTTTTCCTTTCGCCGATTTCATTAGCTTCTTAAAAAACAATTCTCGGGTACTCATTTCTGTCTCAGTTTGCGACATAATAAGAAAGTATACAGTGACCCGACGACGATGTTCAATACCAGCAAACGTTAGTAAGAGCGAAAAAAGAACTTACAATAAATAACGGGCTGAAATTAGCGACAAAAACACGTAGGTACAATGACTTCAATGAACACAATCGCACTGGCGATGGCAAAACACGGCATCGCCGACGATATACGCTGATATCTATATCAATAACGTATTATTATTAACATTATTGTGGGTTTAATTTGTCGAAGTTATCGTATCTGAGTGATGAACAAATTAAAGTTATCTTAATTGATTTGATAATAGGCCGGTCGAATTATCGTGCAATATTTAAAAATATATAGTTTGTGGTCGAGTGCATTTTATGTAGTATGAGTTCGAATATATGCGTTTTAGTTAAAACTAGTTTTTACTGACTCATTTAAACCTGCGGTTAATTCTAGTTTTTACTAGTTAAAACCAGAAGTGACTAAAGGGATTTGTGAAAACTAGTATCGACTAGTTAAAACTAGTTTTGACGGATTTCGGGTTTTGACTGTAACATATATATCAAAATCCAGTATCCTATACAGTATACGGTATACCATGGTCATATGTAAGTCACTGAAATATATTATTTTTTATATCATGTAGTCATATAGACATTGTAACTTAATAATTAAATGGTAAAATATCTGAAAGAAAAAACTGAAATTCAAATATCATATATAATTTATAAATTAATATATAATAGTTTTGTATTTATGATTTTTAAAATATGTACAGATTAAAATCATTTCAATGAACAACAACAGCACAAATAAAAACATTTTTAAATTTTCTTTAGAACAAATTATAATTAAAAAAAAACTGCAGATACTTAGATAAATAATATATATAAATCATAATAAAATAAATTCCTATTATGTTTCAACAAAATACAATAAAATGTTTAATATTTAGCTAAAAATTGTTGATTTCCTTTAAGAAAGACAAGTTTTTCAAATATTTTATCTGAAAGATTTGATCTTTTTGGAGTATTTATCATTCCAGCAAATGGAAATAATCTTTCAACTGCAGCAGAAGATGGTAATACAACATTATATTTCAAAAACAACTGTTTTACATGAGGAAATTGGTTCAAACAATACAAATCTTTACTTTTATCTTCTAAAAACTGCAATACTTCAATATCGATTTTGGAGTGAAACTGGATTTGTTCCAAAGGTGTAGATGTAAAGAGGTTATATGCTTCAGTATTTGACACTGAATCGGCTTCTTTTTCATTGTTTAGTTGTTTTGGCGTTTCATAAAAATCATCATCATCACTTTCAGAGTTTGATATAGACGATATAGTTTCAGAAGTATATTCAGATGTAATAGTTTTGGCACTGTTTACAAATAAATCACATAAAGTTTTTTTTGTAGATGGTGGAGTTTCTAGATCTAACCAACGCAATTTAAAAAATGGATGAGACATTGACGCTAAAATTGCTTGATTTACTTCAGGAGATAGTTCATAATAGTTTTTAAAACGTTTCTTAAGACTTACTAAAATGTCTGAAATTAAACTGGTTTGGGGTCTGATATTTAGTATTCTATCAAGAGAACGGTTTTCAGTTGTAGTCATACTTCATAGAACCAGCATTTTTTTTGTACTTTATTTAAGAGCAAAAAGTGTTGGAATTAGTTGCCCGTAATAACAGTTTTGTTCACCTTGGAGTTTATCTAGTGCAATTGATATAGGTTTCACAATATCTATGTAATTGGATAAATATTCTAATTCATAACTTTTGAACTGAGTATTACTATCAAGGGATTCAAATACAGAATTACATTTTTCTTTAGCTTTTATAATTAAGCATAAAGAATCATATAATAATATGATTCTAAACTCCATTCTCATCGATGAATTTTACTCTCTTTTATATTTTACTATAGAGACATATATACCAAAAAGAAGTATCACCACATCCAAGTTTCCTTCTTGGTTTTCTAAAGGCCTAATTAAATTAATAAAACAAAAACAAACCTATCACACAATCTATAAAATATCTAACTCAAGCACCGATTATTTAAAATTTTCATCAACTCGCTCACAATGCAAAGCCCTAAGTAAATTAGATTATTCTCGTTATCTACATAACATGCAACATTCATTAAAATATCAACCAAACAAGTTATGGTCTTACATTAAAAACCTCAAATCATCATCCGGATTACCAAACACCATGTCTCTTAACCATCAAACAGCAGATAATGGTGAAGAAATCGCTAATTTATTCGGCAGTTATTTCTCCTCAGTCTATAAAGGAAGAATAAATCCCAATACTATTTTCCCATCTTATAATGTTGTTTACGCAAGCAACATTGCACTCAACTAAATTATCGGCAGATAACGTCGCGACGAACTTTAGACTCCGTCGCCACTGGTACTCGCTCGACCACCGACGCGTCGTCGCCGCGGGTCAAGCAGTTGTACGCGCGTCTTTGTGCTGTACCGGTCGACACGGCGTCTACCTGCGTCGTCGGTATTCTCACCGACTAAATTCGTCGCGCGGTCGAAACGTGTACCTACGCCACAGTGCGCGTTGTCGCTTAACGTTGCCGTCGTTCGCATTCTTGTTAATTGTACACGCATTGCCTGTCGTACCATCTTCAGTGTCCGTGGTTTGGCCACGAATTATCGCCGAGTGTGTGTTCGCGTGTTGGACCCCTCGGTTTACGCATCGCTTGGAAACTTGTGCGAACTGCTTACGTCGGCCTTTTCGTTGCCGATAGTTCGCTTAGTCGCATCGCGCGAGGCGTTTTACGAAGTTCCGTTGTGGCATAGCAATCTGTTTTGGCTCTGGTTGTTTACCGCCGATTATTGCGCAACGGAACGCACCAGACTTACACCGTCACACCGTCGCCGGCCCCTCCACGCCCCACATTGCCGTGGCATAGTCGCCACCGGTCCCGTGCAACAGCTGATCCGCCGCCGTCGACAGTCCAGATAAGATTCAATAATATTATTAATTGTGTTGGCGTGATTATTATTGATATACCGCCGTCTCTGATGTGACCTACAGCGGCGGTCTACGCGTTGCTTAGGCAGTAGGGCCTTTTAGTCAGTAATTATTATAATAATTTATTTTGTTAGGTATGATCATACCCCTTGCATTTGTATATATGGTATCTTTATATGAATTTATTCTATTATACTTGTTTTGAGGTACCTTGTGCCTGTCTCTGAAAACTTGCCTTGAATTATATTAATTTTATACATTATTCCTTTTTCGTTGGTGTAGTCCTTGAGGCCGACCACAAATACTGTAGGAGCCTCTAGACTAAACAAATGTAGTTGAATCTTCTTGTTCAATTAATAAACTCTGTATTGAACTTCTTGATGTTTTCCATGAATTAGAGAACTTAAGTTATAAAACGGCAATCGGACCAGACGGCCTTTCTCCTATATTTTTATTTAACTGTAGGTTTGTTCTGGCTCATCCCATTACATATATTTTCAATTCCTCCATAAAAAACGGATCCTTTCCTTCTTTATGGAAATCAACCTTTGTCTATCCTATTTTCAAAAAAGGAAATAGATCCTTAGTTTCAAATTATCGCCCAATATCAATAATTTCTATTCTCCCTAAAATATTCTCCAAAATTATAACTTTTAAAATTACTCCGCTCTTTAAAAACATTTTAGTACCCCAACAACACGGTTTTCGTAACCATAAATCATCTACTACTAATTTAATAACCCTTAAACACCACATATTATACTCTTTTAAAAATCACCAACAAACAGATGTCATCTATACAGATTTTGAGAAAGCATTTGACAGAGTTAACCACAAATTACTAATCCATAAACTAACCAAGATTGGCTTCGACCATCCTTTGTTATCATGGATTGACTCTTTTTTGTCCGAACGAACCCAATATGTTAAATTGAAAAACTTTATATCATCTCCTATATCAGTCACTTCTGGAGTTCCCCAAGGTGACCACCTCTCTCCTCTCCTATTTAACCTATTCATAAATGATGCAGTCACCTCTATTATACATTCAAATATTCTCTTATTCGCTGATGACGCGAAAATCTTTAAATCCATTGCAACACCTGAAGATTGTATATTATTACAAAATGATTTAATACGTTTTAATGATTGGTGCACTCTTAATGAACTCACTTTAAATACTAATAAATGTCAAGTTATCTCATACTCAAAAAAACGTAACCCAATAAATTTTAATTACTGTTTATCTAATATTAATCTACTTCGTTCCTCTCTAGTCAAAGACTTAGGTATACATTTTGACTCAAAATTGCTATTCAATACCCATATTTTAATTATCCAAAATAAAGCTTTATCCTTGTTTGGTATGATTAAACGGAATTGCTCAGAATTTAATGATCCTGTCACCTTCAAATGTCTCTATACTTCTCTTATCCGATCTTTACTAGAATACGCACCGATAATATGGGACAATAATAACATTGGTCACAATAATCAAATAGAAAAAGTTCAAAATAAAGTGCTTCGCTTTTTATGTTATAAATGTAAAATTGATAGAACTCCTCACACTGGTTACAATGACATTCTAGGATTATTAAAAATAGATTCACTAAAAACTCGGAGAACAAATATTTACAACTCTTTTCTCTCAAAACTATTGAACAATGAAATTGATGATTCGTTCATATTAAGTCTTATAAATTTCAAAGTGCCTAACCATAACACTCGTAATAATCATTTATTTTATATTCATCCAGTCTCCCAAAACTACATGTTAAATCACCCAATCAATATTTTAATGTCTTTTGGTAACAATCTTAATGATCATAATTTATTTAAGTAATTGTATTATCTAAATTAGTATTATCTTGTATGTCATTGTTTATTATATATATATTAGATATAAGGTATGACTTCTGTTAATTTTAAGTTATTTTTATATATTGTAACTAATGCTCAACTAATTGTAAATTACTATAGTTACTATAGAATCACTATTGTAAATATATTTGAAATTGGACAATTTGTCCGTAAATAAATAAATAAATAAATAATGAATTCCAGCGTGTTACACAAGGATAGCTTAATTTGAACCCCAAAATCGAATAAATGGTTTCAGCAAATTTGGGCCGTCCCGAGGCGTTCTACAGTAAAGTACATTTTACTAGAGCAGGATGATGAAGTCGTTTTAATGCTGCATTATTTTTAATACATTTATTTATATCACTACTGGCAATCAGGTTTAGTGTGTGTTGCACAACGCTGGTGGTAAGCTAAAGTTGCATTCGTATACTGGGCATCTGGATCTAGTGAATTGTTTTCAGCATCGATTTGTACATCAACAAATTGTAAAACTTCTTCCTCGTTAAACTCATCATATTCACTTTCATTATTATTCTGTATACCAAACTCTTTGAACGCTTTGACAAAGTTCGCACCATTGTCAGTAACGGTAGCGACTATTTTAGAGACTGGTAAATCATACATTAAATGTATACTATGCAAAATGTCTGCAATTCGATTAAAAGAATGTACACCTGGGAATCGAGTACAAGCTAATACGGTAGATATTCTATTAAAATCTTTATCATTTAGAACATGTGCAGTAACACCAATAAAACTTCTGCTCTTCATAGACCATATATCTGTTGTTGTACAAACATATTGATGCTGACCAAGAAAACATTTTATTTTTTCAACTGATAACAGATAATGATCATCAATTTTTCTATCAAGCGTTCTCCTAGAAAATGCTTCTACTCCAAAGTCATTAAATACATTTTTAAAATCTTTTTCATCAACAATAGATAATGAGTGAAGACCATTGACAACAAAATTAACAATCCGCTGGTTGAATTTATCTTGTGACACAAATTTGATAGTATTTTTTGAAGATTCCACAGAACTTAAACACAATGTTCTCTGTTGACGTTGTGGAGTTTTTTTTTTATCTTCAACGTTACTTGTATTTTCGTCGACAATACTGATACCATGAATAGTTTAATCATGTAAACTTGATGTTGTTTTTGTTGAGGTTCACAGATATACAGAAGTTAAGGTAAATAAAATAAGATCGGATATATGTAATTATATAATAATATGTATAATTGATACGAATAACTATAGTGCTCCGAGGCGTAATATAAAACAACGACTAATCGTCCTACAGGATTACTACATAGAACGAATATGCTACAGAAATATAAAATGCCTATTCAGCGTCTACTGTATTACAGTGTGAATAATTTTGCTTATAATCTACATAATACAGGGTGTGTTGTTTACATTCAACACTTCCCCTTAATCAATATACCCTAACTTAGAATTTAATATATCTAATTCCCAACATCTCCCTGAGTTCTTGGAATCTTGGTCGTGGAGTTGGCTTGGTCAATATGTCAGCTAACTGCTCCTTGCTTGGCACATACTCCAGAGAAAACATCCCTTCACTGAACTTCTCACGAATGTAGTGATAGCGAACATCGATGTGTTTTGTTCGCTTATGGTATTCTGGATTTTTCACTAGTTTGATGGCGCTTTGGTTGTCTGCATACAGAACCGGTGTATCTCCCTGTGTCTCCAGAAGATCACTGATAAGTAGCGTCAACCAAGTAAGTTCCTGTATCGATTGACTCAGCGCTATGTATTCTGCCTCAGTAGTCGAAAGTGCTACCGATTTTTGCCTTTGTGAACACCATGCTACGATTCCATCTCCCATCATGAAAACGAATCCTGATGTTGATCGTCTCGTTATTGTGTAACCGGCATAGTCTGCGTCACTATATCCACGCAATTTTGGTGTTACGCTAGAATCATAAATTAAACCATAATTAAACGTTCCCTTTAAATATTTAAATATACGTTTCACCGCATTCCAATGAATTGTCAGAGGCTTTTCTAAATAACGACTGACAAGATATACTGCAAAAGTTATATCAGGCCTTGTTATTTGGCTTAGATACAACAAACTTCCAACTGATTCTCTGTATGGAACTTCCCCTGCTTCCAATGATCCTGACAAATTTGGATCTAATGAGTGTTGTGGATCTGCTGGAATATGCAGGACGTTGGCTTCTTCCATATTGAACCTCTCCAAAATGCGCTTGCAATATGAAGATTGGTGTATGAAAATTGAACCATCAGGTCTCTGATCAATTTCAATACCCAAGAAATGATCAAGTTCACCTTCCTTCGTCTCGAAGTTGTCCTTTAGGTAGTTCACCATTGTGTCCACCAGCTCGTTGTTTGTTGCTGCGATTAGTCCATCATCTACAAAAATAGCGACAATTAGTAATTGATTATTTTTATTGCTTACGAATACACAAGGGTCTGCTTTTGTTTCCTTTAGGTCAAAGTTCCTCAGCATATTTTTGAACTTTTTGTTCCAGCACCTGGGTGCCTGTTTCAACCCATATAGGCTCCGTTGAAGTTTGCATACTAATTGTGTTCCATCTTCGTAACCTTTTGGCTGTTTCATATAGATGTCTACTTCAAGATCTCCATATAAGAACGCTGTTTTAATATCAAATTGTCTGAGCATTAATTTTCTGGCTGCTGCTATCGCAAGTATTACTCGAATTGAATCGTATTTCACTACTGGACTGAACGTTTCTTGAAAATCTATTCCATGAACTTGCGCACATCCCTTTATTACTAACCTTGCCTTGTACCGATCAACCTCTCCGTTTGCTTTGTATTTAGTCTTGTATATCCAACCATTATTGATAGGTTTTTTATTTTGAGGCAAGTCCACAAGTGTCCATGTTTCATTTTTTTCAAGAGATTCCATTTCATTTTTCATGGCTTCTATCCATTTTTCTGAATTTTGTGACTCCATAGCTTCCTTGAAATTCACTGGATCAGATTCAACTACAAAAAAGGCTGAATTATCATAACGTAATGGTTTCTTAATATTATTCCTGTCTCGCAAGTTGTACACGTTGACATTTGATCTATTTCCTTGTTCATGATTTTCATTTTCGTTGTTATCTTCACTTATTGGTTCAAATTCATTTTCCATGAGCTCATCACCTTCTGATTTATTGCTGCGTTCTAATGAACCGTCTTTGTGTAAGCTAAGAACATCAATGTTATTACTATCATTTAAATTATTAGAACATTCTAAAAGTTGGTCATTTACAACACTTTCATCTTTGAAAATGACGTCTCTACTAAGTGACACCTCGTTATTTTCTTTATACCAAATACGATACCCTTTTGAAGTTTCTGAATATCCAACAAAGTATCGTTTTCTGCTTTTTGCATCCCACTTCTTTCGTCGTTGTTTTGGAACTAAACTATATGCATTTATTCCAAATTCTATAAACCTTTCTATTTTTGGAAGTTTATCAAACCACAACTCGTATGGTGTTTTACATGCTTTCCCTGAATGACCAGTATAATTTAATGAGAACACTACTGTATTGACTGCTTCTGCCCACAGTGATTTTGGAAAATTCTTGGCATAGATCATTGTTCTGGCTGCCTCACAAATAGTCCTCATTGAACGTTCAGCTGTTCCATTTTGTTGAGGAGTATAAGGTATACTTGTTTCATGCTTTATACCAAGATGATTTAGAATTGCTTGAACTTCGGAATTGTTATACTCTAAACCACAGTCACTCCTAATAGTTTTAATAACATTTGTAGTTTGAGTTTTAACCATACTCAGAAAACAATTAAGTTTTTCTTTAACCTCAGATTTATGCTTCATAAAATAGACATAAGTATATTTTGAATAATCATCTTTAAATATAATGAAATATCTTTTACCTCCTAATGAATTCTCTTCCATGGGTCCACACACGTCGCTGTGTATTATTTGTCCTGGTTCAGTAGTTATTGTTTCACTCTGAGTGAACGTTCCCTTATGCTGTTTGCCATAGATGCATGGTTCACAGAATAATTGTCCTTGTATATCTGTAAATTGTATTTCATTATGTTTTAAATACTCACGAATATGTTTGACATTCTGATGACACAGTATTTTGTGCCAGTGTTCTAATGACAATTTCTTAACTGCAACGTTAGCACAGTGTCCAATTTCCTGTGAAATATCTGTTTTGATTAGCATTGAAAACAATTTATTCTCACGAACACCGACTGCAATTACACGATCATTAATTTTAAATGTACACATTTTACTGTCTATCACCATTGTAATTCCTTTATCAAGGCATGCCCCACAAGAAAATAAATTTACCTTTAGGTCAGGTACATATAAAACATTTTCTAAGTAGCCCTTTATCCACTTATTGTCAACATAAGTATAAATATTTATGTTACCTTTTCCAATTGCCATAATATGCTTACCATCTCCAATACGCACAGGTGAATGCTCATCAAAATTTTTATAATCGACGAACCACTCCTTTCGATTTGTCATGTGATCGCTCGCACCTGAGTCTACGTACCATTTGTCTGAGTCGTCGATTTCTTCAATTTTTCTTTGTACACCAATAAACGCCAAACCGGAAGTTGATTTCGTTTCTTCTTGTTCCTTTTTGAATATCCTGCAGTCCCTTTTCCAGTGTCCTGGTTTTTTACAGTGATTGCATTTTCCTGGCTTTGTATTTTTATTTTTGTTCACGTATTTTTGATTTTTATTATACTTGCTTTTGTTTGCAATCAAAGCAACACTTTCAGAACCTTCTTCTTGGACTTCCTGTCCTTGCACTTGTCGTGTTTCTTCCACCATCAATCTAGTGGTTAACTGTTCTAGTGTTCTATTTGCACTATTCATTGATTCCCATGCACTGTAGAAGTGCCTATAGCTATCAGGTAATGTCATCAAAATGTTTGTAATTAACATTGATTCTGAGATAGGTTCTCCCAATTGTTTTAGTTGTCTACTTAGATTTTCTAATTTTGAAATATGACTTGCTATATTGTCTTTTGGATCCATTGTATAACGATAGAACTTTTGTTGTACTATTGTTATGCTTGTGTCCGATTTCTGTTCGTACACACTAAGTAATTTATTCCACATACCATTTGCTGTGTCACAGTTCATAATGTATTGCAAAGGTTGTTCATCTACTGATGTGACGATACATTTTTGAGCCTTACTATCTGCCCTTTTCCATATTGAAAAATCAACGCCATACCTTTTTCTCACTTCATCTTCAATTTCATTACCAATTTTTGCTAAAATAGGTCTCTTTGATTTTCCCGATACTACATCAAATATTTCAGCTGCATCCATGATTACCTTCATTTGAAATTTCCACATGTCCCAATTTGATGCATCTTTGAGTTTGTTGATCTTATATTGTTCGTTTTCCATATTTAAAAAAAACGTAAATGTACACTATCTGCATACTAAGAAACGCACGCACACTACACAGCACTTACTTCGCGAATTATTATTGATGTACACTGTCTGTACACAAACACGCGATTCGTAAATAAATAATTAATGTATTAAAACATACACAAGTCACAACTTTATTATAAATACCTTACTACTGGGTACTGGGCCCATAACCTGTTGAGGTTCACAGATATACAGAAGTTAAGGTAAATAAAATAAGATCGGATATATATAATAATATAATAATATGTATAATTGATACGAATAACTATAGTGCTCCGAGGCGTAATATAAAACAACGACTAATCGTCCTACAGGCTACTACATAGAACGAATATGCTACAGAAATATAAAATGCCTATTCAGCGTCTACTGTATTACAGTGTGAATAATTTTGCTTATAATCTACATAATACAGGGTGTGTTGTTTACATTCAACAGTTTTTCTCTTTTTCAATGCCTTCTCTTGTTTATACTTTTCATAGTCTTCGAGTGAATTTTTGTGAAAAGTCTAAAATTTAAATAATTTCACATACATAAATATATTAATATTTAAAAAATAAAATATTGAAAACTTAAAATTAATCAATAAAAAATGTTTAATATATAGGTACTTTATATACTATTTTTTTGATGTATACTTATTTTATATTTTTATATAATATATATTGTTATTTTAATAATATATATATTTTCATATTAATGTTTAATAGAATATAATTTATAATAGTATTTAAAAATTAAAAATAATTCAACACTTGTTTCAACTAAGTTAAATGAGTTAAATTTAATTAATTGTAGGTACTAGGTATAGCGTATAGGTATTGGTATACTATAGAGCAGGGGTCTCCAAACTACGGCCCGCGAACAAGTTTTAAACGGCCCGCAGCACCCATAAGACGGTAATATAGAAATATAGATATAAATATAAAATATAGATATCTATATATGTGTAATTTAAAAAGTCGTTATCGCGGGCACGTATCATAATTTATGACGACAGACATTGCAATTTCCTTTTATATTTTTAGTTTTAACGTCGATAACGGAGAGATTAGTCACATAGACGAGCGGTACGACGAAATCATTTCATAACGTTTGTAGTGTTTGTACAGTTACATGTCTAAGTTTGCAGTGCCTTTATTATAAATATTATTCTTTACCTATTAATTCACCAATTCGACATGTCAGGAAGAGGATTGAAAAGGAAAATAGATTCAGAATGTCGTGTTTTCAATGAAAAGTGGTCGTTGGATTATTTCGTAATTTATTCAGGTGACAAAATAATTTGTTTAATATGCAAAGAAAGTATTTCTGTACTTAAGGAGTACAATATTCGAAGGCATTATGAAACGAAACATAAGACAACTTTTTCAAAATTTACTGAGAAATTACGGTTAGATAAATTGCAGTCACTTCAAAATAATTTTTCATCACAACAATTATTATTTAAAAAACAAAAAAATATTAATGAAGCTGCTACAAAGGCTAGTTTTCGTATTTCACATCTATTGGCAAAAAGAGGAAAAGCGTTTTCTGATGGTAGTTTAATAAAAGAATGTATAATTCAAGCAGTTGAAGAAATTTTTCCAGAAAGAATTGATACTTTTAAAAATATTAGCCTTTCTGCTAACACAGTTACCCGTAGAATTGACGATATTAGTAATAATTTAAATTCTCAGGTTAGTAATAAGACTCAAGAATTCATTTCGTTTAGTATAGCACTTGACGAATCAACAGATGTATCTGATACGTCACAGTTACTTTTATTTATTCGAGGTGTTAATAAAGATTTAGAAATTTCAAATGAACTACTTTCTGTACATAGCATGCATGATACTACGACAGGTATCGACATATTTAAAGTTATCGAAAAATCATTTTTAGAATATAATTTGAAGTGGGAAAATTTGAAATGTATCACTACTGATGGCGGAAGAAATATGTGTGGCACAAAAAAAGGTTTGATTGGACAGATATTTACGAATTGTGAAAAAAAGGTTTTAAACCAATGACTTTGCATTGTATTATACATCAGCAGGCATTATGCGGAAAAACTTTAGACTTGTCTTGTGTTATGGATCCAATAATATCAACAGTAAATTTTATTCGCTCGAGCGCACTTAGGCATCGTCAGTTTCAAGATTTTCTGAAAGAAATAGAAACAGAGTACCCAGATATACCGTATTTTACAGCAGTTCGATGGCTTAGTCGCGGAAAAGTTCTATCGCGATTTTTTGAACTAAGAAATGAAATTGAAATATTTCTAATTGATAAGAATCGACCATTGCCTTTACTTACAGATAGTGAATGGGTTTGGAAATTAGCTTTTTTAGTGGATATCACAAAATATATGAACGACTTCAACCTAAAATTACAAGGTAAAGATGTTCTAATTTGCGATGTTTACACATTAGTAAAAGCATTTAGGCAAAAACTTATTTTATTTGAAACGCAAATTTCAAAAAATTGTTTTATTCATTTTTCTACTTGTGATAAATATAACAAAGAATCAAAAACACAATTTCCAGTCGACTTCGCTCAAAAAATAATTTCTGAACTTAAAATCCAATTTAAACAACGTTTTTCTGACCTTGACGTAAAATCGGAAGAAATAAATATTTTTCAAAACCCGTTTAGTTGTGATATTGAGAAGTTACCTCCTACCCTTCAAATGGAAATGATTGATTTACAAAGTAATGATGCACTGAAAATCAAACATCGTGAAGAGACTTTAGCTGATTTTTATAAATTTCTCCCAGATATACAGTATCCAAATTTAAAAAAATTTGCAATTGAATATATATCTGTATTTGCTACGACTTATTTGTGCGAACAAACTTTTTCTAAAATGAAATACATCAAATCGAAATATAGATCGGCCATGACTGACAAACACTTGGAGTCAATTTTGAAAATTGGAACTAGCAACATACAACCTCAATTCGATCGAATATTAGCAGAAAAACATCAATTTCATACTTCTCATTAAAAAAAAGTTATTAAAATTACAATGTATATATTATTATTATCATTTAAATTTATACCAATTCTACAATGTAGAGTCTACATTGTAGACAATATTTTATAAAAAGATTTAAAGTTAACTTATATTTGTATACCTATATTTTCATAAAATTAAAAATTATATGTGTTAATAAACTTTTGGCCCGCAAAGAGCATTTGATATTTTTTGTGGCCCTTCAATAAAAAAGTTTGGAGACCCCTGCTATAGAGTATAGCCAATATAGGTCTATTGTCTATAGGCTATAGCTCAGAATCTAAAATGAAAGCTTACCTTTAAACGTCTCTTTAAGTTAGAAGTTGCAGTAATAGATGCACGGTGAGTCGTCTTAGGAACACATAACTGACATTCAGTTTTTATTTTCGAATTAGAGTCAATAGATATAAGTTTGAAAAAACGACCGTCATAAAGTGCGTTTGCGTTTTTGATAGTGTCAATACTTGTCGACTTTTCTAATCCCTCGTTGTTGATGATATCATTGATATCTTCTTCTTGACTTAAATTCATTTTGTAAACGGACACAGTAAACGTTGCATGAAGTCATAAACTAGAAGTCGACAAAAACAAAACGAACACCGGAACACGTGTGTCTAAAGACTCGACCGCGGTTATCACTACTTATCAGCAGGGGTACGACACTCCGTGAATGGACCCACCCAAGGTTTATAGATACTACAGGTTGCCTCATAGTCATGTAAACAAACTCAAACCCCCTGCACCATTCCCGACCAAGTGACGTCATTGTCGTACAAAATCGGCGGCGGCCTGCCCGAGGCTCCATATTCTATAAGTATTTCGTCGTACAATTTACACTATTTCTCTCTGGAAAGTTTTTTTTTCGAGTGTACCATTTAGAATATATTTTAAAACACCTATATAATATAATATTATACGCATTTTCTATTTTTATACCTGATAATGGCCTTTTTTTTTACAATACCTAATAATATTTAATGATATTTTGTTATTATATTTGTAATATATTATTATAAAGAATAAATTACATCAGCCATATTTACTAAGTCAAATAGTGTTTAAAAAGTACCCTGTGTGGCTTTAAAGGAATACCTAATACGTTTAATTTGTAATATATAAAATAATAAAAACATTATCTTAAAAATAGTATTTTATTTTTTATTTTATTAAATGAGAAAAAATCAGTCATGGTATGGTACATTTCAATAATTTATAATAACAATGCATAAAATTACAAGAGAATATTAATTGATATTTTTTACAGACTATAATATTATAAAATGCTACTAATAATACAAATTATTTTAAGATAGGATGTTTGACATAATTTTTAAGCCATAAATTATAAAAAATTCAGTCAAAGTAAAGTATAGGTATTTAAATTTGTTATACTTAATAATAGTGATGGGCAACGATATCGATAATTCGATACGATATCGATATCGTGACAAATTTCCGACATCGATATCGCTTTTGTATTGTACGATATATCGCGATATCGAAAATAATATTTTTCAAGAAAAATACATGGTATTTACTATTTGACATTTGTAGTTTTTAAGCTATAATAAATTAATAAATAATAATAGCCATTAGCTGATAACGTTTGGTGCACTTGTTCCGGTGAATTGTGAAATGTCAATTATTGTACACTATTAAAGTATTAAGTAATAATAATCCATTATAATGTTATCTTAAAAGGAATATTTTGCTGACTTTTAAATTTAAAACAAATGTAACAAAATGTATAACAAATTTATTGTAAATAAAAATAACTAAGTAATAAGTAATAAATAACTAATAACTAATAAAGTAATAAGTATGTATGTTAAATGTGTACGATGTCGGTTTACCAATAATAAACAATAAATATTAATTAGCTTAATAAAGTAAATTCCTTAGTGTGATATATATTTAGAAATTTAATTAAATGAATACGAAAAGTTTTTTTAATGATTTTGAAAATCAAAAATCATGATTTTGATTTTGATTTTTGATTTTAAAAATCGTTTGATTTGAAATCATGCCCGTCTCTGCCCCTATGTAGATAAATGTACAAGTATGAGGGTCTTAGCGAAAAACAAGTTTGAATATGAATTTTGGAAATTAATGGTAAATAGTGTTTATGGAAAATGCATGGAGAATCCACGTAAAAGGCTAGATATTAAGTTAGTATCCAATGATCGAAAAGCTCATAGACTAATGAGAAAACCTAATTTTATTGATAGAACTATATATTCCAATGAACTTATGTCTTTACATTTTCAAAAAGAAAAAATTAAATTCGACAAACCTATATAGGTACGTGGGATTTTCTATTTTGGATATTTCGAAAACATATATTTATAATTTCCATTATGATGTAATGAAAAATAAATACGGAAAAAAAATATCACTATTATATACCGACACCGATTCATTAATATATCGCATTAAAACAAATAATTTTTTTGATGATTTAAATTTTGATTTATTGAATCATTTTGATACTTCTAATTTTCCAATTGATCACATTTGTTATAGTGATAAACGTAAATACACCCCGGGGTTGTTTAAAGATGAACTTCAAAGTAAGATTATGACCAAATTTGTAACACTAAGACCTAAATTATACGCTTATACGGTAAGTGGTATTGAATACAAAAAGGCAAAAGGTGTAAAAAAGTATGTTAGAGACAAGTATATGACAATCAATCATTATTTAGATATTTGATCAAAGTTCAGTATACAAAATTCTAAACATACGGATACATTAAATGATAAACCTAGTAAAATTAATGCGTACTGTGATATTAACTCGATACAGTCAACCAAACATAATGTATATTCAAAAACAATGAGAAAAATAGTATTGAGTGCAAATGATGATAAACGTATTATATTAAAAGGTGGTATTTGTACACTACCATATGGTCATTATAAATTAAAATAATCAAGAATAATTATAGTTATATTTTATCACAATCACATTTTATAATTATTAAATCATTCAATATTTTATATTTTGATTTCAAAATCAATATAAAAAATATAAAAACATATGTATTATATTATATCTAATATTTATGATCACAAATTGATATCGATTATCAACGTATTATGTAAGCTATCGAAACATTTTCATAAAACTAATGAGTTATATCAAGAATGTAATAGATGTTATTTTTATTTAATATTTATAAAATATGATAATATTTTATTATTTGAATTAACCTGTAGTTAATAAGTTATTGGATTTAAATTTATCATTTTATAAATTGTAAAAATTAAAAAGTAGTGTTAATTAATTTGGTTACAAAACTTTTGATAAAACTATGTATATATTTTAATATTCTATCAATAACATTAACCTTTGTGTATGATTAATTTCTGATTTATTATAGTGTACATACCTATCTAATTATATTGCGATAGACTTTGATCGATATTCATTATGATAAATTGTAAAGTAATATAATTTGGTGTAGGTACTGTAATTATTTAATAATTTTAAAATAGATATACACGTGTGTTCTATTATGTAAAAATGTTTATAATTTATTGATTTATTATATTATATAATCCTTGTATTAATTGTTTTACTTATATTGAATTATTTAAAAATATATTAATTGTCAAATATTAATACGCTATTATTGTTATCGCTATTCTATATTGTAAATTGTCAGTACAAACATTAAATAAAAATAAATAAATAAATAATTAAATAATATATATAATAATGATTCATTTTATATTTTATGTTGTTTTTTTTTTAACCTGGTATAACTAAATCATTTGAATTGATGTAGTACTTAACTAATTGTGTATCAGGTATATATTTTTTATACAAACCGAATAGTTATTATTATTTCTTAGTAGTATACATTTTTATGATTACAGTGTAATGATTTTTCACAGTGATAATTACACAGTGACAGAATGTCAATCCAATGATCACAGATTTACTGTGTCACACATTACGAAGACTATACACTCGTACCTATTTATTCATCACACAAAATTATTTAGTGTATAATGTATATACTCAATAATGTTTTGACTATAATGCAGCTTTTTTTCATCAAACCATAATAAAAAAACTAAAATAATATTTCATGAAATGATTACAAATTATAAAATTAAAAATTTTTTTATTGATACAAATTAATTCTAAATAATAATTACACAAGTTTTCTTACTTCTCTAGTAAAAGGCACATATTCTACAATTCTATCATGAATTAATAAACAATAAGCAGTTACACCTGTAAGGGATTCTGATGCTTCAATTTCTAATTGAACATCTACTGCCGAGGCTGTGGCTGAATCGTTCTGTTTTGATGTATCGATAACTATAATCGGAGCGTTTGATAAGAAAGTAGAAGGGCTTAATAACGGGTTCCGTATACTTTTTTCATAGTAAGATTCTTGAAACGATGTATACATATCATATAATAGGATGAAATTATTTTTTGAAAAATCAATTTAAACATAAAGCCCTTAAATATTTCCCTGTAAGATGCGAGTGGTCTCTAACTTTTAATACAGTTTCATTATCAAATGATCTCAAACAAAGTTCACATTTTAATGAATTAATATATTGACTTTCTTCCTTTTTTGTTAATTTATTCATTGATGTATTAGTATTATAAAGTTGATAAATGTTGGTAGAAATACTAATTATAGTCGATATAAAACGCTTTGATGCATTTTTACCTCTATAAATTATAGGATTACTAGGAATTTTGAATTTATTTATTAACAGAGCAAGTGGCGGCGTTGACACCTTCATTAGTAATACGCTTGAAAGCGAAGACATCCCAATAGTGTCTGACCTTAAAGTAACAGCTACACTCGTAAAATTTGCGAAACACTTTAGCATATGCAATATATATATATTCCGGACAGTAAAATGTTTACAAAACAGCACCTCACAGATATTATACGTCAACTCCAATAGCCCTTCGTACTCTTAGGTGACTTCAACAGCCGCAACATAGTATGGGGTTGCTCGCACACCGATGATCGGGGGAAATCAGTAGAAGAATTTCTAGATGAAGAGTCTCTTTGCCTCCTCAACAATAATGAACCTACCAGACATAATATTGCCAACGGTACTTTCTCAGTGATTGATCTTTCCATCACAGATTATAATTCAGCACCACTACTCGAATGGCAAGTACTGACATCATATAGTAGCAGTGGCCACTGGCCTATAGGTATTCAGTATTTTGATCACTCTCCAGGCATTAATCATAGAAACTACTGGAATCTCAAAAACCCCAACTGGGACCTCTACTCTCAACTAATAGAACATGACCTCAGTAATACTCCACTACACATAAATCCTTGTGATACCCAGGATAAAATTGACTTAATAGTCTAAAAATTCACGGAAACTATTTTAGATGTTGGCTATAAGTCAATCGGTCGTAAGTCCAACCAAAACCCCGGAAAAAAAATGTTCCATGGTGGAATAAGGACTGTCATGATGCAATTAAAAACTATAAAAAGAGACTCAACCGATATAAAAAAACCAAAACTCCTGAAGATCACATACTCCTAAAAAATGCTAGGGCCAATGGCCATAGCCCGGTATACTACAAAAAATCTCATGGCAAAACTTCATCTCTTCCATAAGCCAGAATACAACTCCTAAAATAATATGGAACAAAATAAACTCTATCAAAGGAAACAAATTCAAAACCATTCCTAATATTCTGCATTACAACCAAGAAGAAATAGTCTCCTCTTCCAACGCCTCAGAATCCTTTGCCCATTTATTTCAAAAAAACAACAGTGACGAGAACTATAGTCCAGATTTTATCACGCACAGATCTTCCAACAACATAGTACCTAAAATAGTATATACTCAAACCAACGCTCAATACAACTTTGATCTGGACATGTCTGAACTGACCTCGACACTTCAATCTTGTAACAGTAAGAGTCCTGGACCCGACAACATACCCTTCTCATTCCTCAAAAATCTACCAGAAATAGGAATCCAAACACTTCTCCTCATATACAATACCATATGGACACCACAAGGTCTCTTTCCCTCTCAATGGCGAAATGCTAACGTAATTCCCATTCCCAAACCAGATAAATCCAATTTTTAAATCGAAAACTATAGACCAATATCGTTAATCAGTACTTTGAGCAAGCTCCTTGAATAAATTATAAACAAACGTCTAATTTGGATGTTAGAATCCAAGTCTCTCCTCAACAAAGAGCAATGTGGTTTCAGACGTAACCACTCAACACTAGATGCGTTAACCTCAATAAATACCGACATCTGCTCCTCCTATAGAAGCAAACAGCACCTCATAGCAATAGCACTCAACATAAAAAAAGCATACGACACTGTATGGAAAAACAGAGTCTTAATAATTCTTCACAACTGGGAATTGAATGGTAATCTCCTAAGATTTATAAAAAATTTTCTTGCCAACCGTAAGTTTTGCGTCAAAGTCAATAACCACCTCTCATCATCCCATGATATTGTCAACGGACTTCCTCAAGGATCTGCTCTCAGCGTTACTCGCTTTCTCGTCACTATTAATGGCATTAGTGAAAAAAATCCCTAAGCTGGTTAAATACATTATTTTCGCAGACGATTGCCATATCTACTGCAACGGATCGCAAATTGAAACTATCACCCATTTTCTCCAACTTTCCCTGAATGCTTTTTCCAGGTGGTCGCCGGAGTCTGGGATCACGTTTTCCCCCTCTAAAACGCAATGCATCATATTCAACAAAAAGAAAAAGACCGCTTCCCGCCAATCACTTTCATGAACTCTCCTTTGAACTTCTCCAATAGCATCCATTCCTGGGTCTCACGTTCGACGACAAACTTAGCTGGCGCCCCCACTTGAAAAAACTCAAAGGTGAATGTCTATCAAGAATGAAAATCATTAAAATACTCGGTAACAAGACATGGGGATCTGAGACGAAAAGCCTCCTTAGAATCTACAAATCTCTCATTCTCTCGATAATCGATTATGGCTCTATAATTTACAATTCCGCAAAAAAATAACGTACTCAAAACCATTAATCCTATACATAACCAAAGTATACGTTTGGCTACTGGAGCTTTTAGAACCAGCCCAGTAGATAGCATCTTATGCAACGCTGGTGAACTCCCTCTTGAACTAAAACGCCATAGCCTTACACTCAAATATATATTAAGAATTAAGAACTTGCCTAATCATATATCCAGCAAGATTCTTCACAATCCTCTTACTACACTAGTTCTATCAACAACAGGAAAACAATTTTTGAACATTTCACAACGATCAGTACAAATATTGGCCTCCAATCACAATCAATGAGCAAAACACAACTCTCATCGCCTCCTTGGATGTGGTTTCCTCATATCAACACACAACTTACTGTTAACATTCCACCGACAGCACTACCATCCGTAATCTCTTCTCAGAAATAATGTCTCAACAATACCCCAGTAGTAAACCTATATATACTGACGCCTCCAAAAATCCCAACGGTGTGGGTTTTGCGGCAGTTCTAGGACATGTACATTACAAATTTGCTCTCCCTCCCAGCACCAACATATACACAGCGGAAACCTATGCTATACTCGAAGCTCTGAAAATCACCTCCTCCTCCATTTCGGACTCTTTCGTTATCATTAGTGACTCTTTAAGTGCTTTAAGATCAATCCTAAATCCCTACACTACAAATGAACTAGTCCAGCACATCCAGGAACTGATAACAACATCAAATAAAACATTCACCTTCATGTGGGTCCCGTCCCACGTCGGCATTCCTGGCAACGAAAAAGCAGACCAACTCGCAAACGAAGCTTCACTTCACCAGAATACCCCAAAACTAAACCTAACCACATCTTCAGAGTCACTCAACATCATTAACCTCAAAATATTAGAGACATGGCAGAAAAATTGGTCCAAAATACCCCTAACAAATAAATTAAGGATCATCAAGCCCCACATCAAAAAATGGAATTTTCCTGGTATCCTAAAAAGAAGAGACGAGGTCATTATTACCCGAGCCAGAATAGGTCACACTCACCTCACCCACTCATTCCTCATCACCAAGGAACCTACTCCAATATGCACTGCTTGTAACGTGATTCTATCGATCGAACACATTGTAATAAGATGCCCAAAATACTCCCAAGCACGGAAAATATTCAAGAACTCATCATCCCTCCGACTCGCCCTTAGTGAAGAAAACACCGAAGCGATCTACAAATGTTTTCATTATATTCATTGTATTGGGCAAAAGTGATACTTAGAGCTAAACGAAGTGTCGTTCGATCGGACGGGACACTTTATACCCGTAAGGGGTGGTGTATAGGCAACTTATTTTACAGGGTCGCGATGCCCCTTAAACCTGAGTGGGTAGGCAATTTATCCGACCTGATGCTATGCCTGAAACGTAGAACCGGCAACCTGTAGCGGAAAGACGGATGTTATGACAGGACGGAAGTCGTTTATACAAAGGAACATGAAAATTCAGTCTAATAAGTGTTGGGTGGGGTTGTCCTCTTGGTCAGTTCGGTGTGGTGCAATGACCGACGAGGCTCACATATAATCGGGCATTTCTTACAAACTATGAATTAATGTTAATTAAAATTATGGAAGGTGCAGTGGGCGGATAGATTCGTCGGTGCGTGGCGCGACTGGACGACCGTGGCGGCCTCTCACACACCCTCAGTTGGGTGCTGGCGGACTTACGCAGCAACGGAGCAGCAAGTTGGCAGACCAGGGCGGCCTCACACACACCACGCCGGATGCTGGCGGACTTATGCGGACTGGGCGAACCAATACGTGAAGACCGCATACGCGGCTCGCAACGACTATCAGCAATCGACAAAGAGTCGACAGTCTCGCAGAAATGACGGGGTGATGGCACACGTACAATATAGTATGTCTCGTACACACGTTGGTGAGGAGCAGATGATAATAAGAAACAAAAAAAGACTCACTTATTGTTGGTGGATTGTATCTTTATTTGAACAGCAATATGTGTGGCTGTATTAGTCCACGACGATACAGTGTTTAGGTTACTCGATGATCGTGCCGCAATGGCGACGACAAAGAACAAAAAAAAGGGTGCCGAAATGGCAATGAACAAATTTTCATACGAACGAACAGAAAAAACGAACGAACATAAAAGAGCGAAGAAAAAAAATGATACAGAAAAGATTATAAACAAGACACTGATAATATGAAATCTACAAAGACATTTGACATATAAGCAAATGATACAACAAAAACAAAGACAATAAATATGGTAATTAATAATTATAATAATGTTTAATTAGACAGAATGTATGGGGTATGAATACACGAGAGATAATGTGGACAACGGTCACCGTCGCACAGATAAGCGATATGCACAACGGCTCAGCGCGTACATTCATCTTGACCATAAATTGTAAATATCTGTATATTATATTATCTTTGTTCACTTTTGTTGTAATCGTAGGCTAATAACCTCAAACCTGATGATGTTGAAGCCTTTTTCTTAAATAAAAAAAAAAAAAAAAAAAAAAAGTGTAGTTGAAACTGGAAATGAACGCAGTGTCCAGTGAATGAAAATAATAAAATACTATGAGTTTATGAATAATAATTTGTATAATATATTGTATACTAATACACCGCATATAAGCACGAGTGGAGACTGGAGATTGACGGTCGCGCACGCTCACACCGATGTATGGACAAAGGACGCGTGCGAAATTTTGGATGTTAAAAAACTAAAATGCTAAAATTTTTTTATGTATGTATAATAGTTAAAATTAAAATTAAATAGCTTAACTCTTTTTTTTACACAATGTGTATATTCTTATCAATATTTTAATTATTTTTTAAATTTTTATTTTTTTATTATTAATTGCTAATCCTGTAATAGAGTAAAAACTGGATAAATAAAGTATAATTTAAGGGTTTAAATCAATGTACTTTGAATGTTTACAAAATGTTGGTAAATATTAAGCGATTTTAGGTCAAAAATACATTTTTGCATGATTTAGGCACTTAACTGCATGTTTTTGCAATTTTTAAGTTATTAACTGCACATTTTTTTGAATTTTACTGCATGAAAATCCGGTCTCTAATTATAAGCTATTTAAAATAGTGGAAAATCTGAGCTTAAAAGTTTGTATTTCATTAAGACTTGGGTATATTGATATAAACCACCACCAACAGCAAAACATAAAAATAATAATGTTATGTCAAAGTCAATTTTTAGTTAATAAATTATTAATTACACAATGTATTTTGTGTTGACCAGTCATAATCATTACGATTTCCAAAAATAAAAATATTGAGTATTTTAAAAATATTTATCTAATACTGTTAAATTTTAGATTAAAAATATTTAACTTACTATCTAATATCAATGTATGTAGGTAGGTACTATTTTCAATTTTGAATATCTTAATCATTATACTTACTCATATTTTTAGATTACAAGACACATACAAATTAGTAACTATAATGAGGAAATTAAAGCACATATTTAAAAAAAATTTATTTTTTTATTTACGGCAAACTAATAGATGTTTGGTTTTCTGCTGCAAGCTTGTCAGTCAGAGCAACTGCTGCTTCAGCTGCTCTGGCTGCTTTTGCAGCAATGTCCTGCTGTGTTTCTGCTGCTGCTGCTGCTGCTGGTTGAACCAGTGTCAGCAGCAGTATGGCTCCGCCTGTTTCAGTTAGTACATTCTAGAAATTCAAAGGAATTGAAATTAAAACATATCCATGATGAAATGTTGGTTAATTTAAAAATTTAAAAATTTTGGATAAGCCACATTTCTGTAAATGGAAAACATAATTTAACTCAGCAGATTTTGAGTCATAAGATGCATTTTAAAACAAGATATTATAGTATGCGAAGAGCACTGTAACTAGACAATAAAATAACATCACTAACTGTTTAAATTATAATAATATAAGTATGAATTACAAAATCAATACTATTTTGTGTAAACCATTTAAACCAAAGGAATGAACATTTTGATCAAGTTGTATAGTTAGACTAAAAAATAGGCAATGCACAGATAGATAAAACCCCAACCTGGTTACACTGAATAGTGCAATGGTGTAAATAATATAAAAGTTATAAAAAAAATGTATACATATAGTTCAAATCAATAAAGAACAAATAAATGAATATTGAATATTAAGTATAAAAGAAAAAAATGTATATAAATGTTTTAGTCAATGTTGATGTGGTGCATTACATGCGTAAGGTTTGATACGCCTGAATATTCCATTTACGTAAATACAACTCATCTATAAAAACAAATTAGTAAGTAGGTATAAAAATATATAGGTTGCTATTTCTGTTGACTGCAGCACAACCGACCTCGACAACCGCCGCCAATTCGACCACCATAATTGTATATGTATGTAGTCATCTAAACAAAAGTTATATTATAAGCATACATTATATATTGTTCATGTTAACCATCAGTTGAAAATTGCTGTCGCTATTCATAAACGACCAAATTCTTTCAATATTTATACACTATACAAGAGTAAACTAGAAATTTATATCAAATAAATGTTATTGTGGCTTGGTGTGGCACAGTGTGTACACTGAACTGTGGAAACGCACTGAGTGTACGTAACAGCCGGCGTTGCTAGTTCCCGGATGGGTGACCACCTGGGATTTTTAGCAACCAATCCTTGCCACACATACAAAACGTGTTTTCAACACGAGGACCCCCCCCCCACCCTTATTAACAACCTACAAATAAACAAAAAAATCCAACAGCTAATAGCCTAAGTTGCCGGGATCAATTTAAAAAAAAAAAAGGGGGCCAAGTGGATGTCGCTCCGCTGTACAGTAGGCTACAAGTAGATCACTGTACTATAATGGATGGTATTAAATTTGAATTCAATGATATAATATCATTGTATACGAAAAACGATTCTGAGCGGAGACGGTATGTCAGTCTAGGATATTTTAAATTATATTGATATTGTTATTTTACAGACTGCTAAGTTGAATTAATATTATTCATATTATTTAATTATTAACCTTAAATTATCAGTGATACTAGAAAAATATTATAATATATACTTTTACTCGTTAAAATTGATTTTAATATGTAATTTCGTCCAAATTTAAACTTAAAATGTCTGTAAAAAATAATTGTGTTTATATATTTTTTAGATTTTTTGTTTACAGTATGTACTATTTATTAGAATCTTTATTTTAAATTTTCAATCCTTAGTTATAAAAACTGACCATTTTATAATTGTTTAATTACAATAATTTATAATTTTCGAGATTTTGATGAATTTGGTCAAAATTCGAACTTTAAATGCTTTATAAAAAAAATTGTGCCTATGTATAATTTAATATTTTTCAACTGATATTGTATTAATATATCAGGAGCCTTGTATTAAATTTTTATACTTTTTGGCCCAACAGATAAAACTTTATTGATATTTATTGAAAAAAAAACTAATAAAATTGAAAACTGAAAATGTCCGTAAACAGCTCAAAAGATTCAAAATATATTAAAAATTAGATGGTGTATAGAAAATGCTTATATAAACATTCAGTGAAATTTTTATGCATCTACAGTTATTTGTTTTTGAATTGCAACAAAATAAGAAAATCGCTACATGAGAAATCGAATGACTATAAATCTTGTAAACATTTTAACTTAAAATGCTCTTAAAAATTTATTTTGACTTGCTTATAAACATTTTTTTATTGATAAAATTAGGCAAACTTATGAGGAATCTTGTATTACATTTTCAAACCTTAGATTTAAAAAGAAAATTTTTTATGAATTTCACAAAATAAATTGCACATTTTCGTCATTTTTACGTATTTTGTCAAAATTTGAATTTTGATTACCTATAAAAAAAATTGTGACTATGGATTTTTAATATTTTTCATCTGCCTTTGAAACTATATATTAGAAGCCTACTATTAAATTTTCAAGATTTTATCCCCAACAAATAAAATTTTATTGACATTTATAGAAAAAAAAACTAAAAAAATTGGAAACTGAAAATGTCCGTTAACAGCTCAATATAAGTCAGAATATTTTGAAAATGCTATGGTGTGTAGAAAATGCTTAAATAAACATTTGGTCAATTTCATGTCTCTACGGTTATTTCTTTTAGAGTTATACCAAAAACCAAAATCGATTTTGTCGACAATTGGTTTTCCGTAAAAATTCCCGGTTTTTCCTTAATTTTTTATATGTTTTTCACGGCGCTCATGAAAACTTTGAAAATCATGAAAATTTTAACTTTTGACCCCCCAAAGTACTAACTAGATTCACTTTCCTATCAGAAAAAGTACTATTGAAGAAAATCGAAGCATTTTTACTGTCCTAAAAGGTGATGACAGACACAAAAATAAAAAAAAATTAAAAAAAAAACACACATCATTGTAAAATCATTACATTCATCGCTCCGCTCAGAATCTAAAATGTTGGTTCTTTGCAGTGTAAACTGTAAAGTCTTCACCTTTAGTTGTCTCAATTCCATATTTTTAAAGTCTCGTGAATTTGTGTTAATTTACTTGATAATTTGGGTAATTTTGAATATCGAGTATTTATGTATATTTCTTTCTATTAATAAAACATCTCCGGAAGTTATATTTTCAATATCATCATTTTTCAGTTCCGAATGTAAAATGTTTTGATGTCATCGACTGCTATTCTTTTTAAATTGCTATTAATTTTTTGTGTAGTTAAAATATTTTCTGGTAATGGCTTATGGTTATGTTCATTAAAAATTTTTTGGTGCAACACCAACGTTCAACATCATTAATTATTAAAAACTTGTGAAAAACGAAACTTATGACCAGCAATCACTTTTAATGATTTTTTTTTTTCAATTTGAATTGTATTATTTATTTCACTATTTTTCAAGTTCATTTTCAAAAATCTCCACATGCACTCGTATAGAACGGTTATCGATGAAATTATGTGTTCATCGTATGTAATGTTACTGCAGTAAAATGTAGCAGATAGAGAACCGGATATACTCCTTTGATACAAGTCGTTATTACCCAGCCATCAATAAAAACATTATAAATGCTAGTTCTACGGATTTTCCGTCGGACGCAATTAACGTAATTAACGAAAAATACCGGGCCGCAACTTACGTATGTTGTTATCGGAATCTTTTTTTTGGGACGCAACTTACATTTACCGACCGGCGTATGTGGCATTAAGTAGGTGACCTACGTTATACCTATAATCATCTGAGAAAACTTGTTTATAATAATATAATTGTACATAGCTGCCAAGGAAATCAGAAAACTTAACACTGGAGACAGCTTTTTTTATTTATGTTCATCCTGTATATTTTATAGTATATACGGTGGTTCGTAAACACGTGCGTGCGGGGGTTCGGCGTGCGCGCTGTGTCGCGTACACTACATGATGTAAAATTATAGAGTATAGACGAACGCGCCGAGAATATTAACATGGTCCGCCGCCTCCTTTCAAACGCACCTCAAACCAAACAACCAATTACGCGTCACCCACGGGCGGGGCCGATCTCCCGGAAATAAACATATAAAATAATAATAATGTATAATTCGACTTTCCGGAACAACTCACGCGCGTGCACATTGCACACGTCCTTTATTCACCCTTCTACACACGATGTACCTACCTATATTGTACACCTCTGAATCTCCTTTGCACACACACATACACACATTATTGTTAATGTTGTTGTTGTTGTAAACGGCGGCCGACAATTACGACAGTTATGATTTATTCTCCTTTTCATTTTTACCTGTGTCACCGTTCCTGATCGTTTCCGCTGCATGCATCGGTCCGTCTCTGCACTAAACCCTGCACGTGGCAGTTTCCATCGAATGACTTTATTGAAATACATAAACATACCGAATATAAATCCATTTTATATTATTATTTCATCGATGTAGTTGAGTGGTTAAATTATTTAAAAATTGCTAAATCACTAAGAAATTTTTTTATTTAAACTATTTTAATTATTAAATAAGTAGGTAGAGATAATTAAATATCATACATTTCTAATGAATAATGATTTAGCAATAATAATTCTGTTCTGATTCTTTAATACTTTATCTTATTAGATATAATACAACAATAGTATAGTACATTTAAATACCAAGTGTGATTCTTGTATGGGTTTGGGTACTTACCTAGATACTAATATATTATTTACAATCTACAGATATAGTAATTTTGTTAACTTTTAAGACTATTAAGATGAATGTTTTTAAAAAAACGCTACTCAAAACCTACAGAATTAAATAAATACACAGATAGCTGCTGGTATCACTGTTACCAGATATAGGTAGGTACTTAGTAAATTATATACATTTTGTTATGGAATGTTAAATAGGTACCTACCTACTTATTAAATGTATTTTTCATTTTACAAATCATATCTTAGATATTATCTTCTTTACAATTAATTCTAATAAGTACTAATTCATATATTATGATAGATAAAAAGGTTGGTATATAATTATTGTATTACTAAACGTTTCTATATTTGTCACCGACACACTAAAAACACAGAAAAACATATTATACATAATAATTATAGTATTTTAAAGTAAGTAATTTATTGGTAAAGTAATAAATGTAAATTACTTTACCACTTTTTGAGTAGGTATTTAATTTTTTTTTTTTAATTTTATGAATATACATATACCATGATCCATGTTATATTTATGATTTATTAGTTTACTTTACTTATTAGTAGTATTTAGTACTGATTAGTGATTACTGATTAGTGATCAGGTACTGATAAAGAAAAATATAATAATAGATAATAATAAATTTTAAATTGTAGCAATTATTTATATTATATTAGGTAATCTATGGCAATTATCAATTATCATTTAGCACTTTCGCAGTATGCCAGTATGGCAGTATACTCTATTAAAGTCAGATTCGTCAAATATCCTTCATGTTTACATGTATATAAATATATAATAGAAATTTAAACCTGCTTAAACAAAAACACTGATTCATCGCTTCGACAGAATACAGATCTCTTTTATTCGTCTAACTGCCACAGACCCGAGTAAAACTTTAGAAACTCTACTGTTCTACTGTAAAATGGGTCGTGATCATTCCAAAATATGGTCAGAATTTGTAAAAAGCACTGTCAACGGACGATCTGGGGCTCAGTGTATTCATTGCAATGTTTTTTATAATTTTATTAATGCAACCAAAATGGAGTTTCATATATCTAAGTGCATCATGTGTCCAGCTAATATTAGAACCAAATATTTGAGCAAGCTTATCATGAAAAAGAAACTAAGCAGTGCAAAGTACAAAGGTTTCATAAATGATGATGGAAATGAAGGTTGGTATTCACTATTCTCATTTTATGCAATGTAATATTTTTTTAAATTATATTTAAAAATATCTTAATAATTACCATTTCAAACTTAGTAACTAGTGATCTTAGTCAAAATGTAGCATCAACTTCTACAACTAGTTCAGTAGCAAGAGTTCCAAAATCTGTCTTGGATGATACTGATGATAATAACAGTGTATCTGGAAGTTCAACTGTACTTTCACAATGTCCATCAGCCATTATCAAGTCCCAAAAACTTGAGCATTATTTTGACACAATGGATAAGTCTCAAAGGGTAAATTTCTATTAATATTAAACAACTTCTTTTTATAAAATAGGTTTTATTAAGTAATAACTAATGAGTGGTTTCTATGTTTTAAAGGATGACCTTGATAAACACATCGCAAAAGCAATTTATGTCACTGGTGCTCCATTAAGTATGTTGGAACATCCACTATGGCAAAAAGTTTTTGCAGCTTGTCGTCCAGTATATAAAATACCAACTCGGAGCACATTGTCATCTACCTTGTTAGAAAGTCAGTATAGTGAAATGAAGAAAAAGGTATCTGAAATTGTTTTGTCTGCCCGACATCTACATCTACAATGTGATGGTTGGACCAACATTAGAAATAATGGAATAATGAATTTTGTATTGTCAACACCACGTCCAGTTTTTTTTAAAAGTGTCGCAACTAGTGAAAATCGACATACAGCGGAATACCTTACAGATGAAATCAACAAAGTAATAATTTAATTCAATCCCATGAAATTTGTTACTCTAATTGGTGATAATGCTGCTAATGTTCAAAAAAGCTTTATGTTGCTTAAAACTTTGTATCCTCATTTAGTTCCTCTTAATTGTTTAGCACACTCTATAAATCTACTGTTCAATGATATTGTAAGCCTTCAGACTTTAGTTAATTTAAAATCAGATTGTTTATCAATTGTAAAATCAATTAATCGTTCGCAGATACTCAAAGCTTGCTTAGAGAACATTAATAAAGAACAAAACATTTTGTGTTCGCTAAAACTACCATCTCCAACAAGATGGTCTAGTTTTTTTTATTGTCTGGAAAGTTTAAATTCAACTAAATATAGTTTACAAATCTTAGCCGTCCGTGAACCAACATTGTCAGCTCCTGTTAAAAAGCTTTTATTGGATGATAGTGGTTTTTGGGAAAATGTTGACAAATGTATTAATTTATTAAAACCAGCTATGGTTAAATACATAACTTTATTAGAGTCAGATTTGCCAAATATCCATAAGTTTACAAGTATATAATGGAAATTGAAACTTGCTTAAATAAAAGCACTGATTCATCGCTTTTATCACTAACTAAGACTGGCTTAATTTGTTGCTTTTATTGAATTAATTACTTTTTTTGTATTATATCAAAAAATGTGTTTTTTATTTCTAAATTTCTATTCCCAAATAAAAGTATATTATTTAGTTTTGTACTTTTGTTTAGCATTATTTTATAAGGTATTTTAAATACCTATATTGATTACCTATTGGCTTTATTTATATAGAAAATATTTGAATGCTTCATATAAGGAGAAATAATATTTATATAGATAGTAGCCATTTGGGTATTTTATTGCTCTAATAATAAATAATAATTAATAATTAATATTACTTTTTTATTTAATTAGTAGTTGAAAAATAAATTTCCCAATATTAACATAAAAAAATAATATCATCGGTAATTTACTCAAGTAAGTTACCTAAAATTTAATTTTAGGTAATTTTATATAAATTTCTCAATATTACCATATAAAAGTAATATTAACGGTAATTTGCTCAAGTAAGTTACCTAAAAATATTGACGACCAACAGTCAGATGTATCTACAACTTACACTCTTAGCATTTCTTAATTATTTTTTTATTTGTTATTCAACTGACGATTTAAATGCTTTAAGTTTTAAGTCTTCGTTTTATAGCTCCTTCCTTGCATATCAAATAATTTGGTTCGACGATAGCCATAAATTGTTGAAACCCGGAACTTGAACAAAATGATAATGGCATTTGGTTAATGACAATCATTTTAGGTAACGCCTGGTGGATTTGTTCAGTTCTTTCAGAACTGCAAATGTTTTTATGTTCGATGCTCTTATTCATAAAAGTTCTACGTCGTTTCTTAAGTGGTGGTTCATGAAATTCTGAAGCTGATGAACAATTGGTGTTCAAAGTATTTGAAGATGATGATGAATCTTGTGTCATACCAACAATCGTATTAAGACTCTACAACTTCAAGATCGTTATCATCACAGAGAAAAATTAATTAACTATAATAATAATTAAAATTAGTCAAAAATCTTTAAATTAAAAAAAGGTTCGCTCAAACAAATTACAATTTTCAAAAATTCACCCAAACGCAAACCGTCCAATAATTACCGTGGTAAGGTAATTTCGTGATTACATAATAAATTCAAATATTTTATTCAAATAATTCTTTATTTGTGAATTATAACACCTGGTATAACATAACAAAATATATCAACACTCATTTTAAAAAATTAAGAAAGTATATGTACCTATTATGTATGTTAATAAATAGGATTAAGGTATACTAAAAAATAATGTTATGGGTAATGTAATTTCGTGATATATATAATAATTTATCGTTATGGTAGGTAATCCTGTAATAGGCTAAACTGCAAAAATATTTTCAGATACATATAGAGAAATATATTATTTTAATTTCACTATATAAGTGTAACGAGCTTAAAATGATTTATTATGTCGTAAAATTACTTACTAAAATAATTTATTAATTACTTAAAACTTACAATTTTATATTCAAAATAACTAAAATTCCAAAAACACACCTTTGATTTTGAATAGTTCTTCCAACATTATATTATATTACTTTTAAATGTCTTCTGAATGATCATGTTGACCCGCCAGCACAACTAAACTCTTTATTTGAACTTTTATCACATAAACTACAAAAAGCCCTGTTACCTTGACGTTTACCATATTGCCACACATTGGCGCAACTAGGGGCGGTGCTTTGGGTCCTTAGCACCCCCTAAGTCAAAATTAGCATCCCCTAAATAATCGTTTAAAAATTTAAAAAAAAAAGTTCAAAATTTATCGGATATAACATAATAGTAATTATTTTTATAATATAACATTTTGTTATTTATAATGTTTAATTATTGGATGTTTTGATTTTAATTTAGTAGAATTAACTATTAAGGATGCCGAAGCGGCCTAGTTCTTTTAAATAGTCTGTGCTATATATATTTGTATGGTATATTTTAATCAGTACCTACTAATCTGGTATTCCCCGAGCGCGAGTGACGGAAATATTCTCGTTATAATGACGTCTGGCGACTGGCATACGGGCAATACGCCGATACGCCACAACAAACTCAACACAGTCTACTAGGATACTAAGATTTATAGTCAATGGTGTGTTAGAAGTGTTTCTTATATTATTATTGCTAATAATAATATATTGATCGATATTGCATCGTCAATTGTATGTTTATTACGACTTACGAATGTTAATTAATCGATTTTAATCATGTTTTCAATCTTTAATTTTAAAAACAATATTAAACAAAGTACACCAACACAAAAAAATAATTTGGACGAGACTCCCGAAATTCTTAGTTATGAATCAAAAGCAAAGAAAATATGTAACCATGAACAGAACGATGGACATAATGATAATGATGATGAGAACATTCAACTAAAAAATAATGTTTTAAATAATTTGAATATACAGTTTGTTGATTTGGGTGATATTGATTCGGGACCAAAGCAACCTAAACTTCAAGTAAGTAAAAATGAAATAAATAATAATTAAGTAATAATAAAAATAAAACAAGAAATAATACGATTCTCGATTAATACATACTGACGTTTGACATATTAAATTGTTTTGACATACCTAGTGTCTTATATTATTTTATTTTACAAAAAAAAAATGTTTTTTCTAGATATTCCCACTAACAAAATTTGGACCTCAAAATAGAAGTTTTAATGCTAAACACTATAGTGAATTTGAATGGTTAGAATATAGTGTGTCTCGTGATGCTGTTTTTTGTTTTAATTGTATTCATTTTGCAAAGAATTTAAAAACTGACAATTTAATTACAACTGGATACAACAATTGGAGAAAAGTATGTTTTTTGTTTGGATATTTATTTATATAAATTAAAAATATGAGGAATGAAAAATCATTTGACATCTTATGGAATAATGTGATACAATTTTTATTAAAACATAATATTGATGTTTCACATATTACACCTGCACCTGGTTAGTAAAAAAAGTTATCAAATGAAATAATATGTTTTAAACATAATTATACTTTGGAATATACTTGGTATTTATAGAATTATTATTTTGAAATTGTTTAGGTGTAAATATGTTATCTAAAAGAAAACAAAAAGAATCTATTAAACTTAAAAGTTTTCATGTTTCTGTTACAACTGGCGCTGGAGGAAATGACATCTGTAATCAAGGTGTTGACATGAACAAAACAGTAAACAATAAACAATATTGGTGTTCTCATGCATATTATACTGTATTGGATGCAATTATAGGCCACTTTGAGTTAAGGTTTTCAAAAGAGAGTTTGGAGCTTGCAAATTCAATAGATAATTTCATTAAATTAAATATGAATAAGAGCATGGTGTTTATTGATCATTACCAAGTAAGTCAATTAATAAATACATATAAATGGAATGTAATAATTGTTTAATACAATAACATACCTATATAATAAGTATACATAATTGTTAGTAATTATTAATTTATTTTATTAGGCATTGTTTTCTATTGATAAAGAAGCATTACGTTGTGAAATGACTGTAGCACGCAACTGTGTCATACAGTTAAAACCAAATTTTGGTTTAGAAGAATTAAAAACCATTATTTCAAAAGAAGTCTATCCTAATATTCATTCCTTACTTAAAGTAGCCCTGATACTACTTATCAGTTCTGCATCATGTGAACGATCTTTTTCTGCCATGCGTCGTATTAAAAACTGGACTAGAACATCTATGACACAAGATCGTTTCGGTTATCTTTCTGTATTGCACATCGAGAGAGATATTGTTAATAATCTAGACCTCGATATTATACTAGACGAATACTCAAAGAAAGACCGTCGTATAGATTTAATATTATAGTAAAAAATGTGAATAAAAAATATATAATGTAGAAAATATAATAACATATAAATTGATTTATAATATATTATTATTAATAAAAAAATTAAAAATTAATTTTAAGTGACTTTGTTCTGGGTCTATATTAAGTATGACTTTTTTTGTTTCTGTTTTTAAAATCAATTTATACCCTCCTGTGTAGACCCAGAACTATGGTTTTTGTTTTGTTTTAGTGGTTAGTATAGGCAAATAGTGGTGTTAGGTCCAATCGAGTCACAAAAAAAACCTGGAGCTTAAGCACCCCCTACTTCAAATGTCTAGTTGCGCCAATGTTGCCACACCCAACTTTTGACCGATAACTCATCTTTAAAACCAATATAACGAAACTTCGTACAATAAATACGTGAATACTGAATACGAAGACGAAACGTCTTGTCATACACACAGTATAAAACAATCTTAAAATTGAAAAAATATTTTTACAAGCTATCAAGGCCGTATTTTAAATCGGCAATAAGATAAATTTGGGTTTTTGTTTAAAACCAGTTTAAAATAATCGTATATATTAATATAATATTACAAATAATAATAGCATAGAATTTTAATGGATATCATAATTTGTATTTTGTACCTAAGTCATAACACTCATAACTCATAGCTATTTAGATATCTTATCTAAATAATAAAAGATATCAGATTTTTAAATAATTTTATATAGGTATATTAATTATTGCCTGAATTAATAAAATTACACTGGACACAGGTGCTTACTTCACGGATAATAAATACACGGGTAACGGTCAACGGGTATTAAATACACGTAAAAAAACACGGGTCTTAATATATTTTTAGTACGTATACACGGGTTACGTGTACACGTGAACACTAATAACCGTGCATAACCACGACCCCTAGTTCCTAGTGCTATACTTCTTTTAGTTTCTGATTCCTATATAGGTACTCACCGACCTACCAAGAAAAAATTATTTTCACCAATGCATTTATGCAGGTTTGAGATTTAGATTGCAAGCGAGTGGACATTGATAATTTAGCATATTTGACCACATTGTCTTATGTATATTACCTATTTATTGATTTTGACGTTCTTAGTTAAATATTCTATTTAGTTATAAACATTGTTTTAGTTCTTCTTTCTATAAATATAAATTGAATTTTATTCATTGGTTCAAAAAGCTTGAAAATTTAAAACAAGGCTCCCGATATATTGTTACAATAGCAGTTGAAAAAATATTCAAAATACACAGGTAGGCACATTTTTTTTATAAGGATTTAAAATTCAAATGTTGACGAAATTTATCTAATTGAAAATTTACAAATTATTTCGTAGTTTACAATTTATAAAATGTTCAACTTTTACAGCGAAGGATTGAAAATTTAAAACAAGGTTCCACGTAAGTAGTTTATTTTGTAACCAAAAAATCTAAAAAATATATACACACAATTTTTTTTACAGTTATTTTAAATTCAAATATTTAGACGAAATTAAACATTTAAAAATCAAAAGTAACGATTTTAGCTATTTTGTTAACATTTAAAAATATTATTCATGAGTAATTAAAATTTCTCAAGTATATTATTATATACAAATATAGAAATATAATAATATACAAATAATATTAATTCAACTTACCTGCTACGGTGTTTATAATAATAATATAAATGTAAAATAAAATATCCTAGACTGGCAAACCGTCTACGCCAATAATCATTTTTCGTATACAATAATATTATATCAATGAATTCAAATGTTAACACCACTCATTACAGTGACTCAATTCTAACCTACTGTACAAAAGAGCATAGGCGCACATTCAGTCTTAAACTAGGGAGTGCTAAAATGTTTTACCTTAAAGTGACCCGTGGGGGGCTTCGCCCCCACCCCCACCCCTGTACAATTATGTATACCAAATACACATTATAAAATAAATTATTAATATAATAAAATTATAAATTACTAAATTGTTTTAAAAAGAAAAACGAAATATAATTTTTAATATAATTAATTTTCAATAAACAATATTTTTTCTGTCCAATATATTATAATAAACACTAAATACATTCCTTTAGTATATGAAATCAATTAACAACAAATTTGTATTATTTTATATATTATACATTTATAAATATAAACACTGAAACAATTAACAAATTAGAAAGAGATTATAATAAATCTAATTTCCTAGATTTTTTTGCGAATTTGTCGATGATATTTTCATTTTTTAATCCATTCGTAAGTTCTCTTTCTATATACAAAGATGAAAGATTAGTAAATCTAGATTGCACCAATTTTGTATACGGCGCATGGAAGAAAATGATCTTTCGCACGTTGCCGAAGAAATAGGTATAGACGTATAGTCATTGCAACTTGGATTAATTTAAAAACGTTTGGATATACACTTGGATTACATGCATACATAAGATCTTCTAGCAAATAATTTTTAGTCAGACAATTTTTTAATACCATCATCTCTGCTTTCAAACTTTCATATGAAGTTCCTAAAACATTCTGAAAAAATATAAGTATAAAAAAAAGTGTTATATTTAATTTTAACATTTATATCAACTAAATATTAATTACTTAGTGTTATACCACTTATACCAACAATGCCTTTAGAGGGCATTATGAGAATGATGAATCAATTAATCAAGGTATATTCCACATATGACATATTGACATATTATAATAAATATTATTAAAGTTAAAATTATCAGATAAAGAAAAAACAAATACATAATAATTAAATAATATCATATTTAATGTTTGTGTACTAACACATCAAACGTTTTAGGAAATTTTAAAGAGTTGTGCAAATTGTTTGATAAATCTATACCAGATTTCGAAAACATGTATATACTAAAGATACAAATTATAGTAGTTGGAGAATTCAAAATGAACTTGTTGATATTTGTGCCAGTTCCATAAAAGAAATCATACTTAATGAAATTTCAACTACTGGTTTCTTAGCTATTATGTGTGATGAAGCTAATCAATTGATTTATAGTTATGATTTATGAATAATTGCCTCACAGTTCTTATAACGACAAATCCAACGTGTATCGCAAATCCGCATTACTTGACCTTTTTTAAGACCAAGTTGTTTTTGGATATCAAGTAGTTCAGCATTTTTAGATGGACGAGAAAAATGTAGATAGGTTGCTTCTAATATATTAAATACCTTTTGTGCACTCTATAAATAACATTTTTTTCATTGGTAATAGCCAATTAGTTGATACTCACTTTCTTTTATTAATTACCTACCTTTATTGATTTGCATAAATCTAAAACAACTAAATTAAATTAAGTCGGTGTGCCATACAGTGTGTATAAATGGCTGCTGGATATCGCTTTTGGACTTGAGCTTTTACTCCGTTTAGATGACCGGACATGACACTAGCTCCATCATAGAATTGAACCACTATATGAACTATTTCTATGTTTAAATTGTGTTCTTCAAAGTAATTCATAATAGCTGAATAAATTTGAGTTGAATTTTGGCCACTGGAAACGTCTATGAAACCCAAAAATCTTTCAAAAACTTTCAATCCTACAGCATATCGTACACATATTGAGAGCTGTTCTTCTTTATAACTCCTAAGAACATAATTAGTTATTTCAAATTACATAACTCTTTGTTTTAAAACATATTTTTTCATTATTTAGAGAAAAAAGCACATAGGGTAAAGTAGGCAGTTATTGGCACCTTAAGGAAATTTCGCTCTTTACCTAACCTATATCTTGTGTTTAACCATGGTTAAACTTACTGAATTCTCTTTGACTTTATTTAAAATGTTTTTATCTTTCTAAGTTTATTATCAAAATTGGTTTAGAAGTAATAGGTTTTTTTATATTTATAGTTCTTCACAAAAATATCAAAACATTTAGTTATTGGCTCCATTGTTGAGGTTATTGGCACTCTCATCATTAGTTATTGGCACCCACTAAAATTATATGACAAATTATGTTTTAATTCTTTAGAGACTATTAGAAACTTAGTTATTTACTATTTTTTTGTTAAGAAAAAATATCTACAGGTATATAGGTACCTATTGATAAATTATTGTACTTACCATTAAATTATGTTCTTTGAACAATAATGTATAATTATCTTAAAAATATATCACAGATCCTCATAATACTTAGGTACTACCTATGCAGTGGTTGTTATAAATTGAAGGGTACAACACGATTGCGAACGTTTTACCTTTTTTATAACACGATTGCGAACGAATGACGCTTATCAGAGAATTTGGTTTCTTAGCTGAAAAACGGACGATTGCGAACGTTTTTATAGACCACGTTGCCAAGTTTACAAAATATTTTTTTTTAAATAAAAACTATTGATATTAATTACACAATGAAAACAACAACTACGTTACAAACTAAAATAAAATAAAATATAATTTAATTATAAATATTAATAATACTGTTACAAAATCTACGTGTTTATGTTATGTTAAAAGCTGAAAAATAAATAAAATAATACAAACAAAATAATGGTTTTTAAAAATTGTTTTCTACATTTTTGCTTTTTTTAAATTTTTTCCCTAGTAGGAATTACCAGTTTTTTCTTAAGTATAAAATTAGATCCTAGTGTATTTTATAATCATTATAATTTTGTAATGTTAATTCAATTTTAGATTTATCTTTTTTGGCCATAGGATTATGTACGTTGTTTTTAATTTAATTTACTATTGTCAAAGTTTGAGTTTGTGTTTTTTTTAACCCTAATATCACGACGTGTGTTGGAGGATGGGGGCATACAACTGACCATTGTACGTCCTATGAAAACTCTCTGGACCATTGGTAGTTATCGTCCGGCGTAATAGCAGAAAACCCTTATATTATTACTATTTGATTATAAATTTTAAATTATTATTTAAAAATTTGTTGTTGACTAACACCAAATCTGACAACACCGCACGATTAAAGGCCGTTAAAAACGTTCGCAATCGTGTTACCGGAAAAGGTCCGTTCGCAATCGTTCCATTCGGAATCGTATATTACCCAAATTGAATCACAAAAACCAAATGGGTATTTTATAGTAAGCCATAATTATTACCTACCCCATATTAGGTATATATTGTATAGTGATTACAATACTAAACTGTCTACAACTATTTTTTTAACGATTCCAGTTAGTGTTAGTGTATTACCTCTACACAGGTAATAGGTACAATTTACGAAAATAATTTCACATTTATAATGATTAAGTAGTAGGTCCTATGCAAAGTGTGCAACAATTTTTGTAACAATTAAAAAAATATGAATCACTTTTATTATTTAACATAATTTTTATTATAAATAAAAACAACAAAAGTATACCTAGTTAATAAAACAAATTTAAGCACCAAATAGGCAGTTAGGTTCTTGGTAGAACTTTAAATAGTATAATAATAATAAAAACATGAAAATCTTTTCAAAATTAGGTTATATAAAGAAAACAAGAAAATAATGTTTTCAAGAATAATCAAAAATAACAAAATAAGTATACAAATCTTGAGTAAGTTAATTAAAATATAAAATAATGAAATAAATATCAATATCAAAACAAGAAAATAAAACTAATTATCTCTTTATATAGGAACATATCTAACAAATTTATAATTGTAAAAATAACAAAAGTATGTCTAAATAAAACAAATGTAAGGACCAAATAGGTAGGTAGGTTCTTGGTAGAACTTTGAATAATATAATAATAAAAAAAAAAAAATGAAAATCTTTTTAAAAATAGTTAATATAAAAAAAATCAAGAAAATAACTTTTTCAAGAATAATAAAAACAAACTAAATAGGTAGGTATAAAAAAAATCTTATGCAAGTTAATCAGTATCAAAACATTAAAATAAAACTTAGTTAACAATTACCGATTTTTCACAACTTTGGCAAATAAAAAGTGTTTCATCACTACTGAGATCACAAAATGAATCATAGTTGGCACATTTTTGGTGGAATTTATCACAGCAAAAATTACATTCAATACCCAAGTTTGATTGTTCTATGTCAGTATTACATAATTTACAACATCCTGTTTTAATAATGCAACTGTTATAGATATTGCTACAAGGGTTTGGTGAACTTGGTAGTTCATCTATAATATTATATGAATCCTTAAATTGTAAAGTTTCTAAATTAATAGTTTGACTAGTCACTGTTTCTGGTTTATAATTTCTACTTAAATCTGAAAATAAATTTTTTACAATATTTCTTTTATTTGTCTTTTTTGGTTTTGCTTCTTTCAATATTTTGTTTTCTTCCCTAGTTTTCTTTCTCATTTCTTTTTCTTCTTCAATAGACCGTTTCTTTTTTTCTTTATTTTCATATAAGTTTTTCCAATTATCGATGTAATTACATATGGTACCCTTTCTGTTGTTCTTGTATCTTTTCTTTCAGGAGTCACAGGCCAAATCAAACATGACTCAATTGGTGATATTTCCAACTTTTTTAGAATTATATGATTTTTATTGTTTTTTATTATGGTGTCCGGGTGGTTAATTGGAATCCCTAAAATTTCTTTTTCTAATTCCACTTCAGAAGAACTTGTTGTAACAATAGCAGAGTTTGACTGATCTGCATTAGATTTTTCTTTTTCAAGTTCAAGGTCTACTTCGCTGTTCTGTTGATTACCTTTTAATTGTTCATAAATTCTGTATAAGATAAAAAATTCTTCAGATTGATTTTCTGTTTCAACAATGTTCTCAATATTATTAAATTTTTCTAACGTTTCAATGCCAATAATATCAGAAAATTCTTTAAGATTTAAATTTTTGATATTATTGGCAATGTTAATTGTTGTTGTTTCATTTATAGTAGAACAATAATTTTTACCCAAGCATTTTTTATAATCTTTTTGTTCTGGATTCCAAGGAAAGAGTCCACATGCTTTGAAACCGTTTATTAGGGTACTACTTTTAACAGTAGTTTTTAATACAGCATGAAGTATCGGTGCAAAATCTTTTTTTGTCACCGAACTGTGTGGATTTTTATTTCGCCATTCTGATAAACCTTTTTTCCATCCAGATTTCAAAGGCCTAAATGCAGATACATCTGCAGGTTGTAAAATACGGGTTGCATTTGGGTATAATGCAATTAAAATTATTTTTAAGTCTGAACATAAAGTACTTAATTGATATGTTAAGTGGCTTTTATGCCCATCAACAAAAAGAAGAACTGGAAATTGAATATTTTTTTCAACAAGAAACTGGTAGAAAATATTTGCTATATATTCATACAAAACTTCTGCTTTCATCCAACCTGTATCTGACCGCCCAACTCCCCAATGAGGTGGTATTGTGTCAATTATATTTTGAGGTACTTTTCAGTACGACAACATCGTTGCTATTAATAATGTGCAAAATCACGCCATATCATGCGATATATTTATTAGCGAATCAGATATTGTTAAACAGTGGCGTGAGACTTAGGTCAATAGGTCACTTGTATATAAGGCCGATTTTTAGCATACTGTCGGCACTACATTATAATATTTCTTATGTGTACGTCATGCGTTTAGTAAATATTACTTATTACTAAAAGCAGTGTAGTCATTTTTGTCCAGATCGATCTACAAACATAATCCTTAAATTCAACAAATATTTTCTTTTTCATTCCCTTTAGCGATTTCATAAATATCTTTAGCCCCTCTTGGGCCTAAGACAGTAAGACAGATTTGGTTTTAGGGCAGAGTGAAAAACCAGTTTCGTCACCATTGAAAATTCTTTCTGGGTCATTTAAAATATCTACCAATTTTTCATCAGATAAATATGCATGAATGTCATTAAACCATTTTTTTATATTTTCTTCGCTCACATTTCCACTAGCAGATGTCACATGCTCACTGGTTCTTTGTGAAATTATAGGATTTCTTTTTAAAAATGCTTTATACCAAGTAATTCCTAAAATAAATAAATTATAAAAATTAATTTAAGCTAGTGGTGTCAAATACATGACATACAGTACCTAGGTATTCAATAGGTATACTAAATACTTTATTTTTCAAAATTATAAAAATAATATTCATTGATACATAAAAATATAAAGAAGATAAGTAATCTTAAGTAGTATTAAAGGCTTATAATACATGTAAGTATAAAATTTGAATTACTTAAATTAATAAATCCTTCCATTTTTATATTTGTTTATTAAACAAAATTATTTTTATAGAAACAAATTTACTTTTTTAGTGTACCTACATAATATTTATATTTGTTCAAATTATTTGACATGAAATATCCCACACTTTACTTATAATATAGGTATAAGAATTACCTACTAATTTAAATCTCTTATATAATAAAATGCTAATAACGCTATAAGATCCGCGCGGGGCGCTGACGGCACTCCGCGTTTCTTCCATGACGACCAATCGTAATACTTCTCGCGCGTTAGCTATTTCACGTCGCCGCTCGCTCATCTCCCTCGATTTTCGTTATTTTCGTTATCGATTGACGTGAATATTTTCGAATATTACTTTTCCCGAGTTATATTCCGTACGTATTCCTTTAATAAAAAACTGCGTATGCGATTTGTTCATTTATGGCATATGGCATTTATTATTATTATTATTATTCATCTTCGATATTTCCGTGTGTAATAAAATAAAATATAACGCAAAATTGAGAAACGGTTCGAGTGTTCGAGATTCAAAAATTCAAAAAAACTGTTTTTATATACAACTACATAATAATTGTTATAATTGTTTTTATATCAGCGTTTTAAACCTATCTTCTTAAATGTTGTGTTCGCTTTAATAAATTATCATGCATTTTAATTTTATTGTTGTTATATTAAGTAAATTAATTCGATTCCGGACGTTGTGGAAGTTGCAATTAATCAGCATTTCAACAATATTAAAAATGTAAGTAGTTAAAATGCACGGATTGAATAGACATTTTTCACGAGTATTGCAGTACATTAACTATTATAGCTAAGAGTTTTAGTAGGAGGTTGGTGTGTCAATGTCGTTTATGAATTACTTCAATTCATACCTCATACCTGTACTAACCTTTACATTGGCTTACACATATTTTTTTTTTTATTTTTGCAAAACAAGAAAAAGAAAACTACATATATATATATATATATATTTTATAATAAATTAATTAAATGGTGTAGTTATGCTTAAAATATTGTTTTTATTATGTCGTTGGCATGCAAAAATGTATTATACATATTAGAATTTAAACTTCATTGTATTTAAAATGCATGTAGGAAAAAATGTAGTAAATAAAATGAGTAATGAGTACATTTTGAAAATTACATTTTTTTTTTTACTTTAGTAGTACGACCATACATGTTGTCTTCAGTATTATTCAATAACCCATATGTGAAACGCAAAATTCAGAAACGGTTCAAGTGCTCGAGATTTAAATCTGTTTTTTTGCATTTTTTTTTTTTCAAAATTTTTTCTTGGCATTACTACTAAATCGTCAGGTCGTCTATCAAATACAACTCTTTGTGGCGCAACTTGGAACAGTTCAATTTGACGCGGAACATGCGCGCCGATAACGACGCTGACTTCGCAACATGGTTGCTTCAGCTCGGGAGCGGCCAATTGTCAGCGGTCGACGGTGTTCAGGACACCGTTGAAATACCCCGGTAAATGGTATGTGAAGTCGCTAATTTGATTGATTTTGTTTTTCCGCAGCGAATGTCGTTGGCTAACGTCAACGAGTTTGCTCGGAAAATAATTTTATGTCCCAGGAACGACGAATGTAGGCAGGTCAATCGTACGGTGTTACAACGCATTGACGGAGACCACCGAACCTACACATCCATAGACACTGTGGTGGTCGACGACCCCGACGAAGTGGCCAATTATCCTAGAGTTTCTCAACACTCTGGAACCAGACGGACTGCCACCGTACAACTTAACGCTAAAGGTCGGTTCTATTGTCATGTTGCTTAGGAACCTAGATTCTAAGAGACGTCTTTGCAATGGTACACGGTTAGTTGTTACTGAACTGCGACGATACAACTTCAAAGCGAGGATGTTGTCTGGTGGTGCACAGGAAGATATAGTCATACCTGTGGTACCGCTCACGTCGAGTGGTGAAGATGACCTGCCCATTATAATGCGACGAGTGCAATTTCCCGTACGTTTGTCATTTGCTATGACCATTAACAAGTCGCAGGGACAAACGTTTGATAGAGTTGGATTGCTCCTGCCATCACCGGTATTCACGCACGGGTAACTGTATGTAGCGTTTTCCCGAGTGAGGGACTCTCAATCTATTAGAGTTGGTATGTACGGTAATGACCGTGGTAGATTCGTCACAAAGAACATTGTGTACAGAGAAGTTCTATAAGCGATATAACAGTACGTTGAAGTCCACAAGAACTTTATAAACATCGAATCCGATCTGTGTGATACAAGTCTGTGTGACACATGGTTTATAAGCAGTCGTAAGTACGACTCGAGGAGGAGAGAAAGTTCGACGACCTCCACGTGGTTCTCTCTGGATGCGGATTTTGTAATGAATACGTAACTGATGTCGAACATAACAGGATGCAACTCACACACGCTGGTGGTAAATTATTTAGAATTATTTATTTACTCAAATATATATTAACAGATAATTGTATATATTTGTATTGTTTCAGAAAGATTATACTGGAAATGACTCCATCAACGCAGGTGTAACAAAAACCCCATGAACAGACTCAACGTTGTATCAATACTGATTACTAATTTGTAACTAAACCATACTCTGTTAATCATAAAAGTTCCTACAGCTAACACTAAATTATTATTCTTTGTAAATTTGTAACTGATGTAGCACATGCATATATATATATATATTTGTATAGGTATATATACATTTAAATTGATTAATAGTAAGTTTCATACACAAATTATTATAATTTCAAAAACACATACCTACCATGACCAGTGTTTCTAACTTATTTTCAATTTTGTTGTATGTATAATATGTTTGATTTCTATGTATTGCAGTAAACACACAAATTAATAAAAAACTTTAAATATCATTACACTACACTATGTATATTTGTATTAGTATTGTTTAACAATATTTCTGGTCACCTAAGGAAATATGACTAAAAATTGTGCCACCGTTATTGATTTTCATTGTAATAATATTATGTGAGTACTGATTATTAGATATCTAATACCTTATCTAATAAGGGTAAATCAAGTGATTTCTCTTCTTCAACACTCAAAACACTTGAAGGTCCACATGAAAATGTTTCTTTATCCCTATGTTTTATTCTAAATTGTAGAGTTGACCTAGCAACTCCAAATTGTTTGGCAGCAGCTTTTTTAGAAATTCCATTGTCTACTGCCTTTATGGCTTCTATCAGATTTAAATCAGAAAATGAATTTGATTTTTTTGGCATCTCTGTTAAGCAGTTTACATTGTAAATTAATAACTGCATTATTTGATTAAAATAGTAATACATTAGGTATCTACTTATAGTCTAATTAAAATCTCAATTTGGTTATATAGACAATTCTGATAAATCTTAATGCCAACAATGTAATTATGTATTTTTAATGTTGATTCAGTTATTGCCAGGCCATGACAATAACTGAAAATCATGAAAAAAGCATACTAGTTATTGTCAACTTCTTTAAAACAAATTTAAAAATTAAAATTGATTAAATAAATTTGTTGATTGCATTCTAAATATTCTTAAAATGCATTAAATAATATCACTAACATTTAACGCTATTATACAATGGAATAAAAGCTTAAATTCATACCAAAATATATTACGAAAATAATTAATTTCTTACTTGTTTCCACGGCGAGCTGAGGCGTAGTTTTGTCTTTGTGTTTTCAATATTAATCAGCAATCATAGAATGTTGATAATTTTTGGAGCGAAAATTAATCAGTTTAACCAATTGATAAAAAAAAAATTAATAATTTAAAAGATGAAAACACTTATTTATCAGCAAAACAAATTCACTATGCCAATAACTACACCAGTGCCAATAACTACCTACTTTACCCTATTATACTGTGTTCAATACAATTATTAATAATTATTCATAAGTTAAAAAAAAAAAAAAATTACAATTTGATTTCCTTAGATTTATAGATTATTATTAAAATACCAACTTATAGCTTCATCACACATAATAGCTAAGAAACCAGTAGTTGAAATTTCATTAAGTATGATTTCTTTTATGGAACTGGCACAAATATCAACAAGTTCATTTTGAATTCTCCAACTACTATAATTTGTATCTTTAGTACCTATACATGTTTTCGAAATCTGGTACAGATTTAGCAAACAATTTGCACAACTCTTTAAAATTTCCTAAAACGTTTGATGTGTTAGTACACAAACATTAAATATGATATTATTTAATTATTATGTATTTGTTTTTTCTTTATCTGATAATTTTAACTTTAATAATATTTATTATAATATGTCAATATGTCATATGTGGAATATACCTTGATTAATTGATTCATCATTCTCATAATGCCCTCTAAAGGCAACACCTTGTTTCCCTAAAAACAATACTATGTCGATTAGGTGTGAAATGTACTGACGATTTTTTCTAATTTGCTCTTTGTGTGCAGAAGACAATTGAGCTACAACAGATCCTTTTGATTTACTTAAATAAAATGATGACAATTTTGTAACACATGCCATATGGCTAAGAGCAGTATTGTGTTTTTTTAATCGTTGACAAAGCTACAAAACAATGAATACAATACTTTGATTAATATAAAATAATAATAATTGATTGAATAATAATTGGTATATTTATAAGGATTTAATGCAAAAAAACATCCAATTTATAGTTGTTTTTAAATATAAATTATATTTATGTATTTATAGAAAAAAACAATGGTCAAGTTTCTGCAAAGTGACAGAAGAATTAAAAAAATTCAATTTTAATTAACACATTTGTGGCTAATGACTAAATAACTTTTAAAAATATTATCCAATTGCATTTTAAATAAAACCAAATAAATATGTTCATCCTTCATATATTTTGATTTTTTAAATATAATAGATAGTATGTACCTACTTATTATTAAAATTTAAAACTATAAAAGTTAAATTTTAAAAATCATACTATTAGTTTATAGGTTCAATACCTAATACAATAATAAATTAAAGCTATAAAATATAAAAATATTTAACTTGCTTTTTGCCAGTTGTTGAATCCAATTTTGGTCCAAGTATCTTCATTTCCACCAGCTCCACTAAATATTCTACAAGAGAAACAGAATACAGCATCTTTTTTAATACTGTACTCTAACCACTGGTATTCATTGAAATAGTCACTAATAAACGATCTTTTTTGATGGCCGAATTGTGTTTTGGGATATATCTATTTAACATTTAATTAGTAAAACCAAATAATAAAAAAATTATAAATTAAATATTAACAAACCGATAGCTTAGGTTGCTTAGGTCCCATTTCCAAATCACCCAAGTCATCCAACTCAATAACTGGCAATTTCAAAGCGGTTTCATCAGTCTACGAATATTTTATGTTCCATAAATTTAATAAATAACAATTAAATATATTAAAACTATGAATTAATGTGCTATAAATGCACATTTGTACTAATTCAATTTTTTTTTAAATATTGCATAAATTCCTCGATGAATTCAAAATTACATATTATTTTTTTTTTTATATATTATATTATACATTTGTACTTACAACTGTTAGATTTTTCGATGAAGAAGGAATGCAATTAGTGCAATCAGGATCATCCACATTTTCAATACTTTCATAATTGTTGTTTTTTTTATTTGTTTTATTCAAATTAAATATACTAAACATATTTAATATGTAATATTATATGCGCGTATAAAAATTAAATATAAATCACATTAAACACCAATAAAACTGCACTAATAAATATGAAATTGTTGGTAGGTATTCAATTAGAAAATGAAAAGAATAATAAAATAAAATTAATCAATGTCAGTATTCAGTAGGTACCTACTATTAATTGTCACTGAAACGAGAACACGATTGATCAACGAATGGAATAGACATGGGCGTTCTCACGGGGGGGGGGATCCCCCCATGACCTTTTTTTTTTAGGTGAAATGGATTTTCACGATTAACTGATAAGAAAATTAAATAAATGAATAATATGCAATTATTGGTATACAGATAACAGATAACAGATTACAGACCACGGTTACAGCAGGGGTACGACACTGCGTGTATTGGCAAAATCGGGTGACTGTGGCCTTGAACATGGTCTCCAGGGGGGCGTGGCATATGTTATTATTTAAATAAATAATTTCAACATCATTATCACAGTGTCCACAGAATAATAATACAATATATTATTTCGTTTAACAATAAACCAATGTAAAATTACATTATAGTTTTTAATTTATATTAAAACAAAATACTTATTCATTTTACCAAAATTTAATATTAATATACTTAAAATATGAGAAATAAATTATAATAAGTAAGAACTCAAATTACTCAAATTGTTCTGTGCTATAATGAAACAATATTATAATAGGTCAAATTGGACTTGGAATAAAATACTAGGTTTAAAGAACAAACACGTTAGAAATAGAGTAACAATGTATTTTCTTTATTCAATTAACATATAAGTATAGAAAAACTTGTTGTAATAAAAGAACACATCAATTTTATTAACTTATACAAGAATATTATATGTCCTTAAGAGGACGTGATACTCGCATGTGTTGTCTCTGTTTTACGCTCGGAAGAACAAGTGTAGCTACGTTGGTAAGGGGTCATGTGTTCGAAAGTCATGTGTTCGAATGCTGTATGGTCGAACGTTAAGTGTACGAACAATTGTCTGTTCGAAAGATTATATGTTCGAAAAGTCGTATGTTCGAAATTATCGATAAATGAAACACGAATGTTACCAAAATATTTATTATTCGTTGATTCGATTTTCTGCGTAAAAAATTAAATTTAAAAATAGGTATCAAAAAGTCGTAAAATAAATTAGTCGTTAATAAACGTAAATTTTTTAATTTAATTTTTTAGAATTTTGCAATGATGTTTAACTGTATCTGGTGCGTGAGAATGATCATTATTAATAAAACAATTATCTTGTTTATGTTCACCGTGCTCAAATATTGTCCGAAATGTTGCTCCACATCGTTTTGTACATTTCCAATAATATATATTATTTTGTTCACGTATTCGCAGTCTTTTCTTATCAAACATATATTCATAAATGTGTATTCAAATGTCTGTATACTAGCTATTTAAAAAAAAAAATCACTTACACAAACTGTATAAAATATTATTTAAAAACAACGTTCAAACGAAATTGTGTTCGATACTTTTGTAATGATGTATCAAACTGTACTGATAGATGACAGAAAAAAGAACTTTTAATGATATCTATAATGCTTTCCCCATGTAAAATCAATAAAGATAAGATTGTGTGAAATCCAATATAATGAAAACGCGATTAATGTTATTAGTGTTATTTTTGTTTAGTTTCATTTATCGACAATTTCGCACATACTACCTTTCGAACATATTATAACCTTTCGAACAGATAATCTTTCGTACAGACAATCTTTCGTACACTAAACGTTCGAACATACGGCATTCGAAAACATGATTTTCGAACACATGACACGCTACCAGCTACGTTAGTTTAAAAATTAGAGTGAATTGACTTCTTATAAAATTTAAAGGTAATATTATTATCTAGACAACTTTGTGGGTATTTTATTATATTTTAATTTTAAAGCGGGTTATGAGTATTTTAAGATGTACAAAAAATTTACAAATTTAAAATACTCATAGCTCGCTTGAAAATTAAAATTTAATAAAAAGCCCATGAGATTGTCTATAGATAATAATCTTATCTTTAGATTTTATATGAGGCCATTCACTCTTGTTTATAAGCTAACGGAGCTACACTTGTTCTTCTGGACGTAAAATTTACCAAGTCAAGCACTTGTAAGACGGAGACAACACATGCGTGTATCCCGTCCTCTTAAAAGAGATTCAACAAAATTATCAACCATTCAATGAAATATGACTGTTTATGCACTCTGCTAGTAATACTGAAACAAAACATCAAATAAAAACACAAATTTCTGTAGGATAATGTATTAAGGTACATTATTATTATATTATACTACAGAAATTATTAGTTTATTACCTATATTAAATTAATTAATACCAATAGCTGTTTTTTTTTAATTTCATAAGTTAGAAAGTATTTGTACTTTTCTGTTCCGTAAACCTGTACGTGATGCTAGACTTTCTTTGTTGGTTCTATTTAAAGTGTGATAAATTCGAAATCGTATAAAAAGATTAATCAAAAAATTTTTGGGAAAATCTTTACATGGGTGATTTAAAAACGTTGCATTTAACATTAAATCTCGTAAATTTTTACCTACATTAGGCTGACAGGCTAATTGAATGAAGTTATTATTAAAAATATTATCAACACAAAAAATATATTCATAAAAAGTAGAATTTGGCATTACCAAATTATAAAATAATGAAGAATTATTACTTTGCTCGTATGATTTAAAATGAGCATAAAAATTATTACTGGACAAACTACTATTATTTTGTGCGTAATCTAAACATATTTGGCATTGGTGAATTTTTAAGCATTGTTTAATCAAGTAACCACAAATATATGTCAGAGCATTTTGTTCAGGCAAATTTACATCTTTATAGTTATTTATGTTTTCAATAGCTAAAGGAATTTTGATTGGATTTCTTTCAGGAAAAAGGATTTTAATTTCTTCAATAGGAATTTCTTCAAGAGTGACAAGAATATCATCTAAATCTTTAACACAATTAGCACCCTCTGAATACTCAAAATAATTCATTACAAAAAGTTTTTTGAAAGTACGCTTGAACTGTATACATGTAGGGTTAATACAGTTTCCATTTTGAATTCTAGTAGAACCAAAAAAATTTTCTAAACGGTCTTGATTCAGTCTACATGTACAAATTTCAAGATTGGATTTGTCTTCATTGTCATTTGATAAATTAGAATAAAGACGAATAAGTCCAGCTATTGATATTAACCAAGAGTTAACAAATTTGATATTATATTGTCTATTTATGGTGACCCACTCATTTTTCAAAACATCAAATTTTTGGACTTCTAAATTTTTAAAATAATTAGACATACAGTTTAAAAATTTTATTTGGTCTTCAGAGTTTGTAAATGGAAGACAAAACTGTTTGGATATATTTGTTTTATCATTAGAAATTTTACTAGAATTTGGACGAGGATTAAAAATGTCAAAAAGTTTGTCCATTGAGTCAATAAATTCAATAGTATCAAAGGCGCTACAATTTAACTTGTCACAAGCAACTAGAGTAGTCATCCCTGCCACAACTGTATGACTAAAAACATGAGCTGCATATTTAACACGCATTTTTTGAAAACTGTTAGGGTTTATGTGTATATCAGTTAATTTAGGCGCCAATCGATGTACTTGAGATTTATCTATATCATAAAATTGTTTCAGATAAATTTTTTCTGCTATTTTATTTTTTGACTTGAACTGATAATTAAAAAAGTTATTTCTTGTTGCCTTTAATAGATGGGGTGGATCAAACATAAAAACAATTTCTTTACCACTAACATTAAAGTAAGGGGTTTCTGGAGTAATATGTCGGGTATCCACAAAGTTCTTAAAATTTGATCCTAAATCTGAAATCATGACTCTTACATCTAAGGATATACTATGTAATTTATGAATGCAACTGAAAATTATGCCAAGTAAATCAGCTCCTGTGCAAGAGGTTGCTACAAAAAAATACCCAATAGGTTGCTTCCATGAATCATTTAATCCATGAATCATAATAACCATAACTGACTTCGCTAGTTCACTGCTTTTAAATGAATTAGTATTGTGAAAACCTATGATTTCATCTTTTTTAATATCATAGTAAAGAAAAGATTTAACAGACATTTCATCTACACACAAGACACATTGTTTAGACTTAGGTTCCATGGATTTTACTTTCATTGCTAAAACTGTAAACAAAAATTCATTAAGACCAGGATTTATTTCATAGTTTTCAGTAGTTCTCTGTAAAGTTCTAGGTGAAGGCAAATTCATTGATTTTTGAAGAAATCTATACACTTTAGGGCCTAAAAAATGTATCATGAGTGCAAATTGTTTTGTCTCGTAACAATATCTACGACCTTTAGAATGGTGTAGAGTCAGTTTGGATTGAACTTTAACAAAATTTGAAAACCCTTTATTAAGGAATTTATCACACATTAATTGAAAATGTTCTAACGAAGTCAAAGTTTTTTGGTTATCAGCATAGTTTTTTTTTAAAATATTAAATTTTTGTCTAAGTTCATTATACTTATTTTTTTGGTGACTTAACATTTTTTGGAGCTTCTCTTTCCTTGGAGTACGACTGGAAAGGCCTTGGGTAGTCTGACAAGAAGAACTGGTTGATGATGCTGTAGAGGCTACTGAACTGTAAGAACCAATTAAACTTCTTGCAACTGATTTTGCTATAAAATAATACATAATATTAATTATATTATATTATCACATGATTTAATAAAAAATGTAGTTCAAGTGTATGCTTACACTGAGGGGTTGAGGTTGATTGGATCTGTGACCAATCAATTGGTGAACAATGTTCTAAAAAAAATAAAATAAAATATTAGAATAATTTATACACTAATATAATACATAAACAATAAATATGAAATATAATAAATTACCTGTAACTTCCGCCTGAGGAAGAACTGGTTCCGAGTTGATAGATTCATCTGAAATATTGAAATAGCTTTACATTACAATATTATACAATTTGGAATTTATTATTATATTATTTTTTAATTTAAAAATAATTAGTTAAAGTAACATAGGTACCAGTGATTTCCTGTTGTTCATTCAAATATCCATTCCATTCAAATTTTGATGGAACTGCATTTGGAATCAGACGAGTCCCTACAATCTGTGACTCATCAAAATGCCTTGAACACAATTTGTAGTGCCGAAAACAAACATCTGGGTCCACGTCAATCAGATCATTTCGTCGACATAAAACAGCCCACTGCTTGCATCTGTATTTAAAATGTTAAAGAATGATTTCAATTTTAAATGACAATGAATAAATAAAATAAAATGAGTATAGGTGATGGAGGTGTTGCTACAGATAATGATTGTTATAATAATATTGTTCTGTGACAAAATTAAAGGCACTTACCTTTCAGCCGACTTCGGAAAACGATGAAAGCTGATTTGGGATAATGGCCCATATTTGTTAGGGCATACCACACACTTTACAACCATAATTAATTGACAAATGCAACTATTAAATTTTCAAAATTGAATTATTGAAATAATATTGTTAAATGTTAATACAATAACATACACAAGGAAAATTGAATAATAACATACGAAGACGGATGGCACATACAAAATACCAAATATACAGGTGGTTAATGCCCATTGGCCATTGCCTTGTATCCGTTTTTAAGATTTCGTAACAAAGAGGGATACACGTTGCCAACGTTCTATCAGATTACGGATACGGTGCAATTTATAGAGTCCAATACTTCATACCGTAGGGATACGTAAACCCACACAGCTGACCGAGTGTCTATTTTATATTGTTCTGTGGTTACAGTAATCTAATATTATATTGTGATTATATTGATATTTGATGTAAACAATAAATAATTAGTCTCACGATACCGTTGATTATACAAGTGATAACATATTTTCCAGTGTTTATCAATTGATTTTAGCGATTTGCATAGTGTATTGATTTGCATACTGACTTGTAATTTTATTTTTGTATAAAAATATATTATATACTAAATATGTTGTTCAGGTTTTCAGTGCTTATTTTCCGATGAAATTGAATATGATTCATTTGAAGAACTTGTAAAATTTTATTTGGACTCAGACATTCAGATAGTAATTGCTGAATTAAGTATATGGCAGTCAAAACTGAAAGCAGATAATAAAAATCCTAAGGCAGCCATAGATGCTTTACGTTTATGTAGACAATCAATTTTATGAATAAATATTCATATCCCCCCCCCCCCCAATAAAAATTCCTGAGAACGCCTCTGGGAATAGACTATCTTTGATATATCTATTCTTATTAACTGTGTAAAATTAATAGAATAATAGATGATTGAAAAATTCTATATTACAAACTATAAATAATTTTAATTATATAGTTATTTTGATATCAATAAACCATCATACTGGTAAACAGTGTACAAAAACAAAATCCTATTCAGTATTCCAGTAATAAATACTAAAAATAAACCCGAGTTAAAACAGCCTATAAGATAACATGCATTATAAATAAGTACCTAACACAATAACATCGCAAACCCAATAACCAATACTGTATAAATATAATATATATTTATATATATATGAAGTATGTATATCTGTGGCATAATGCATTACCAATAACAGTAACTGGTAATTGGTATTAAATTATTCTTATAAACGCAAATTTACACTTTAAACAATATTTTTAGCTTAAAATTAGCTGGGGGTGCTAGTTTAAGTTTTGGGGGTGCTAAGCACTCCCTGGCACCCCCAATGCAGTAGAGCAACACTCACTTTTTTAAACTATAATATTTTGAAATTATTTTTAAGTGCCAGTTACTACACAATTAGGTTTGGATAACCTTTTTTGGCCAACCTTTCAATATGAATAATGTGGAACTCATAATATAATCTATTAAACAAATTTAATTTTTTAAACCTACCTATTTTATACAATTGTTGTTCGGTGCGTATCCCAGTATAGACTTTACCCTCACGTTTATCGTAATCCGTCGCAGATAATGTTCACCGCTCGACCGTTCCGATATCTCCGGAGAGGGAACGTTATCGGTGTGCCGCCGACGGTCTCTTCCCCGCCGCCAACGTAGTACGCTGATCTCAGTTTTCGCAACCGCACGTCGCATAGACGCCGGTCCTCAGCCGTCTTAAAAAATAGCGTTTTGTTTTGTCGTCGTCTGTGTGTCCGATATATGTGCGAACCGGTGCGCCGTCGCCGTCAATATCCGTTCGTGATTCCGTGCCCGTCCGAGCCGTTTTGCTCACCATAGTGCTCGCGTTTGTCGTCAAATCGTTACGACAGCGTTCGCACCTCGCTAAAGTTCGGTACGTTTAATTCAGCCGCCCGTAGCCCCTCGCGCCACGCGGTCGGTCGTTCCGACTGGTACGTGTACCTACCAAGTCGTCCGAGCACCCCGCACCTTCGCGTGTCACGCCCTCGCTGTGACCGCGTAGCATTTCGGATACTGTCATATCCATCTCGGTCTCGCTTCAGAATATTCACACGCACATCGGCGCCCGCACGCGTAGTAACGAAACCGCCGTTGTCACCCGCACGCGCATTCAGTGTTGGCCGTCGTCGGACGACAATCTACGCACGCACGCGTCGACCACCGATCGCGGATCAGCTGTTCACCACCGACGCAGATTGTCCGTATCAGGTCGTACCGTCTCCGATATCAATGTTATTATCATCCACCTGTATTATTATTATTATTATTGTTTTACGCCCGTAATACTTTGTCACTCGAGCATTGAATTATTTCTATAAGTGTTATTATTTGTCATTATTGTCCCGTTATATTGACGACCGTGTGTGGTTGGTCCCCACCTACTACTAACATAGTTTTTTAAGCCTTTTTCCCTGTAGCTACGGTTAATATACGTCATATTTATTTGATATTTTTATACAGCAACTCTACGACATTGTTATTTTTCCATTTTCATTTTCCGTCACCCACTTTTAATTTTCCTATTACAGTCCACTACGATCGCTTGACAATTAGGTACCATATACGCTAACATAATTCGTGAGCGGGCAATACCTGACGACCACATTTACGCCGTCGAGCTGCACGGTTGATCGAGTTCAGGTTGCCTCCACACAATTGTTTTTATATTATGTTCTGTATTTATTTTATTTACATATTTATTTATTAATTTCATGACATACTGATAACTAGGGAACGGATTTATATGTAAATGCATATTTTTATTAAAACAAGATATTTAAGAATCGATAAGAAATGTTCATGATTTAAATCATTCCTATTAAAATGATGCTACTTTTATTTTACATATTTTTACATATTTTGGTATAATTACACATTTTTACATATTTCACTAATTTGTAAATATTTTTAAACATATTTTATCATTTCATCGTTCATACGTTTTCAAGCCATAAAAAACAGGCATTATGAACTGTGATGATCCACGTGGAGCAAATATTTAGTAGTTTTTATAGTCGTTATCTTATAATTTTCATAAAGATATAATAGATATCTTAATATAGTATACATTTATATACGATTGACAATCGATAGCAGACGGGTTGACAGGCGATAGCAGTAGGTTTTTATAGTTAGTGTTAGGCTATATTGATTTTAAAACAATCAATGACATAATGAGTGGCAGACACTCTTCTAAAAATTTGAAATTATCGCCTTCTGATATTATGCGCTTCAAATATGCTTCAATTACATCGGTTGATGTGGAACGATCATTTAGCCGTTTTAAAAATATTTTGAGACCTAATAGGCGACATTTCACATTCGATAATTTAAAAAAAATTGTAATAATTCAATGCAACAAATCATTTTGATAATTTAATAATTTTAATAATTTTAATAATTTTAATTGTATTTTTTTTTTAATTTAATTAAATTTTTTTCCCACATATTTGGATGTTTTTAGCACATATTTTATAAATTATACTTCCATATATATTATATATGTACATATTTTTGTATTTTTATTACATATAAATCCGTTCCCTACTGATAACTATTCAGATTATCTCGACAGTTGAACTAGGTAGGTATTATTCTATTAATCTACATTTATAGTTAAATTTGGAACTAATGTCTAACTAAATATAACATATAGAAAAATACCAAATTTGGTTTTTATTTCCATTGTTTTTATTTGTTTTGTTTGTCCAATGATTTTTGAGCACAAGTTGAGTGTGTTAAATATTAAAATTAAAAAATTTCTCATAACTAGTTACATAAATAGGTTATGATCAGTTTCGTCCAACGTAACCTGAACCATTGCAAAGTGGCCCAGGACCTACTCATGCAATACATATTTGAGCAGAAAGTAAATATCACCCTAATCAGCGATCCTTATAAGGTAGATCTTCAGTCTACTAGATGGCACGCTGACTGCGGCCTCTCCAGAGCAACCATATTCGTCCCTAGTAATGACATCACCGAGGCCAATGTGTTACATGACCCTGAGTTTGTTCCAGTCGCTCTCAACGGGGTACAGGTCCTTAGCTGCTACGCCTCTCCCAATAGGAGGCAGGACGTCTACAACAACTTCCTACAGAGACTTGAAAATAGTGTGAAATCAATCCAAACAGGCGTTCCCGTTCTGGTTACTACCGCCAGATCAGCCGCCTGGGTTAGTAACAGTAGAGGAGAAGAACTTGGTGCCCTGCTAGATACTCTGGACCTGTTAATCATTAATACTGGTTCCGTGCCCACATTTAGTCGGGGTGCTGGGTCCGTAGTAGACATCACAGCTGCGTCTGAAATGCTAGCTCAACGCATAAACAGTTGGAGAGTTATGTCGGACGTGTTCAACAATATTGACCACCACTACGTCCAATTCACCTTGGGCAAAACCAGACTTAGAGAGCCTCAGGCCACGCCGATCGAATCTACAGGCTGGGTCACTCCTGGCGGAATTGAGTTAGACTCACTCCTCACAGGCATTCTGGTGACGGGATGGATTGACCCAACACCCATTGATAAACTAGAACCCAACAGGGCAGCGGTGGCACTCGAAAAGCTAATAACAGCAGCCTGTGACTTCTCAATGCCCAAGAGAAGAACCCCTAGGTCGGGAAAACCTCTTGTACACTGGTGGAACAACGAAATAGCTAAGCTAAGATAGGAGTGTGTAAGCACCAGGCGGTGGAAAACAAGAATGACAGCCCGCATACACCAGCTGAGACAACGGGCAATAGATTCTGGAGCTGACTTTGACAACACCCGTGCAGAAGCCAAGCTGGCGAGGTCAAATGATGAGCACCGGAATGCGAAAAGAGAATTGATGATCACTATCCTACTAAGCAAAAAGAAGTGTTGGATGGACCTCTTAGAGTCAGTGGAAAGGGATCCCTTTGGAAAACTGTATAAAATGGTCATGCGTAAGCTGGGCGGTGGTCCTCCGGCCACTGTAACGATGGAACCGCAATGCCTACGGACAGTAGTGGACACGCTGTTCCCAACTCATGACGTCACAACTGAGTTACACGAGGGGCATCTGGAGGTGCGAGACTCTGAGCTGTTCTTAACCCAAGAGGTTAACGACGCTATTGACGCAATCAGAGCTAGAAATAAGGGTCCTGGACAGGATGCAATCACAAGTCAAATTATATGGTCAGTGAACCAAGTTTACCCTCAGTTGTTCATCACGATGTTGAAGAACTGTATCACCAATGGAACATTCCCGACGCGGTGGAAGGAGGCTCAGGTAGTACTCCTCAGAAAAGGCAACAAGCCGGAAGGTGTGCCATCTTCTTACCGCCCCCTTTGTCTCCTCAATGATGTTGAAAAAGTCCTCGAACGCCTCCTGAATTCAAGACTGCAAAAGAACATTGACCTTGGTGAAGGTCTCGCGGCAAATCAATATGGCTTCAGGAAAATCCTGGCGACGGACGACGCGGTACAGAAGCTACAGAATACAGTCGCGGATGAAGTAAACAATGGATACTTCTGTGTGGCAGTAAGTATAGACATAAAAAATGCATTCAACTCAATCAGATGAAAAGAAGTCATGGATGCCCTCGAGCTATGGTACGTGCCTCCGTACCTTTTTTTTTTTTTTTTACATTTGGAATCGAGATCTGGGGCACTGACGTTAGTCATTTCACCCCCCAAATCCCATCGTTTATTGGCTATAAACATACATCAGAATATGGCCCGAGGCAGGGACAGTCCCCCTGCTTGGGACCTCACAATCGTTTAGTTTGATTTACAAAATTTGAGGGGCTCTACCCCCTCTATTTTCGCTTTCGGCGCACAACATGAGTTAGCTTAACTAAATTTCATTATGGAAGGGGGAGTCTTTGTATCCTATTTTCTTCCTCGGTCTTCTTTTTAAGGAAATTGTGCACAAACCCGTTGATTGTGTCCCACGTGCGGCTATCCTTCAGCATGTGATCCGTGAAGTTGTCGGGTCCCAGTGTTCCTCCAATCTCCAACTCCACTCGGAATCTTCTGGTTTCCCACGCATCGCAATGGAAAATTGTGTGTAGAGCATCGTCAGTGTGGTAGCCGCAGTACCAGCACCCTGGGTCATCAAGCTTCTTGATCTTGTGCAGGTAGGATGCGAAGCATCCATGACTCGTTAGCGCCTGTGTCAGCCAGTAATCCATGGATCCGTGCCTCCTACTTCTCCAACGCGAGATGTCTTTAATCAGTCTGTGCGTCTATCTACCCTTGGCCTGGTCGCTATCCCAGCGAGACTGCCACGCCATAGTCAGTACATGCTCCGCTTCTATTTTGGCTTCTCTAGACTCTGGGCTCAGTCGTTTCTCGTATATTGTTTTCTGTTTTAGCGCCTGAACATCTATTGGGGGAATTCCCGCGATGACCAGCACAGCGTCGGTAGACGTAGTACGATAGGCTGTCGCAACCCTTACCCTTTCACTACCGAATTATTTTTTTTTTGAAAAAAAAATATTTTTCTTAAATTTTCTTTTATTTTATAACTAAAATGATCTACCTACCAAATTTTAATGTTCTAAGACAATCTGGTCCGACGATATTTGAATGCACATTACGATGTGCACTGGGAAAAAGTAACATATCTATTTTGCACATTATAATGTGCAATGGGTCCCCTATTGGATAAAAATCAGTACATTGTAATGTGCATTGGAAACTGCACATTTTAAAATAGTTTTGATATGAATGACAACAAAATATTATTAACAACATTTGAAAACTTTAAAAATAACTTTTTATTACCTAACTTAAAAATATTTAACCTTTTAAACATTTATATTTAACTTACTTCATAAAATAAGTTCAAACTTCAAAAATTAATAGTAAATTTAAAAAAAAAACAATATTATTGATGAAAGTCGAAAAAGCAATTTGTTTTTTTGGTAAAACAAAGATGGACGCGACATTTTGTACATTGGACATGAGTTCTTCCTCTGCAGTTCATCCGTTTACACCTGATGGCTTCTTTGCGTTCGTCGTACATAGGGCAATGATGAAACCCGTCTTGTGTTACTTCTTCTAATATTTTGTATAGTCATATCAATAGGACCATTATCAGCATCATTTAATGTGTTTACGTCAATGGCATTCACTTCTTCTTCATCGTCATCAGCACCAATATCGTTCATCAAATCCATAAAGTCGTCATTACCTACCTCATTGAGCAATTGCTGCAATTCGTTTTCTGGAAAACGTTCCTCAGTACAGCTGCCACTTGATAACGATGACAGATCAGAATCTCGTCCATCGTTAAGAATTGCTAGCAATTCTTCATCAAATAATATAGCCCTTTTGGCCATTTTAATTTAGTAAAAAAATAATTTACGAAATTAAAAACAAATTAGCTTTTTTAATTGTGTTAGTGATAACATATAAATAATATTATGTTTATTATCATAATAAAATATCTGTTGTTAACCAATTCACATTATAATGTACACTTGTTTCCCGCAATTTTAACGGTTCCTGGTATGTAACAATAGACAATGGTTTAAAAAATATTATTCTTTATCAACTGTTTGATATGAATAATAAGTGTAAACATTTTAGCGGTTAGCCAAAGAGATTAGATAATCAAAAAACTTAAAAAAATTATCAATTTTTGTCATACACAGATTTTTCTTAACAAAATAATAAAAAAAAATAGTTTTATCAAATTTGAACGGCTTAAAATGTTTTGTTTTAATATTAAACATATGTTTTCTTATCAATCTATACTATTATCATAAATGAGGCGTTGACATGGAAAAGGTACTAAGTCATAAAAACCAAATTTTACAGGAGAAGGAAAAAACTGATTTTAGCATATTGTAAACCTTTTTTTATTAGAAAAAAAACTTTTTTTTAACACAAATTTCTCACTTAAATACTTACAACTTAATTTTAATTAAAAACGAAAATATAATAATTGATATTTATAAATAATATGTGTATTAATGTTCTTTATTTCTTATTTTTTATTTACAAACATCTCGATAGAATGCATGGTATTTTTCGTCCAAAAAATCTAACATTGCAAGAAGGTCTTTTTTCTTTGGTTCGCTTATGGCTGTTTCCTTTTTTGATGCACTCAATGCCTGGATCCTTTCGACAGACTTAAATGAGTGTCTCTTTTTGAATATATTGTGTGATTTCCAAGGTTCAAGTGTATTGAATGTCTGCCGAGTTTTTATCATAGGAAAGTCATCTCGCGAAATTCTTATCCAACTCAAATTGCTAATTTTAATAGGTGCTGTATTTAAGAATGTATCATATTCTTTGGCAAAGTCATAGAAATCATCTGAGGTCATCATGACAACATTAAATGGTTGAAAATGTTTAGCATCTCTGACCATTGATGCTACTTCTTCAGGAACCATTGTTGAGCACACTTTTTTCCTCTTCTCGATAATCCTGAAATCTCTGTCACATGGCATATATGAATGCCCAGACACTAAAAATTTAAGGTCAATGGTATCAAAATATTTTTTGGCAACAGCGTATATTAACACCATAAGTATCATCCGATTCTTATTTTGACCAGCGCAGTTATCGCACCAAATCTGCAATTTTTTTTTGTTGTCATACCAGATGTAATAGCATTAAGCAAGCATGAAGCAATCTCATTCCCACCACGACCAGCTATACCCTCATGCCACATGCACATTATACTTTTACCCGTATCCCCAATGTGAATACATAAGTTATAGTTCGACAGCTGACGATTATAAAACATGTTAGAATGAGTGAGTGTTGGAGTGAATATTACTTGTTGCATATCCATGCTTACAGTACACGTTTGGCTTGAGGGCATTTGGGATTTAGTATTATCATCGTTTAAAAGTTGCGTGGCTTTCTCAGCTTTTCTTAAATGCAATTCTTTTTCTGCTATAATTTTGAACTTATTGATACTTTCCTCGAAATTGATTTTATTTGTAAGACGGTCGCAAGTAGCGCAAGTGTCAGCTCGAGGGCGATGGAATGAAAGCTTTGGAAATGATTTTTTAAAAACTCTACGATAAAAACGTTGGTCAATATTAGTATCAGGGTGTGTTATTTTGAATGCGCGATATAATCTATGAATATTTAGATCTGGACTCAAAAATAACTTGCTGGTTTTGCGACGAGAATAGTGACTCTCTTCAGTTGGGAATGACCTGACGTGAGCCTTGATTAGTTCTACATCCTGAAGCGTGTATTTTGTTTTATGAATATGAGATTTTGGATTTTTTCCTCTTGAATTTTTGTATATCATGTCTCCCCTTTTTTTTTCAATTAAAGTTTTAACACGCCTAATCGATAAGCCTATAATGTCCCTAAAAGATTTGTTGCATACTTGAACATGACCCTCGTTGGACTTTGGTAAACAATATGTGACGGATACCTGTCTTTTTCTCGAAACCACGTCTTCTTTACGTGGTCTCCTCTGTTTAACAGCTGTTATGTTTATTAGACCATAAAGAAAATTACCTTGATTATCAGGTGTTTGCTTCCAAAATTCAGAGTGAAGCGTTCGTACCTCTACCTCAGTAAATCTACGGCAATTGTATTTGCATTTACAAGCAGCCTATATATTAAATATATATTTATTACTTATAAGAAGTAGTGTAAATAAGCGTGTAAGTAAGCATGTAAATAAGCATATAAGTACCTACAAAGTTTTAGATATAATAGTTTTAATATATTAATCATACATAAAAAAATAACTTACCATTTTGAATGGAACAGTTTTTGTAGACATTGTAGTACATCAATTTTATCCACGCATATAAAATATATTATATTATTTAAGTCAAAATGATTAATGATTATTAATTAATCAATTTTAAATTGATTTGTGATTGATGATATTAGACAATATTTGATAACAGTGTTCGTATCAATAAAAACATTATCGTACATCGATAAACACGTGGGATGACTTAGTACCATTTCAAAGCCAAACCACGATGATTTACAACCAGTGCCATCTTGTGTTCAACGTAATTATTAATATTTAAAGAAATTTGAGTTAGTTCTTTTTCCAGGCCATTGGCATATGTATTTAGTACCTTTTCAACGAAAAAGCGAAAAATTGATTTTTTTTGACTTAGTACCTTTTCCATGTCAACGCCTCAAATATTAAATGCGCACAGAACAAATAAATCACAACTATATTCAGCGCACATTGTAATGTGCATTTCCATCTCTGAACCTTAGCAAGGTCAGACATTCCCTTTTTGCTCATTGTGTTTGCCCACACTGGCGCACCGTACAGAAGCATGGAATGGACCACATTTGACATAAGCGTTCTTTTGGCCTGTGTAGCAGCACTCACATTGGGTAAGATTCTGGCCAGATTCTGTACGGCTTTGTTTGCTTTTTTACCTTTTAACCCCATCAGTAGACGCTCGCGACAAGACCATCCGAGAATGGAAAAAGCGGCTACGAAATGTAACTACTGGCGTATGGACAACTGAAATCATAGGTGACATTGAGCAATGGTGCAGACGACCTCACGGTCAACTAACGTATCACGTGACTCAGCTCCTAGATGGACATGGTTGCTTTGATAAATACCTCCACGAAATTGGTAAGGAGGCCTCTGGCACCTGCTATCACTGTCGGAGTATATCAACGACGCCAAGAACACACTCTTCCATTGCAGTGCCTGGATATCGGAAAGGAGCCACCTGGAGCAGGATCTAGAAAGCCCGCTATGCGCCAGGACCCCAATAGGAATCGCAATCCAAAACAAATCCAGATGGGTGGCGTTTGAAACTTACTGCAACACGGTGATGAAAAAGAAGGAAGAAGCTGAGCGTATACGGCGTGGCGAGCAGTTGACAATTGTTCGATAATAAAAAATAACTAGTTAAGATAAATATATTGTTGGCCGAAGGCCACTTTTTAGATGGCGTAGGGCTATCTGTTTATTTTGTGAACCACAAATGCGGTCAAGTATTGTATACATGTTCATATTTTTTTGTTGATATGTAAATAAACGATGTAGAGGAGCTGGCGTTTTTGGCCCTCTACGATACCGTAAAAAAAAAAAAAGGGTACATAAATAGGTAAGTATTGTACAAAACCAACTATAGGACACAAATAATATCCTTATCTTTAAGTTTGATCATAGGTCAGTTCACGACTCACGTTAATATTTAAACTAATAACACAATCAAATTAGAACTGTTGAAAGTAAATTTGTCGTGTTGTTGGTAAGATGGAGACAATACTTAACACAATAGGTACACGTGTGTCGTCATTTTTATTGAGCAAAGATGCGTGCATTATATGGATAAGTCACAGTTGTTACTTACCTAATCAAAATTAATTCGTATATTATTATTAAGTATCTTCTTAATTTTTTGGTTGAAATTGAACTTGCCTGTATTTGAATGAAAATCGGCGGCACTGAGCATGCAAATTTGATAATTATTGAAATTATGGAAGTTACATACATGTATTATTATATATAGGTAATGATTTAAAATCGTTTCATAAAAATAAAATAAAAACATAAACATCAATCATTAACTATATTAGTATATTATATTCATTCCTATAATATAGTTATATGTACAATCACTTTATAGGTAGGTAAGATATACCTACTTGTAAGTGTTACTGATATATTATAATATAGTTATCCTACATGAAAAAAAAAAATACACGATTATATAATAGTGATTATTCGTTGAACAGTCAACTGTAGGTATATACAAAAAAATAATAAAATTACAATAAGTAATTAAAAAACATAACAAAATATATTGCTAACGACCCGATAAAGGAAAACAAATATCAACGTAAGTTAATAATAGATAATATTTTATTAAAATACAATTAGTTAGAGGTACCTAAAGAGTAGATAAATAGTGAAGCCGTGTGGGAGATTAAAAGTAGACGTTAAAAAGTATGTCCAAACCACGATGTAGAGAAGATAAGGTGATAACACTCGGGTTGGCCAGGAGAAAAAAAAGTGGCTTATTTTTCGACGGCAATTTTGTAGTTTAAATAATATCCACCAGGAGCACTACAAGCTTCGAAGGCCGAGTATTTGAATAATTGCTTTAGACACTATGTATTTTATTCATATGTGTATTTTGGTTTATTCATAGATAAAGGATTAAATAGTTTTATTGCAATGAATAAATAAATGTGACTTATAAATTATATCCTGATTTGGGTAGTATTTTTTCAAATTATATAAATAGTTAACTAGATTTATTACTATGTACTAACATAAACAAATGTTTTATTTTATTAAAATTATAATTATATCCTATAAGAATATTGTAATATAGAGAAATTAATATACATATAATATATTTTTACAAAAGTTTAAGATTTCATTAACCCTATATGTACCCAATAGTTATTTATTCTTATTAAATTATAATATTTAAATTCAAAATATTAGTATCAGTATCTTGTAAATTACTTAAATTGGTTGAATGTACAAATAATTTATCAAAATGTATAAATTATTAGTAGGAGGTACCTAATAATAATATATTATTGTGGATTAATGCTATTTATTAATTATCTACTTAAAATGTATAAATAACCATGTAAATATTTTTTTGTCTATTGTGGTCAAAGTACCTTTGGAGTTCAAAACAATGAAATCTTTTTCCCTTCACTTTCATTAGTGTATCCTGACTTACAGCCTGGTACATAGCATTTATTCGGCATTTTTAATTATTTAATTTAGTTAATAAACTTTGAAAAAAATAATATTTATTGTTCGGTAACTCAACAATCAATAGTATTTAAATGGACAGTTAATACATAGTTCTTACAATAATTCTAATAAGTTTGGAACAATATTTGGAAGGGATTTGTATTAGGGATTAAATATTATTTGTTATGACTGAAAATCTACCTCTATACCTTTATTTTATTGAATTCGTGACTATATTATATTCATTTTTAAATACCTATATCAACTTACTAGTATGATATAAGCATATTACATAAGATTTATGAAATTTGAACAGTATTGGTAATTAGTATAGTCTTTTCTTTATTTAATGTACCACAATAGCAAATAATTAATATGACCGGCCTTCGAGTAATGTGGCGGTGCCTGGCGGTATTCATGTTAACTAAATTCGAGCCGTCAAAAGTTGTGCCACTTTTTTCACGAAGTGTTATCAGTTATCACCTTATCTTCTCTACATCGTGGTCCAAACATACTATTAATTATATTATTCGTAGGTTCACTACCATAGTCAAACGATATTATTTAGGTACATATTATAGGTAACAGGTAGATATGACCTATATTGTATTATAATACCCCCACACCACAGCAGGGGCGTCATTTCATTATTTTAATATTTTAATTATGACCAGCCCATTAAGTATACAACTTTTAAGTACATATTAAAAAAAAAATCGGTCGCTTCGCTCGCTAGGTTTCCTAACTATATATTATAATTATATACACTGAACGCGCTATAGTTGCGATTCTCCCAATGCTGAACAGCTGACTTTTGGTAATAAACTATGGATAAATATAAATATAAATATAAACTATGACATCAATCTGGAGACCAATTTCTATACGATGTTGAGTAATCTGTATATCTTAAATCGTTATACTAAGTAATAATATAACTTATAAGGTATATTCTTTATCTACACGAACTTTGTAAAATTGTACTCGTCTTATCATGTTGTATCGTGGCCTGTATTGACTCTAGAGCCGATTAATGTTGAGGTGGCAGTCGGCACACTTGAACCCAGAAGCCGGCTCAAAGCTACTTTAAAATCTAGGGTTGGGCAAATGCATACTCCTTACTCCCTTCCCCCCAAATGACGCTCCTGCTCCACAGTGATTATTTAAATATGAACGCCTATAAAATATTATAGTGGTTAGTTAGGTACCTAACCTATGCTTATTTGAAGTCCAATAATAATAATAATAATAATAATAATAATACGTACTGAAAATAATTTAAATATTACGATTATTATAAAATCCTAACAATTTTCATATAATGCGTACATACCTAACATTTAAAATGGTACCGAACTATACAATTCTACTAATATTAGAAGAAAAATACATGCAACTAAAAATCTCTACTATACATTAATTTTTATCAGTGTGCAAGAACTGATCAACTACCAAATACCAACTTATTTTCTTTAATTTAACTTAACTTTCCTACATTTCCTACCTACCTTTGCATCTACTTAAAACTATTTTATAATTAACTATCAAAAACAATGTTCGTGCCCGTAATCGGTTTAGTGAAAAACAATATTTAGTAAAAAAAAAAACAATTGATAGTTGTATGATATATTTAAAAAAAATATCAATGGAATATTATAACTACGCATTGGATTGTTTCGGGTATTTGCTTATATATTAAAAATATCTCGAGTTGCACAACACCAAAATCTTAAGTAAGAATGATATTTTATTAAAAAGACGTCGCCGACAATGTTCAGTTTCTACATAAAGACACTGACGCTGTAGATAGGCTTAAATTGATTGAAGAGCAATTAAAGTGATAAAATACCTGAAAATTAATTAAATTTTGTAAGTCGTTTAATGTTTTTTATTTTAACAAACAGTTTCAATCGTTTATATCAAGATGTTTATAATTTATAATTCTTAAAAAAAAATGTATACAAGGATACCTTAAAATACCTACCTATAAGCATCTAACGTGTGTATGTAAATTCATAATTCTAATGAGATTTTAGAAATTTATTTTTAATGCTAAAAAACGTGCTACGGAAATACTATTATATTACAATTATAAAGGTATGGTTTATTTCCTATGGCCCATTCCATAAACTTTAATTTTCTAGCGTATAATTTATGACAGCAACTAATTGTTAAATCCAAATTTCAGCTCTTTAGGTGCATATTGAATAAGTAGGTAAGTTGGATTGTCATTTGTCAGTAGGTTCCTACGCCGCTCGATATTATCACCCTATAGGTGATAGTGTGATGAATTTATTTTTAATTTATATCTACTGTAGCTACGCCCCTTAGGTATATACCTATGCCCTAAATATACAATAAGGTTTTACTTACTCACCACTTCCCCTTAGGATAAACGTAATTTTTATGTTGAAGTTAGTAATCACTGACTATAAGGAAATATTCATAGTAAAACATTGATAAACGATAACGAAGTAATTTTAAGAAATAAAAACTGCCATCTTTCTCGTGAAAATTAATCAACGTCTTTGCAACACTCCTAAGGTAGTGTAACTTAGTACGTCTAACCGTATACTTGTAAGCATAATATCCGTGGTTGTGAATAGGTTCTGTGTAGGTTGTACCTACGTTAAAACGCGGATAGACCAAACGTCATATTCGTTCAAAACACTGGGTAATTATTTAGTTTCAGGACAAAAATACAAATTCGACGTAGTATCGACATAAATATTTTTTTTTTTTTTATTTTTTTTTTTTTGCAAGAATTGCAAATATTGCAAGAAAAATAGGTAACCATAATATATAATAATAATAATATGTTATTATTTATTATTATGGTCTTTGGGCTTATTACACATAAATATAAGTAATTCGCCAGACGGACGACCTCCTCACCTAATCAATTCACAGTGGGAATCAGTAGTGATGCGGTGAATCGTGAGACATGATTGCGTTCCTTTGGGATCCAGTCTGGACCGACTGGAACGGTGGCACGCACATGCCAAGGCCGTGGCGAACGTTCTGCGACGACAGTGGCAAGGGCGGGTGCACAGTCAGTGGGGCTGCGGAGACCTGTGGCGCGACTGCTGAGGGCTGGTGCTGCGGATAAGGGGCGTCGTGGAGTTTGCGCAAGTGTTTCTTGAGATCGAAGTTCCGACAAAACCCTTTGCCGCAGACGTGACACGTGAACGGCTTTTTGTCGTTGTGCGTGTGCATGTGAAACGTCAGATTGTACACCTGTTCGGTATATTGGTAGGTACACAAGAAAAAGACGAAAAAACATTTCAAAACGATACTAGGAACAATCGATATTTGAGTACCGTGCCGGGACTCTTTGGTGAGAAGCAGTGTGGAGGATTAAATGAGATCTGAAAGTAGCTCAACTCAAAAAAATAATGACGAAAACACGTTATGGTCCCTACCAAAGTAATTACCGGTAAGCTCTTCCGGTTAGAGAACGATATACATATATAGAAGCGTTATACATTTGTCCATTTTCTCTACACTTGTTCAAACTGCAAACGCTCGAACTCATTATCGTGGCTTCTAGTAATTAATCGACTGTCACACGGTATCCTCGTTTTTTTTTTTTTTTAGTCATTTAACTTTTTCATCGTTAGATATTATACAATTTGTTGAAGGCCACACAAAGCACACTTTATCTTTAACGCGCATTTCACCTCGTTTAAAACACTAAAATCACTCAAACACTTGTGTCCTATACATGGTAGACAGGTAGGTACTTACTAGTTAAATGTCTAGCTGAAGCATTCGTTGTTTCCCAGACAAATTTAAAAACTTTAAACCAGACTCTGTTTTTAGTGATCAGTCTAGTACTTTGATGAGTATAGTTCTATGCATTTGGATATATTTTTTTTATGCTTATTATTAAGTATAAGCAAAAACTATAATATGTTTCATACTTTTAGAATAACATCAAACATTTTCAATGAGTATTTTTTAATTTTTAGCAGATATTTGAAGATTTTAAGGTCACATTTTGTCTATTTTTTCTATTTTTTGTTTATTTCAGTATTTTGTTATAAAACATATATTTTGGATAATATTTATTGACAAATGTTGAGGAAAAATGATTTAATTTTTAATAAAATATATATTTTTCAATTTTAGCCGCAAAATATTTATATGGGGTCTATATTACTGAAAAAATCATGTATAAGTGGCATTTATACTTGGTCACTTTGTGAGCTATGTAACCGTCTTAACGTAACCTATTAATCGAATCTCCTTTAGTAGTATTGTCGAATCACAAAAATTTGTTAGGTAGCAAAGAATAATGATAGATTGTATTGGAGGTATCTATATCTATATATATTATACTCATATAATATTTAGTCCCGGTCAGGTGCGTTTATTTATCTATAGTAACTACCGACATCATATACCTGATGGAAAGCTTTATGGCACACGGTGCACTTGTACGCTTTTTCCACACTGTGCGTAAGCTTGTGATTCTTATAATTGCCCTTTTGGTGAAATCCCTTGCCACAATATTCGCACGTGTACGGCTTGTACCCAGCGTGTATCCGCGTGTGCGTGTTCAGCGTCGAGCTCCTGTTGAATGCCTTGCCGCAAATTGCGCACGTGTGCGGCTTTTCTTCGGTGTGTATGATCTTGTGGCGGCACAGCGTCGATGCTTGTCTGAAGCCTTTGCCGCACACCTGGATCAAACGTATACATTATACAAAACATGATAATTATATATAGGTACTTTGCTGATATAAATGGTGCAGGGTGATTCTTTTAGCGTTAGACAGGAAATATAATATGGTATTTATAAGTCTAGCACTGAACAAAACTGATAAAAGAGCCTAATACGTGCTTAAATGTTTAAACAATTAAAAAATCCTTAATATATTTCCCATAAGGTAATATACCTACAGGCTGGTACAAGATCATAGAATCACTCTACATATTATTATGTATATTGTAGGTACCTATATAGGTATAAATATAACGTTTATATTGTGATCACCGAGTACAGAAAATATAGCAATTGCCTCTGTCTTGAAGTGGTAGCTAATATTTCCCAATAGTTGTCCGAAGGGTATTTCCTTCTATATCAAACTTATACAACTATGGTATTGCATTCGATATAGGTTCTTGAAGTAGTAGTATGGTAGTCTAGTATTTTATAAGTATATTACCTTACCTATGTTGATATTTTATGGGTACTTTACTGAGTACCTATATAAAATATATTATAATGTGTATTTCACTTAAATACATAAACTGTGTACAGCTGCTGTTATCTATTGGCAACTCACATAGTGAGCAGCTCGCTTTAATTTTATTTATGTTAATAAAAGTTGTTCCTCTCTTTTTGTAATTTGCTTTTATTATTTTTGACCGGTTAAATTTTTTTCGATCGTTGTAAAAAAAAACGCATACCTATATTATTATTTTACAGCGTCTTATAATTAAATTACCCCTCCCTCGAAAAATATCATAATACACATGTATATGAAGAAAAATAAATAAAAACACTAAATTTAAGTACCTTATAGGTATAAATACTCATTTACTCATTTAATCATATCGCTAATATTATGTTATAAGGACTGTTTATTCTTGAGTCTTATAAACTAAAACCTCGAGATTTCAAACACTTTAAATTTATAAATACTTTTAAATATCTATAACTATGGAATCGAGATACCGAAATATGCGTTTCAAATTGTTTATCATTCGATACCAACCTTTTAAGATCAGATAGCTGTTTAGTTATTTTTGTAATGGTATTTGTTAAATTTTGTTGATATATAATTGTTGAATGTAGGTACCTACTTAAAATTGGACGCATGTACCTACATAATATACATTAATTTCATATTTATTTAAATATTATCTATGGGTACTTGAAACTTTAAGAGTATAATATTATTATATTTTATAAACACAATGACATTTTCAAATGCAATTTGTTCAGACAAAATGAGTTTAACCTACTGTATATAGTACTAATGCCTAATAGTAAAATAAATTACCTGTGTAATGTATACTTTTTAAGATAAGTATTTATAATACAATGCCTTTAACAAAAGGCCATATGGGAAATAACTCCCTCTTTGTATAGGTACGCACCTGTAACCAAAGGATTAACATTGACTGAGAAATACAGTACCTGGCGTACTCTAATAAGTTATAAAACAGTGTATTGAAGATTGATATACTGATAAAAGTATCTGTTGCATTTATCATAATGGATAGTATATTTTTCAAGTAGAATATATCTCAGTGGATATTATATTGTTTTCATACAACTGTTTTATATTGTTACTTTTTTCTTAATAAGAAACCAGGAACACTTAAAAGAATTCAAGTGAATTTCTACATGAGTGACCCCGTAGTATATTAGTACACGAATGTAAAGGTATATTAGATGGGTAATCCTCTCAAATACGTGATCGATTTAGGGTGCACAGAATAATATTTGATATTGGTATGTGTTCAGTAAGTAAGTACTTATAGGTACTTATTCGTTTTTATCATATATGTGTGTTTTTTTACCTGCAGTGAATCGAAGGGAGTAATTCAAAATATAAAACTGCGTAATATACTAATATTATGAAGGAAAAAAATCATAGAGTATGGTAGGTAACTACCAACTACCTATATAGTTATTATAGGTAAACTATTTCATAATTACATAATTACATAATTTTACCATCAATTATAAGGGTATGTATTTTATACTTTATAGTTTTATCAATTTATTTTTGGAGAATAATCGAACAGTGTTTTGTGTATTGTTTTAGGAAAGTAACAACTAACAAAACAAAACCATTTGAATGCAACAAATAACAATAATTATCGCACACGAATATTATCAATGAATAAACAATATTATCAGTATTCATCTCGGTTTGCCTAATAACAGTTATTTAGTTAATATTTTTTATGAACTTGAACTTTATTTTAAAATGCATTACTGGTAAATTAATAATAATTCCAATTTCCAATAAGAATGTATGATCAGAAAAATAAATAATAAATATTTATTATTAAACATCAACAATTTAATTTAATTATTAATGGTTAAAATGGTATACTTATTTCAATACTGAATTCTAAACTATTAATTGTTAGTTGTTATTATATGAAAATTCCTTCGACAGCCAACGCCTATATAATAATTAGCTCAACTTCGCGCATATTGAAAAATAGTACTGACTAAATTTGTTTGATGATTATTTACAACCAACTTTTGATTTGAACTATGTCCAACTAAAAAAATATATTTTAACCCACGTAAACTATTCCTGGTAACCATAAAATCATAAAATATATCTCTCTCAAAGTTAAAACTTAACAAGCAACAATATTTAAGTATGACACTGGTTATTGCTGTTAATCAACAAATCAATATCTCGCAAAATAATAATTAACCATCTATAATGACTTAATAAACCCGATGACACGTAAGTACAAAGTATAATAATGTACAATTTTTTTTCACTTCATCTATAACAGAGGAGTTAGTAATTAGTATACATAATATTATGTATTAATTATTATTTACGAATATGGTCGTGGGTTGTCTAAGAGCGTCACATTTTGTCAAAAACAAAAATATCGATACATTACCAATGTAATAGATGAGTACCTACATGAAATTGTAAAATTTTTTAGATTCTATGGATTAAGCATATTGATTTGACAGTGTGTATGTATAGTACCTAGCTACCTATCCCTTACAGACCGAAGTAATTTTTTTAATTTTTTTTTAATTTAACTCAAATAACATTTCTACATATACCTTAAGTATTTCAAAAAAATATATTGAAAAAAAAATCTCCCCAGGAGAGGTCAAAACTACCCCTTCACAATCGTGAGGGTTCGGTCTAAACTACTAAAAAAATATACACAGGTTTATCAATACAAAATAGGCATGAATAAAACTTTATTTAATTTGAAACTAAATACGTTTAATTTTAACAAACTTAGGTATTAACTTTATTTAAAAGAAAATGAACATTAATAGGTACTTATAATTATTTTTGAATTTTTAAATATTATTATATTTTTTATTATTATATTATATTTATTTCAGCTGATGATAATTTTCAAAACACATTTTACCTTTGGACATACACAAAAATGTTTTACATTTTGTACACATAACTTTTGACCTACTTGTACAACCTTTGTATCTACAACTTAGAGGAGCTTTAAGGTCCATTGCTCTCGGCCAATGATGGTATCCATCGAGTCTTACATCGTCACCTGGTATAGGTGCGGGTGGTCTTATTTTTATTGGTGGTTCTCCATCTTCTTCGGTGTCTTGACATGTAGGTGGTGGCGGTGTTGCCATAGTTAAGCATTCACCAATTTCCAATCTGAACTGTAGCAAATCTTTAATTTTTTTTTTTCGGTAATTTATTAATTTTACAATCTTCTAAATATTCAAACCAACTGTTTGTTACTGATAGGTCAAGTAAGTGAAGTATAACTTTAAGTGGCCATTTTCTTGTTTTTAACCAAGTTCTGTAATATTCCATCATTTGATCAAAATGATCAACACCACCCATTTTTTCATTGTATTTTGATATCATATTAGGAATTTGTACGTCAATATATTTTTTTTGTGTTTTATCCCATCTGGACACTGTTGTTGTCGGTAAACCTCCGTAACACGTTGATGTCGTAACTACTGACTTGTTGTCTTTCCATTTCAACATAGAAATATTTTTATCATCAGATACAACTTCTTCGAAATCCCCTCTTTTCATTTTAGAATCTGCTTTAAATTGGAATTTCTGTAGACGATTCATTTGTATAGTACCGGTTCCATGAATTTTTAGCTGTACTAATTTTTTCATCAACGGAATAGTCGTAAAATAACGATCGAAAAATACAGATGAACCTTCTGGTATTGTATTAATAAGACGTAAAATTACAGCCGGTCCAAGTCCTAAACTTTTATCAGGAAAAGGCGTGGTTAGTCCTTGGTAAATTTCAAAATCAATAATTAGACCATCAGACGTAGTAATTACAAAATTTTTGAGACCAACTGGTCTAGGTTTACCTTTCACAAACTGTCTTATCTGACAACGTCCAAGAAAAGGTATCATTTGTTCATCAATTGAATAATAAGTTGATGATCGCTCAATAGATAAGCACCTGTTCCTTACAAAATCTATGAGTGGTTGAACTTTCCATAGTTTGTTATTTTTTTTCACTTCATCACTAACCAAATTTGCAAAATGTAGATTGACTCTTAATTGAAAAAAGCGATCTCGTGACATTATCGATGCAACAGGATCGTATCGAAACTTAGCACTCCAATACATTCGGAGACGAGGAAATTTAATACAACCAATAATAACGTGAATCCCAAAAAATTGTTTCATTTCAATAGAAGTTGTCTTTAATATTTTACCCGTATTTTCCATATAATATTGATTAGTGCACAACGCCGCAAGTTCATATAATTCTTCGGGAAAATATTTTTTAAAATATTCCATAGGTGTACCCACAGGTAAGGTTTTCGGAATTTTATCGGAGAATATTTTAGATATAAATGACTGTATGCGCCACTTAACTTTATCGAAAATCGAACCATTTTCGTTACCTTCGTTAACACTATGGTCGACACTTACTTGTCTGCCAGTTTCAAGTTGTTCGGCCTCTACTGCGTCTAATTCTACTTCAGAATCACTTGACTCATACAAAATATTATTTTCATGTTGATTAGGTAAAGTAAAGCTTGGATCTGCATCATAATCGTCGTTATCTTCAAATTCTAGGTCAGAATCATCTAACAAATCTAAAATTTGATCGACATTCATGGTAGACGCAAATACGTAATAGACCGGATACTCACGAACGTGATACTAAATATTGTTCGTGCGATTACGGCGACAAAAACAAATATTACGTAGCCAGTGATGTTAGAAACAGTTTTGAAATCATATTATTAATAAAATGAAATGACAAAATCATTGGTATGGTAAACATACACAGAGAAAATAACTCGAATACTATGGATATATTAAATTGATAAAAACCTAAAACTAATAGTACGTGGAGCATGGCTGGGTTTTACCCGATTACTTTTAAAATTAGATAAAACGATAGAACGTAACCTTCACAATCGTGCGAGACCGGTCTGAACAGAGTAGAATAAATATAACAATAAAAAAAAAAAAAAAACCATACCCTCACGATCGTGCCTTGTCGGTCTGTAAGGGCTATATGTACATTACAAGTAACCAGTAGGTACTTTGTAAAATATCGAGGCAATGTATATTGTATAGGTACACAAAACCCGGTTTTGAAAAAAAATTAATTTTCTTATATTATTGTTGTAATTCAATAACAAACAACCAGAGATATTTTAAATATTAATTTTATGTTTACCATTCTAGAATAAGTCCGTATTAACTCAAAAAATAATAACAATAATATACCATTACAATAATTCAATATTATCAAATAATAATATAATAAATGCAATGTTACTGGAAAAAATTAATTCAGAGACTAGGTACTTATTACCGGTGCGAGTCATTTGGTCGAAGGTTTAGTTATTGAAAAAAAGCGATCGAATCGTCATGTGGTCGAAAAACAAATGGTCAAATATTTTATTAATATAGTCGAAATATTTTGTGATCGAATGGGTTTTTGGTCGAAGTAAAGATAATGATTAGCTTTTTGATTACTTTATCTAATATTTTTATAGATGTACCTAGCCCATATGTAGGTACTTAGTGTGTAACGACTGTTCAGTATACGTGCGTACCAATAGTGTTTATCATCTGTTCAATAAACGTTAGTATTTTATACATATTTTTGCAACAGTTAATTTTTTTTTTATATTTTAATATGAATATTGATATTGTTCCTAGCATCCATGGAGGAATATTATTAAATATAAATAATTTCGTAAATAAAAAAAAACAAAGATTTATTACGAAAAACTTACGGCAAACACGTATTTTATTGGATTTGTGTTCTTAAAATATGTGGTGCAAAAGTTTGAACTGTGGAGACAAATGAAAAAAAACATGAACTAGATACAAACTCAAAGTTTTTTCCGGATCAGCACTGTCATGCTCCCGACCCTATAAGCTTGGAAGTAAGAAAAATAAAAGAAAAAATTAAAATGAATGCGAAAAGTTCAGTCGAAGATAAACCTTTTTATAAATTTATCAGAAATCTATTAACGATTGTTTGACAATTTTTGCTTCACATGTGAGTAAGAATTCAGTTCAACAATTATTAAAACGTCAAAGACGCAATGTAGAAAACTACAAAGAACCAAAATCTATTAATGAAATATGTCTAGCCCCAACAATGTGTCAAACACTAAAAGGTGAATTATTTTTAATAAAAAAAAAATGAAAATTTGCTATTGTTTACGACGAATGAGAACTGTAAATATTTAAGTGAATCTATCTGCTGGTTAGGAGATGGAACATTCAAGACTTGCCCGCAAATTTTTGAACAAATGTATGTTATTCACGGATCAATTAAACGTGGAACCGACGAAATGTTCGTACCGTTAGTATTTGCGTAATGGTAAAAGTGAAGAGCTATATGATCAAGTATTTTATTTATTAAATGAATTTTGCATCGAAAAAAATATTAATATTACACAAACTAATGACTTGGAAATAATAACAGACTTTGAAAAAGCGGCCATAAATTCTTTAACTGAAAATTTTCCACAAGCAACACGTTCAACGTGTTTTTTCCATTTATGCCAGAGTATTTATAGAACAATTGTCTATATAATATTACTTGTTTGCAATATTTAAAAAATTGAGTTAATACTTATTAACTGCGTATGTATGAAACGGAATACATTTTTATTACTTCAAGACGTCAAGATGATCAAAAAATGTAAATAATAATTGATCGTTAAATACAAGTAAATTTGGACGTGGAATCGTAATAAAATATAATATTATTATTCCTACACAATTTAACTCACCAACCTCATGAGAAATGTATGTAAAAAACTAAGTTCAATATCATATTATAATATCTATTATGGTTTATTCCCTTAATTTAGTTATTGTATAAAGTAGTTAGGTACCGGTACCTAGATATTTCATGAAATAACACCATTTCATAATTTAACATTAACATGTTTTGTATATGATTTTTCATAATTTAATTATTAATTTATATAAGTATACAGTATCTCAGATAGGTACAAAAAACTCGTTATAAATACTACAAAAACCTATCTATAACTAATGGTACTACATAATGATTTATATGATGAAGGCACCACTATTACATTAACACGTTTGTACATGGTAATAAATTTAACACGTTTTTATAATAAAGAAGTTAAAATTGAAAATGTAATTTTTTTTAGATGTTGTATTTGGTAACCATATTATGTTTAATATTCAGTATACCTAGTTTAAGTTCTTCAATATGTATTGTCGCAAAAACAGCGTGAAATTTAATTAATTTATATTTTTATTTTTATTAATTGATTTGACTATTGAAGTTAAAATTTTGAGATCTAGCGTGGTGTTTGGAAGGTACTTGGTAGTTCTCATTAAGCTGATCAATTTGAGTGGTGTATATGTGCGCAGGGTGTATATATACGTGGTAAGGGTGCGCGTTGTTGAGATCAAACAGATCGTGCAAGTGGGTTGACAATAATGCCTATGATTAGTGAAAAATCTTTTGTAAATATAACGCAAACGTTTTTACTACAGTGGGTGATGGTTACGAATTGATTTAGACGCGATAAAATTTTGAAAAGCATAAAGTGTCGTTAAATATGTTTAAAATGAAAGGCAAAGTTTTCAAATTCACATAGGTACTATACACATATTTATTACACTAATTATTATTATCTTCCAACATGCATACATCTAACACTATTTATACCTAATGATTATTTTCCTTATTAGTTATTAATCACTTATAATTATATAGTTATCTACAGCCAGGGTATAGGTTTAAAGATAAAATAATAATTATTTTACTAATATACTGGTAAACACTATAGACTCGGCCTATAGAAATGAAGAACTTAAAATGTAATAAATATTGGTCTGGTAGGTAATTCCGATTTTTGTTATAAAATATATTATTTTTATTTGTAGGTAAATTGGGGTGAGTTTATTAAATGGTGTTGGTTTTTTTATTGTTCTTGTACGCATAGTTTTTTTATTACTTACACTACAGATCTCAAAATAATGACATTTCCTTAAGTACTATTTTATTAACATTCCTTAACTTTTTTTTTCAAATGGACAGTTTTTTCAATCATACTTTCAAAGAAGCTATCAAGTCATACGGTATTTGGAGTGACTTTGATGCCCGTATTTTTTTGTCCGTGGTCTGGAAATAGTAAAAATTCATTCCCCTCTTTCACAAAAGCTAAGCACACCACTACATTAGTTCACAATGCCTCTCTCATATGAGATACCTACTGGTTGTGGAAATATTTATTATCACAACACACCATTCTCGGATTTTAAAATTTTGTTTATTGTCATCTAATGATTCAAGTCTATTAAGTGTATATACATTTTCAATTATATTTGTTATTACAGATGTTTATACACAAATGTTTTTTTTTTCATTTTTCTAGCCTTAAATTTAATAGGTTATACAAAATTATAATTTCTTAAATTGTTTTCAGCCTGTTCGATTACCATATGGCTGACTGCTAAATTTTTAATTGTATAGGACCCACTAAAACTAGCTCAGTCGGTAGAACACGAGACTTTTAATCTCGAGGTCGTGATGGGTTCGACGCCTACGTTGGACGCCACTTTGTTATAACTATAAAAAATAAATAAAATCCTGAGATTTTAGCAGGTAATTAATGATAATAAATAAGAGGTGTAATGCTTACGTTAAAATCGTAACAAGAACAACACTTCGCACAAGACGGCCTTCTCCTGAAATTGGTTCACACTCCGCACTCTGGTCCAAGAGAGGTGTCTTGTGCATTACTCGTATGTCTATAAGTAGTGCCTCGGTTTGACAATTTTGCTGATCTATGTGTCTTCATAATGTCACACACTACTTATTTGTGCTGGTTGTGATGTCCCCATGTACGGTTGTTTATTAATTATTATTGTAATTGATTATTATGTCGGTATTACAACACATTGTTATATCAATATATTTTGTTATTTTGTTTATTTGTTAGTAATAATTGCAGTTATTATTAATAAATGGCTGGTATTTTTCTCAATAAACATTTCAGGTCAGAATCTAGTGTAATAATGTTCATTAATTAGATTGATTATAGTTTATAAAAACATCTTCATAACCGAGATATAAGTTTATGATAACAGTATTAACTGAACCTATTTGATTATTATCTATTATAATTTTTTAACTGGTGAACACAATTAATAAGTATACCTAATTTTATTTTTTTGATGCCAAAGAAATTTACGTAGGTATTAGACTACATAGACCGATGAGTTCCCGAGTGTTTTTTATTCTACTCTTAAGCCGCTCGATCCCGATCACCATAAACGTTCAACATTTTTAACTTATCAGATTTACAACATTATATTTGTGAATAATAATATATTACTCAATATGTTGAAATAAATAACAAAAAAAATCTCAAAAATATAAACATACAGTTTTTTTTATAGTTATGATGAAAATTTGGACGAATTTACATATTAAATAACCAAGAATAATGATTTTAGTTATTTAGTTGTAATTGTATAATATTAAATCAACTTACCGGCTACCACATTAATAATAAATTATAACAATATAAATATAATATGAAATATCCACTCTGACAAACCGTCTCAGCTCAGAATTGTTTTTCGTATACTCAAATTTAATTCCATCCATTATACAGTGACCACTTGTCCACCTTTTTATTCTTAAATTTCTATGCTGCGAATGTGTTAGACAAAAAAAGAAAATCACTTCCCCAACTATAAACCGTAAAACTGCGTAGTATTTTTCATAAAAGAATACTATAGTTAAACTAACCACTGAATAATAGTATCGGATATTATCCGACCATATATTAGTAACGAAATATTTCTTTTCCGTGTTAATGAAAAATAATTATTTTACAAATACAATTTCAATGGTACCTACAGTATATTGTATAATTATTGTTTTCATACAACACAGTTAGAAAAATATAATCATTATTTACACACACGTGAAAACTCGTAATTTATTTGAGGGTGCTGGAGAAACCGTACAAAAAAATTTACAAAATACGATGTATCAATAAAAACTGTATTTGTTCAGAACTTGACAAATAGAGTGCTAAAAAATATGTAACACGTGTTTTCAATCGTGGGGAGGTCTACAAAACTGTAAAAGTACACAATACTGTCAAGGTTTATATGAAAACTCGAAAGTGGCAGTACTGGCGAAACGGTGTTCTTCTTAGTGAAAGATCATTACTTATGTATATGATTTGAAATTTAGGATGGAGCTTGAGTCATTTTTTGAAATCTTGAATCGCGGTAATTATGCGTGCGGGACATAATATATAATTTATAATTTTTATGTTATTTATATTTACCTTGCAAATGAACGGTCGAGCGCCTGTGTGGACGGGCATGTGTCTCGTCAGGTTGTAATGAGCATAGAACACTTTTCCGCAATGGTTGCACGTGAATGTTTTAACCGGTGTGACAGAGGTGACTGGCTGCGACAGTTCTTTGGCGCTGGATGGCGGCTGAACGGACTTTGTAGCGGTGAGTCGCCCGAGCGTCATCTGATGTGATGTTGGTGGCGGCGGTGGTGGTGGTGGTGGTGGCACCGGAAGTGCAGAAATCACAGGAAGTACAGTGAGCGTGGGAGCGCATGTCGGTGGTGGTGGCGGTGGTTGGGGACGGGAATGAGCCGGTCTATCTTCAGTGGTGCAGGACAGCCTAGGATGTTGCTGATAGTGAAGCAGCTGTACGGCCGTCGTCGTCGTCGTCGTCGTCATCGTCGTCGACATATAACGGTCGTTGTTGTTGACGGTCAGTGGTGTCCGTTCATCGTTGGCAATGGCCGCGCAGTGCGTGGTTTGCAGCGGATTGGATCTGAACGCAGGCACGTATTTCTTAAACGCCGACTCGAGTGCATGGAAGTAGTCGGCTGCCGGTGCACTGGGCTGTTTCCGAACGTCCGGTTCCATGATGCGGGCGATAGAGAACGTTAGCGAGTCGGTCGACTTGGGACCGTACTTTTTTCGGAAACCGTCCACGTCCCGGTTACTGCCGATTGACGTCACCGAATCCATGGCTTTTGCTGGCGAAAAAATCATCTACAACATACAAACGCTACATTATACAGTTATGTATAATGTGTACTGTGTAGGGTCAGGCAACGTAATTAATTAATAATGTTATCGAAATATTTAATAAAAGTAATAAGACCAAACAGGTAAAGATTTTATAGGTCATATTAGTATTAGTATTAGTATTATGTCTATTAGTATTCATAATAATATGTGCACGTTGAATCAACCACGAAATATTGTCTCTACCTAGGTACTAGTTTAGGTCTCGTATGTCGGAACTCGAGAGATGTGTGATCGTGATTTGTGGGCTCTACGCCTACACCTACGTCTTTATCACAGACACATTCTGAGAGGGCGCAAAATGTAATAAATTCATATGGACATTATAATAATTATTATTAATATTGTTATGAATTGATAATATTATATTATGGCTTTTAAGCTATACTTTATTTTCAATTAAATTTCATTTGAGGCAAGAATAGATTAGATTCAAATGTAATTTGTATTTAAATCGTTTGATTTCGGTATCATAATAATTTATATAAATAATACTAGTATTATAGGGTGTACAGATGTATAGCCGATTACATATTTTTATGTGTTCCTGTTTATTTATTGAATACATATCACTATATAAGTAGATATCTAATGTAGTTTTTATATAATAATTATATGCTGTACAAATATACAACCCTTAAAGCAATATCTTAGCGTTTTAGTTATATACTAAATGGAGTATTTGCATATGGGTATATTATGGTAATTATCATAACCTATGTAATATGTATGTTAGCGGTAATGTATGTAATACGTTATTTTATTAAATAACTAGTTATTCTATAAAATTCCTAAATATGTTCGTTAATATATAAATTACACGGTTTTACTAGTTAATATATAAAATACCGATTGGGTTTTCGTTAATGTATGAAATTTATATCATTAGGTATACCTAATATCTATAGATATGACCGGGACTGGATTAGATAACATACAAAATTTGTTACCGTTGTTGTTATTAATAAAAATAATAAGATAAGATAGTATTGAACCACACCATTTGGCATAGACTAGACTTATTCGTGTGACAGTGTACTGCGAGTTTACTTACTAGTTAATTTAATCATTTTTAGTGTTGTATAGTGTAATAACTAATAAGTGTGCTTTAAAATGAAAACCAAATTTGATACAATTATAAAAAATACAACAACAGAACGTAATAACAGCACGTTTTTGCTGAAAGAAAAATATGATTCCTTAATAAGTGAAGTGAAACGTATTAAAACAGGAAAAAAAGAATCGCCACGTGATTATTGGTTAGTACAACGGTATGATGTGATAGAAGTGCAAGGTAATGAAAAACTTATACGTCCAATGAAAGAAAATTCTGATATTATATTTTACGTCCACGACGAAGAATTATATGATATTTTACTTAACATTCACCTATCTATTGGACATGGTGGTAGAGACAGAATGATGTATGAACTGAAAAAAAAATATAAAAATATTACTCAATCAAACGTCAAAATTTTTTTAAATTTATGTGAATCATGTGTAAAAAAACAAAAAAGTGAAAAAAAAGGTATCGTGACAAATCCTATGATTTTTTCTGAATTAAATAGTAGATGTCAATTAGATCTTATTGATTATCAAAGTCAAGCTGATGGTGAATATAAATTTGTGTTGGTGTATCAAGATCATTTGACTAAATTTTGTATTTTAAAACCATTAAAATCGAAAAGAGCTGAAGAAGTAGCATATTGTCTCATAGATATTTTTACGGTGTTCGGTGCTCCAAGTGTACTACAAAGTGACAACGGTCGTGAATTCAGAAACCAAACAATAGATTCATTAAAAGAAATGTGGCCTGAATTATCTATTATTCATGGCAAACCTCGCCACAGTCAGTCCCAAGGATCTGTGGAGAGGGCAAATCAAGATATAGAGAATATGATAATTACCTGGATGAAGGACAACAACACAACAAAATGGAGTGAAGGGCTAAGGTTTATTCAATTTATGAAAAATAAAGCTTTTCATAGGGGGATAGGACGAAGTCCTTATGAAGCTATGTTCGGATGTTCCCCAAAAGTAGGAATTTCTTCAAATACTCCAGACAATATTTTGAAAGTTTTGAATACAGACAAAAGTTTAAATAATAAAATTAACAAAGATTTAGAGAAAAATAACTGTAAAATATGCAAACATATATTTATGGAAAATGAAGGAAATACCGAGGAAGAATTGTGTCAACTTTGCATAAATAAAGAAAATATTTCCAATAAAAGAGAGGAAGCAAAAGAATGCTTAGAACGTCAAGCTAAAAGAATGAAACTACAATCAGATATGTCTCATCCACCTGCTCTTCAAGGATGTAACGTACGAGTCAAAATTCCAGATGTTGACAGGTCAAAATGTGATCCACAATCTATAATTGCAATTGTATTAGAAAAAACAACCGACGGATTTTATCGCTTAGGTAATTTTTTTTATTTATAATTTTTTTTATTTTTTTATTAATAATTCAAATAATTTTGTTTTAGGAACTAAATACGGTATACTAAAACAACTTTACGCGAGGTCACAATTTAGTTTATGCACAGAAAAGTTTATTACGCTTAGTGACGTTCCAGATGTAGATATTTGCCTTCGAAAAGCATCCGAATCCCAATCACTTGGTAATGGACAAGGTTTTTTTAAATGTACATGCCAACAAAAGTGCACCACAAAACGGTGCATACCTATGTTTAAAAAATAATTTACTTTGTAATTCTAAATGCCACCCAAAAAGTTCCTGTACTAATAAATAAATTGTAAATTTAAAAAAAAAAATAATATTAATATTTTATATAATAATGTAAGGTGTGTTTGACTTATACTATAACATTTGATTTTTTAATTTGTAAATTGATTAAGATTTTAATAATTATTCTAATAAATTTATGTGAAATAAATTTATATTAATATTTTATATAATAATGTAAGGTGTGTTTGACTTATACTATAACATTTGATTTTTTAATTTTTAAATTGATTAAGATTTTAATAATTATTCTAATAAATTTATGTGAAATAAATTTATATTAATATTTTATATAATATTGTAAGGCTTGTTTGACTTAATACTATAACATTTGATTTTGTTTGTAATTTGTAATTTGATTAAAACTTTTATTCAATAATAGTTTTAAATACATTAACTAAACCATTATTGTTAGTTTATAAAATATCTAGTTGGTATGTAGAATAACTAGTTGAAGTATATATTTATGGATTCATTCAATACATTAACTGAAAGTACCCGTAATTCTATAAAATAACTAGTTATTCTATAGAATTACGGAATTTCATACATTAACGCTAACATGTATATCCTATACGTAGGTAATATTGCATATGAAAAATGCATAGTGATTTACAAAAAATAATAAAATAGATCTTCATTGCAGAAAAAGAAAGGTAACACAAATTTATATTAAACATTCTTATGTATTTTCAAGAAGAATAATGAAATTCAGTTTTACAAAAAAAAAATGTAATTACAACAAAACACAACTATGATTATTTTTTATTTTCAGAAGAATGATAATACAAATCATAATTCAAAATGTTAATAGGTACAAAAAATATAATAGGTTATTATAATTACTTATTTTTTTTTCGTTTTTCTGTTTTTTTGAAAAGTACCTACTAGGAATTTTTTACTTTTGACCACCCACAATACCAACTAGATGCAATTTTTTATCAGAAACCGCTCACCCACACAGTTAAAACTCCAAGAATTTTTAAGGATGACGACAGTCAGGAATAAATCATAACTACATAATTTCATATCAATACATTTATCACTCATTCAGAAAATAAAAAATATATTTTGAAATTTCATTGGATATAGAACATAATAATTTAAGTATTAGTAGAATATTTTAAGTTTTTACGGTCTTGAGTTACAAAAATAAAAATAAAATCGTAATTTAAGAGTGAATATTCAATTTTGTCAAAATGGAATCTCCAGTCTCATTTTTATTTATTTATTTTTTTGTTTTTACAGTTGTTTAAAAACTACTTTGAATATTTTACTTTAAACCTTCCAAAATTCCTGCTGGAATCGAAAACCACCCTCATAGTTAAAAATCTAAGCATTTTTATTGCTCCAAAAGGTGATAGGTAACTGATCACCGGTACGAAAAAAATAAGAACCTTAAATCATCGAAAATTCAATTCATTCATCGTTCCGCTAATAAGCTAAAAAATTTGGGGAGGAGTGTACCTGACATATGGAGAACATGTATTCAGTTGCCAAGGACAATTAGTTGTTATTCTATATCTATGAAATTACGTCTGACTTTCGATCGATTTTATATTAGTATTATATCACGCAATAGTTAAAATTTTAAAAGTCTATTGAAGTTTACTTTATAGTTCGTATATATAATAATGAAATTTAACCGGATGGCAGTAGATCGGCTTTACATCGATAGTTTTTTTTTCGCAAAAAGGAAATTTCACTAAATGGCTTATTCATGAATAAACACTCGCCGTACTTAAATAATTTTGAATGTAATCGAGTTTTACATGTCGCATTTCCAATAACTCAAAACACCACAATGATAACACGTAGTACGTAGTGCCTAAATATATATAAACATTATAGTACAATAGCGCTCGTTATGTATGTAGCTCTGTATAATATAGCTCAATATAAGTACGACTCGCGTAAGCAAAGCCTATTCAAGGCAAGTTCCCTTCTTAGGTATACCACACAATTAGTCCCTTAACCGGGGTGTGGGTAATGGATATTTGTTTTTTATTCACCATCCGTCCCTCATCGGAGTTTTTGTCTTCCGACCACCCTCTGTACATGGCGTACTTTTATCGCTATTACGGTATACACGTATTGTAGTTCACGCGCAGTATATATTATATATAGTTATATAATATTGTAGTATATTTTCATCGAAACGGAGGTGTGCGGATTAGGATCTGACGATAACGGTCCGTGCCGCACGTATATTTTAACAATATATTATAGCATAATAAAGGTAGGTACCTACCTACAACAATATAATAATTAATTCAAACGGTTTGTATAGTATATATATATTTACATATGTGTGTGTGTATTGTCGTATAGGTGGATTGTGTATATTAAACCAGTGGTTCTAAATCCGTGCTTTGTGGAGACCTATAGGGTTCCAAAAGTTTGATGTAGGGGCTCCACTTGAAATTAAATTATAATGTATTACATATTGTTACATTTAGAATATTTGGGTACGATATAAACGATATTGGTATTAATATGGTTTATGATACCTTCTGAATATTTAAAGTTTTCATTGGTTTTAAATATATCAGAATTAGATACTGTGAATCATTCTCATCGAATATATATTTTAAAAAAAAGCGAAGTAGGCGCTATTGCGTATATTAGTTGGTCTAGTTTGCCTCATCATTGATAGATCACTGTGTTAGATTTTATTCTAATGATGAAAAATAATTTTTTACGAAAAACGGTTCTGAGCGTAAGTAGCCTATATTTATAAAGATTTTTTTATTATACTTGTACTTATACATTGATAATAGTAATTAATTTTTCTAATAGTGATACGGTATAGGTAGGCTGAACTAATTTATCCAAAAACCTTGTATGTATTATATCATATATATTATATAAATAAGGCTTATTGTTAGGACATTCTACGAACAGTGTGGATAGATTTGTAGAATAAATAGCTTAAAATTAGTCAAAATATTTTGAAAATGTAATGGAGTATGGAAAAAGATAATTTAAGTAACAGTCAAATGTATGTTGTATGTTTGTAAAGGGTAACATTTTGTAATAACAAAATAAAATTAGTTAAAATCTTTAGTAGAAAAGTCGTTATTTACTTATGAAATATCGACATACATGGTGTATTACTAAACTTTCCAAGTCAAATCTTCAAATCTTAGGTATAAAAATAAAAATTTAATCAATTTTTTACTACAAAATAATTTTCAAATTTTCACGATTTTGTTCAATTAAAAAAAACGCCCACACCACATTGTAAAACTAATAAATTCTGGAACTTCTCTAAGTGATCAGTTAAATTATTATATTGCATTGTAAACATTACAGTTTATTCTAAATTTGTTGAATTTTAAATTGACTATTTTGTTATTATAAAATATGCATTATAAAGAAAACAAAATATGAGAAATAAAATAAGTTGTGGCTCAAAGTTGACATATCTAGTATTCGGGTTTTGTAGATTTTTACAGTTACTTAAAGGCTCCGCTATCATATAGTTTGAGAACCATGTGTAAAACTATATATTATAATATAGTGGTGCGCATAATATTATTTTGTATAAAATATGCATGTATATCCAATGCTTGGATGCCGTATGCCGGTAAACGGAACGACCGAAATTTATGTGCACGTCTTCCGTTTTCGATAACCATCGCTGGACAAAGGTCATTATCGTGTTTGGTTTTCATTTCCGGTACCTACCTAACCGTCGTGTATAGCGAGCGTGCACTCCCTTAGGTAATGCGTGTTTCCCATAATGTCCAACAACAAAATGGGAAGGGTAAACGATGTTCACTTTTTAATTCAAACATTTCATACTAGATCCCGACTCTTGAGTGAAACAATAGAAATTATGTATTAGTTTTACAACGATACGGGTGTTCTTGTTTATTTTTTTTGTTTATATATACGATGATAATTTTCCCCGATTATAGAGGGTTGACCCAATCTTGTAATGTAGCTTACCTACCCAATTGTTGCTATCGAAAACGGTACGTAAATCATAACAATTATCATTATTCAGTGGTAAAAGAAAATTTTTCGTTTTTCATACACTTAATTCATTTTTGTAAGTGACACATCGGAATTTGCCACAGCCAGGTTTCGACACTGCCACCGAAAACCGTGCAGATTCGTAGACTCATTGTGCACGTAATATAAAATCATTAAAGGAATTTTATTTTTGACTACAGCCGTTCTAAGTTCGTACTTCGAATTTCATCCAGAAACAGAGACATAAATATACATACTTAATATGCATAATATACGCTCATTAGGTAAGGGCTATATTTAGGTAGAGGATAAGATATATTGCCTCAGGTGGCTGATTTTGAGAGGGTAGCTAATGTTTGTAAAATGTCATCGTTTTATCCCCTCATAATTTCATTTTCGATTTTATTTCAACTTTTGTCGATAAATAATTTTTGAATCGATCAAAAAGCTTGAAAATGTAGTAAAAGGTCCGCATAATTGTTAATAATGTAATAAAAAAAAAATTGAGTTTAAATCCACAATACATTTTTATGATTGTCTGAAGTTTAATTTTTGACGGAATTCTTCAAAACCACAAAAATTAGCAAATTATTTTTAAGTTAGACATTCGTAAAAAGTTTGATAATCAAATCTAACTTTTTAAATGTAACAGACCACAGAAGATTCATCATAAGTTTTTCTACATTTAACGAAAAAAAAGATTAAATAAAAGTAACGCTATTTATAGCCAGGTTAAATAGCGTTCAATAGCCAGGAAATAATATGATTTAATATTATTTTTTTTTTGCAACGATTTATCATTGAATTCAAATCTAACATATCCATTACATGGACACCTGACAACTACTGTACAGCAAAGCGGTAGGTACTTAAACATATTGACTTTGTAAATTCTGTATCTGTTATACAATATTATTAATTACTATAGATAAAATATTTAGCAAATTTAAATCGCATTGAATAATTAGTCGAAGACACGTGCACACTAATTTACTGCATTTTAATATAAATGTGATTACATTTCAAAATGATTTATAAATAATATAAAAATGAAATATAAAGTTAATATTCAAACTAATAAGGTGCAACTACGCTTATATTAAAAATAGAATTTTAGGTTATTTCTAAAATAAATATTTTCTGTATAGCACCCAATTTAAATGTTAAAAATAATACTAGAAAGCTTCTGAATCCTTCTTTATTTGCAACATAATAATTAATAATTAATATTATTTTTAACAAAATGTTTTAAGTTTATATAAATAGGTAGAAGATACCTATGAGATACATTTTACTCATTATTCGTGTTTTTTGTTTGATCATTGTTATACGAGCTTTACGGATAATTGAGTATTGAAGTGGGAGTACCGTTGTACCGACGAGGCGAATACACATATATTATACCTATACAGTAGACATTAATGTTGTGGATTGCCAGTTGCCACGTAAAAGTTTCCTAGAAATGAAGAAAGTCATCATTACGTTTTTAATGGCCTTTGATCCTACTAAAAAGCCTGTCACTTAAGTCCCGTCCAAAAGAACAAAATAATTACTAGCATACGTACATAATAAATACCTATATATTTATGTTGGGTTTTTTAATTTTATTTTTATTATTATTATTCTTTACATAGACGGTGGCAACGACGAATTGCAGTGAAAGCAGTGCGTGCTCAACGACGTTCTAATACAGCAGGTACTTGGCCTTTGAAATAATAATAAAAAAAAACGAGGGGGCGGCGACGACGTCGGCAAATACTTACTGCTAAACTGAACGCATTTTGTTTTGATTAAAGTCCCATCATCCATCCAACTACTACTCAACGAGTGTTTTGACGTTCAATACGAATATTTTTCTTCTACTAACCCACGTACGCGCGTGTATATATATATGTATGTATATATAGTTTATAAATAATAATAATAAAGGAACCTCTGATCCCGGACGATCCTTTTCCTTTATGTGTTTGCGACACGCAAATTCCAAGTGATTTCGAGTGTTTTTCTTTTTCAATACATGCCACCCTGTTCTGAAAAACTGCGATGCAAAAAAAATGAATATTTCAATCGGTGAAGGTAGAAAAGGACAGTTCAAGACGATCGAACTTTTCAACTTAACTTTCCTACCTATACGCATTATAATTTTGTACGCCGTATTCTTTATAGCACCGGGGTAACGCTAGGGGGCAATAAATATTTTTTTTTTAAATGACGACGATGGCTGGAAAACGCGTCTATATATGCGTAGTCGTGTCCTCGTGGTTCAATCGATGCATTCCCATTCACGTCATTCGCATTCAGCACCAACTTATTCAAAAAAAATAAATAAAAAAGCATAATATTCTAGGTATATAGGTACATTTTGTATGTGTGCCTCGAGTATTCTCACTTGATGGCTAATCAGACATTTTTCAAAAACGCGTTAAACTTTCAGAAAATATTATTTTTTGACACCCAATGAATTGTCAAAACGGTCTGTATACTTATGGTGTGTTTATATATTAATATGAATATGAATGTCATATTTATTAAACCAGTGCATGTAAATATACATTCACATATAATCAATGATATGTTCTGATGATAATATGTCATAAATGATAATATACATATATTTAATAAATTTACATAGCCACATGGGTAATTTATTTATTTCCGTCTCTTCGGTATTAGGTATACCTTTTCATATTTAAAGATTAAGATGAACTTTTTATAATGCATACATTTTTTTATACCAAGTGTAAATGTGTAAATTATTTTAATCATAATGTTATACTCATCAAATGTTTTTTGAGTAATTTATTGTGATAAGATTAATAACTATCATGTTTCACAGTCTAGTGGCATAGCAATGATTTTAGATTCAGAGCGGAGCGATGAATGTATTTATTTTACAATGATGTGTGTTTTTTTTTTAATTTTTTAATTTTTTTTTATTTTTGTGTCAGTCATCACCTTTTAGGACAGTAAAAAGGCTTCGATTTTCTTCAATAGTACTTTATCTGATAGGAAAGTGAATCTAGTTGGTATTTTGGGCGGTCAAAAGTTAAGTTCCCAATAGTTTTCAAAAACGCCGTGAAAAACAAATGAAAAATTAAGGGAAAAACGGGAATTTTTACGGAAAACCAATTTTCGACATAATCGATTTTGGTTTTTGGTATAACTCTAAAAGAAATGTAACTCTACAAGCATTCTCTACACACCATAGCATTTTCAAAATATTCTGACTTATATTGAGCTGTTAACGGACATTTTCAGTTTCCAATTTTTTTAGTTTTTTTTTCTATAAATGTCAATAAAATTTTATTTGTTGGGGATAAAATCTTGAAAATTTAATAGTAGGCTTCTAATATATAGTTTCAAAGGCAGATGAAAAATATTAAAAATCCATAGTCACAATTTTTTTTATAGGTAATCAAAATTCAAATTTTGACAAAATACGTAAAAATGACGAAAATGTGCAATTTATTTTGTGAAATTCATAAAAAATTTTCTTTTTAAATCTAAGGTTTGAAAATTTAATACAAGATTCCTCATAAGTTTGCCTAATTTTATCAATAAAAAAATGTTTATAAGCAAGTCAAAATAAATTTTTATGAGCATTTTAAGTTAAAATTTTTACAAGATTTATAGTCATTCGATTTCTCATGTAGTGATTTTCTTATTTTGTTGCAATTCAAAAACTAATAACTGTATATGCATGAAAATTTCATTGAATGTTTATATTAGCATACACCATCTATACTATACACCATCTAATATATTTTGACTGTTTTTGAGCTTTTTAAGGACCATTTAAATTTTAAAATGTTTAGTTTGTTTTTATATAAATATCAATAAATTTTGATTAGTTGGGCCAAAAATAGTGAAAATTGAATACAAGGCTCCTGATATATTATTATAATAGCATTTGAAAAATATTAAAAATACATAGGCACACATTTTTTATTATAATCATTTAAAGTTCGAATTTTGACAAAATTCATCAAAATCTCGAAAATTATCAATCGTTGTAATTAAACAACTATAAAATGGTCAGTTTTTATAACTAAGGATTGAAAATTTAAAATAAAGATTCTAATAAATAGTACATACTGTAATCAAAAAATCTAAAAAATATATAAACACAATTATTTTTTACAGACATTTAAAGTTCAAATTTGGACGAAATTACATATTAAAATAAATTTTAACAACTACAAGTATATATTAAAATATTTTCCCAGCATCACTGATAATTTTAGGTTAGTAATTTATTAAATAAAATGAATAATATTAATTCAACTTACCAGCTACCGTATAATAACAATATCAATATAATTTAAAATATCCTAGACTGACATACCGTCTCCGCTCAGAATCGTTTTTCGTATACAATGAGATTATATCATTGAATTCAAATTTAATACCATCCATTATACAGTGATCTACTTGTAACCTACTGTACAGCAGAGTGACATCCACTTGACCACCTTTTTATTTTTTAGTTAGTAGGGTGGGGGAGCTAACCACTTGTGATCATATACATAGATAAGGGAGGATGTGGGAGTTCACTCCTACCCACATAAAATTTAGAAAAATATTTTTATCAGTATGCTTTTCAAATTGTTTAGTAATATTTATTAATAAAAGATTTATAAGAATATCTAATAATAGTAATAACATTTTACCTCAGTCAACTTGCGCCGCTCTGCTGACACCTCCACTCTTACTCCTGAAGAGAATTTGGAACAAAATGTTTAGTTGTATTGTCTGTTTACGCGCTTAACGAACACCCGTCAATATTAAGTTGATATTGAATTCGTAATATAATAGTATATATATATATATATATATTATATATGCAGTATACACGTTCTATGGAAGTGGCCGGAGTGTTAGAGCCCCTTAGCCTCCCGCCCCCATGCCACTCGTTCAGACTTTCTTTTTTTACAGTACCAAAAGTTATGTGCCTACCTACCTAAACTGCAATTTAATCATGGCTTAAGACGCTTAAGTTTTACTTATGATATTTTATAATTATTAAATAGATTGAAAATCTAATAACGAGCCAATCAAGCAATCTAGTGCAAAGATATTTACCGGGTCAAAAATTACGAAATGTGAGAAAATATGTCAAATACAATTGTGTACAGGTACTACCTAGGCTAGGTTATTATACCTAGGTAGGTATTTTATAACTTTACTGTCAGTTCATAAACATTATAATTTAATTTTTTAGCTACAGCTAAGTAGTACTTAAGTTTGGTTTGACCACGTACACTAAAATACTGTGTTGATGTGTATTAACTTTTGTGTCCACTAATATACCAACTGTTTATATTATTCGTTTTTCACGCAGAGCTCATGAACGTTTAAACGGGTAGTTATTTCTCTTTCAACATATAGAGTTAGTGTACATTTTGCGTAATTAAAAATACTATTAAGAAGGTTTTTATTACTTTGGTCGGTACCTGATTGTTTTTTAATTTAGACGCTACACTAAAAGAATAATAGGATCCGGTCAAAATCACGAAACTTTTACCGCCATCAATCGTTATACCAAAAACGAAATGCGCGAACGTTGTTTATATAGTGACTAGGTATAAAAGAAAAGCGAATGTTTATTTTTACCGTTTTTCCCAACCTAACTATGTTGAACCAAAAAACATGTTCAATGTTCATAGATCATTTACTATAAAACATAATAATTAAATTACCTACTTAAATATCACAAAACGATGATATAAAAATTAAATGACCTTGAATAACAAAAGTTAAAAACTTATTGTGATTAGATACTTACCAAGTGGTTTAAACTAAAATAGTTAAATAATATTCCCAGTGACTCAAAAATATATCAATGGCAACATAGTTCAATTTAGTCAATAAATGCGAGATTAATGAATAATGATACAGACGATACAGTGACTTCTTATTTGGTAGGTACTTACACATGTATAATAGCTGCATTACATTCGGTGATAATAGTATTATTATTTCGATTTTCAATTCGGTACTAGTTGATCTCCCAAAGCTATTTCAGAGTTTTTTAAAAAAAATATAAACACATGTAGTGCCAGAGGCACCACCTGAACACACAACAACAATTGTATTATTTTATTTTACTTATTAGTGAATAATTGGATATTGTAATAGTATACAGTGCAAATGAAACACTCACAAAATGCGGAATGTTTCAAGTCTCTACGGTTAGTAATAATTTTTGAATTGCAACAAAACTAAAATCGTTAGCGGGAAATTATATGGTTATTTTGTTAAAATTCAATTTTGTGAAAATTTTTACTTTAATGACGTATAAAAATTGTGCTTATAAATTTTCGAAATTTTTCAATTGCATTATATTACATAATTGTTATTTTGACCGTATCCGCAGTAAAATATAAATCCAAAGTCACGGAATAAATGTCGTGACGTGGATACGGGATATAAACTACTTATATAATATATAATAATATAAATTATATATACACGTAATACGGTATGCTTGCTATACTTATATTTGTAGACCATTCAATTGCGTGAGTGTTATCAACGAGTAAAACTTGTATTATTATTATTCTCCGGTAATGTACACTACCGGCCACTCGAAATGCCGCCGCGCGGTCACACTCGACCCCCTGCAGATGACATGTAGAATCAAAGAGATTTCGCGGGGACTCGTTGCTTTTGATTAATTATCGGGGTACACCGGATGTGGTAAAACAATTGGATTAAAACATGAAAAACAAAAAATAAAACTTGTAGTACAATTGATTATCCGTTGGACCCAAAACCGATTGCTCGCCACGTAATCGTCGTCCTTTTTCCGACATTATAACGGCATAATGCAAACGTCATTATAGTTATCGTATTATGTGAATTGTGAGTACATAATATAAATATTATATATTGTCGTATTACGATTGCGCTGCTCATAATATTATTATTATTATAATATTATGATTTACGATATACGAATATACTAATATAGGGTGTAATATTGTGTCAATGTCAATAAACAAGAATTTTCACTGGCATTAAAATTATTATGGAATTAATCGAAAAACGTTTTTTAGTGTTTAAGTGTTTTTAATGTTATATTATATGATGGGTCACAGGATGCTGCAGGGTAATTATATTATTAAATATTATCATTTTGTATTATCATTTAACACGAATTCGGGAATAATTTATAAACCACGGCTTACGAGTACCTACCTATACTATCATATAGATGAAGAAATCGTTTGTTACAAAAATGTATGAACAGAATTGGAAGTATTTAAATACTTTATCCCCAGACACCCATTTCTCAATATAATATACACATACAAAGACAAAAAAAATAAACTAAACATTTCCTAAACCACAAATGGCTCAAACTATGGACAAACCAGAACACCAAGCTAAACCAAATAAAAAACAACATACAGACATGGCATAACCCAGGACTAAAGAGGAAACAATATACTAAATCGACTACAAATAGGGCACACATTCATCACACACAGGCACCTCATCGAAAAAACGATCCCCTCACATATGAAATGTGCAGAGTGAACTATACTGTCAATCACATAATCACCGAATGCCAAAAATATGAAGACACGAGGAAAAAACACCACATATCACAACAAATCGGAGAAGCACTTGGACCTGACCCTTAATCAATAATCAACATCATACAATTTATAAAAGAAATCCAGCTATATGTAACTTAATTTAAACCGTACAATAACATATGATAAACATACTAATGGCCCTAGAAGTCGATGTTTCAAAATAAGATCAATAAAAAAAAAATACTTTAGTTTTTCACTATATAAATAAAAATTGCATTCAGAAATAAACATTTATTGATAATGTATATTATGTACTCTAATGCCACTGAACTAATATATTAGAGAAATACATTTATAACTTATAACTATTAGTTATTACATAATATATTATATCAATATATCAATAGACAATATTCAATATCAAAATGATTGATATTGCTATAAACAAATATTGTAAAGCAGTGGCGTGGTGAAAGGGGTTTAATGACGGTGGAAATTTTTTGAAATGGCTCCAAGAAGTTTTTATTGGTGGGGGTAAGCCTCCCGCCCTCTCACATGTTTGCGCTACTCGGTGGGTGGGTATAGGAACTAAAATATATGTTGTGCATCTTGGTGTATAAATGTTCACCACATCACTGTTGTAAAGTGTAAACTGAAATAGAGTTCTTGGCTCTAATATCTCAAAATAAATTCACAAACCCTTCTCACTTTTTAAACAATTTATTTCTCAGGACCAACGTAACTCCTACAGATTATGTTTTAATTTACCATCTTCGTCTGCCAGTTGGTATGCTGAAAACTTTTCATTTGAAAAAGCTATCATATGAGTATTAAATATCATAATATATGTACTTTAAATGTTTCAAGTATCCAAGAATATTAAATTACAACAAAATAACAAGAATTATTATTCTTTGTTTTAAGATCTCTTTCTTCCAAATTTTAACATAAAATATCTATAAAAAAAACTGTTTCAGATTTTTTGGTAACGTGTTAATCTTTACAAAATGATGAATTATTTTTAATAACATTGTTTTTTCAATATCATATTTATTGATGCCAAATTGTTGTGAAAAATAATTAATAAAACGGACTTTATGGTATTTAAATACAAGTATTTACATTTTGTTAAAAATACTTTTATACAGTATTCAGAATACTTCAAAAATATTTTAAAAAGAATTTTCATACAAGTATTTAAATACTTTTGTTTGAATACTTTACAAGACTGGAGATAACACGTCATGTAGATTTAGTGTCCTCTTAAGCTATTGTATAACGAACCTCCTATTCACACACTTCTCTTCGGTAATGCGGTATTGACTCAAAATGTAATAATTATAATATATTTTATAAAAAACAAATTCATACTATAATAATAATTAAATATTAATTGTATAGGTACCTACCTATAAATACAATGTTTTCGGCAAAAATTGAATTAGCCTACTGTAATAATACTTAAACAGCACTTTACTTTGTACTATAGGATAAGTCTCAGAATCGTTTTTCGTAAACAATAATGTATCATTGAATTCAAATTCAGCCCATACATTACAGTGAATTATTCAATGACGATTTCACTCGACACTTGCTGACTTTTACAGTATAGCGTTAATTTACCTACTCTCTCCTGTTTATATTTAATTCCATGCAATTGTATACTATTTCCATACTATTAATGTGCGAAATTACAAATGCATAGTTATCTGCATACCATAGAAACACTACATTGTCTCCAAAATGTATTATAACTTAATGAGACAATTTTTTTAATTTTAAAGCAAAAAAAATATAATCCAAATGAAACATGAAACCCATTATATATATTATTTTAAGGTTTATATTTTTCTGAAAAATATTTTATTAACCTTAGGCATTTACAATTTTTAAGATCATTGAATTTTATACAAGATAAATCCTACACTTTATATCATTAATTTTGTTTATAGACAGACCGATGGATATGTCTATATTTAAAAAAATTATTCATTAATACATTTTTTAAAGTCTAAAATATTTGCATTAATGCAAAATTAATTTTGACGCCTTTAATTATTAATCTCCAAAACCATGTGTCAATTCTAGAAAATCCGAAAATATAACGTCATACCATGAAAGTACAATCAATTTATTTTTTATTTATATTTATATATAAACGCCAATTGGAATTTTCAAATACCTATATGAAATATAAAATTATATTATATAAACATATTTCTAACTTATGACAGTAATAAAATAAGTGATATGGATTATGGATAACATTAATGGTACAAAATGACATACTGAAGTATTTAAGGCAAAATATCAACATGAATAAAAGGTTTAAAAATTGTATTAACGGAAAAATAAGTAGAGTTATACGTTTTTTGATGATCTATATAACTTATATGATTATTATACATTATCTTACAATATAACAGCAATTTACCTTGGATGAGCAGGAGAGCTAAATATAAATTCGAATACTTCCTATACGAACGCTGTCACGGAGATGACTAAACCACATAGGCTATAAAAGCAGACAACCCTGAACGATAATAACTTAACATAACTCTTTTCAAGAAAGCAAGATAGGTATCTGAAGATACGAGGGTAGTGTACTAGGCAGTGAAAGAGTACAAAGGGGTTGGTAACCAAACAAATGAAGTATTAAAATATATACCACAATGTATATTATAATCATAATATGTGACAATGACAAATGATTATAATACGAGAGTATTATATGTATTGTGATATATTATTATATTATTTAAACAACTGTCTACTGTCTAACTCAATCGATAACGTTGATGCACGAGCACACAATTGTGGTCAATGAGTGTGATTGTGTCCGTGACTTAGTGGCACTGAACCTATAACTTACAGGCACCCACGCTTTTTTAGGTGGGCGGTGGGTCAGTGTGTACCTACTGGGTATCCAAAAAACTATTGTGAGTTAAAATTATAAGAATGTGAGTATCAGGGATAAACTACAAACAAGTGAATATATAATATAATACAGCTGTTCATTTATATTGTAGTCGGGGGAACAGAAAAAGGTGCGATGCCTCCTCGCGGCCTGTTGTTGATACCAATCGTTGTAAGCATTGACTCTAAACATTTTAGTGTCTCGCTTCCGTTAAATCAATATACATTATCAAGCATTATTAATATTATCCTATATTATATATATTAATCAACTGATTATGAAAATTAAGGTAGCCTTACAATATAAAGAAATTAATATAAAATAACACTCATATGATAAAAAAAAAATTGAATTTATGATTTGGATGCCACTATCATAAAAATACCCCTGCCACATGACAGGCAGGGCTAATTTTTTGTGCTCCAGACTATTGGTAGGTAGATACTAATATTGTAGTAAAATTTAAACTTAGCGCAAACTGCGTAGTACCTATAAACTATAATATAAGGAAAATATATAATTATTTTTTTTTTTTATAGTAATATTTTATTGTAATTTATAGTCTGTAAATAATTATTAAGATATGATAACGTGATTGTGACTACACAACATGTATCAATACACCGTTCGCATGCTTGTATTTATAAATGTAAGCTCAATATATTTTTACCTAGTTAATTTACCAATTGGCAATTATTTAAAAAAAAAATTAAAATGTGGCACCTCAAATTAAACGTCAATATTCATCAGTCATGTTGATATAATGGAATAGTTGATGTTATAAAATCACGTACTTTCACATTTGTGTTTGTGTAGGGGGGAGGGATGCCTACTATAACAGATGGCGTACTAATATAAATTACTTAATATTTAATTAAAATTATTATTACCGTCGTCGTCGAACGGTGCGGTGGCGAAGTGGACCAAAAATAATCAAAAGATAAACTCAAGTAATTTACACGAACATTAAAAACACATTATGTAAATGTATGTTATCTTTCCCTATATCTACCTACGTAGCAAGTAATTTATAACTTTTGAACTTTTTTTTTCTTCTGGGGGGGGGGATCGAAACCCGGCCCCCCTGTAAATATGACACTGTCTCTACGTATATTAATAACTTTGTATAATATTAATTTATTATAGTAAAACATAATATTTAGTCATTTAAAGATTTTTCACATTTCTGAACTTCTCTGTCTCCATCAACCAGCCTCTACAATCGGAATATCAGACATTTGGACCAACATATGATGCATTATTATTTATTATTATTTAATTTATTTTTTAATAACGACGAAAAATATAGCTAACGTTGCACTTTATACCCAATATAAAATTCGAACTTCCAATATGAGCTCTTATTCTAACATTATGTTATTCATAATAAAATAATATTTTATCATGATAAATGATAATATTACGAATCTGGATACCAGTGTCACTATTTAAAAAAAAATCATATTAGGTAGGTGGTTAATACCTTGACAGCCGTTTTAGATTCTGAGAATCTGAGCTATGCGATGAATGTACCTATTGATTTTAGAATGTGTGTTTTTTTAATTTTAATATTTTTTTTTGTGTCTTATTATTTGTTGAAGTGTGTAGTTTAAATGCAGGGAAACAACAATTCACCTATATAGGAGAGTTCAAAACAACACTATATTCAGACGTGATTTGCTAGAGATTGAGCGAGCACCTTCACGCCAGGTAGGCGTATTTTTGGAATTATATTTTGGACGATTCTAATCAAACCATGTTTCTGGACTTAAGAAAAATTAATGAGTAAAGTAGAATTGTAACACATAGAATATTGTGTTTATCTGAACATTCTATGGCATAGAATAATTCCGCAGATAATGATGTACAACTCTTAACAATTTACAGAATTACAATAAACTCTTTGAAGTTATTTCTGACTAAAACTTATTTTACTACTCCAAGTCATCCTTTTCCATCAACAATAGTCGGGGCCCATTACAAATGTAAAAAAATAAACAACAACACTTTGTTTTTGTTTATTTCAATTAGGTACAATATTAATCGCTGACCCGTTGAACGTTTTACGAGTACCTACACTCGGGTTTGCGTGTCTTTATCACATTCGTGTGTAACATATAGTTACCTATACCAAGTCATTGAAACTTCAATAAAAACGATGTAAAGTCACGCATTATAAACAACAAAAACTGATCGTGCATTTTATTCGTGTACAGTTTGGTTTCGATTATTATAGGTATATGGGTACATTATGGCCCATAGGATAGTTTATAAGTTTATAATCTATCTATACAACGATGATTGAATACGATTCGCGTTTCAACGGTGTTATTATTTCGATAGCGATGTGGCAGGCGATAGCACACAATATCAAAAGTGCGATGATGCGTGAAATTAGTTGTTAAACCTAAGTGTATATATTTCCATATCACTTTCAATTTAAACAGTTAGTTCAAACTTGCAAAAGTGTGTAAGTGTAGGTACCCGCAAATGAGTTCAAGGAAAAGATAGTAAAAACTTAAACAATAAAAAATAAATAACGAGGTAAACCCAATATTAAACATTCCACACGTAAAATCGCACTTTTCCATTTAAAATAATATATACGATTATCTAACAGAAAATTCAATACAACATTATTGTTGGAGTACAAATTAAGTATTTAGAAGTTCAGAATACTATCGCCGAGTTACACAAAACATTGATTAATTAAATAGTTCTCTAAACTTTATTTCTACCGATAATGGTCCACTAAATCATGTTTAAAGAACTATTAGCGCGCTATTGATTCAAAATGTTTAATGATTGATTATGCAATATCAATTTTGTAATAATTGGAAAACAGTGAATTTCACGCCAAACCAGTTTTTGATAGAATGAAAATGCTATTTTATTTGTTACTTTAGTTCAAAAATGAATAATTGTGGATACTTTACATTTTCACCAAATATTCATAGTAGCATAAAAAATATTGAAAATAGTAAATGCAAAAGCACAATTTTTTGTTGTATAACTGTTTGAAGTTCAAATCTTTACAATTTCTTCGTAAAGTCCCAATATCTGAGACATAATATATATGTATGGTCCAAATAGGCTAGAGGTGGCATATACTTCTAACTCTACGTTCCAAAAATTACCTTATTTATTTTTTCATCCGTGCCATTTAATTATGAACATTTTTATGTATATCTACATATAAATTTATTTAAACGTATTTATTGAGTTATTTAATAAAAAAAAAGTGGATAAATGGGTATTTATTATATATAGTTAATAGAAAAAAAAAATTAAGGAAAATCGAAAATATCTCATTGCTATAAATAGCATGACTTTACGGTGAACTTTTTATTTTTGATTGAGGTACAAAAACGTGTTGGAAACCTTTTATTAAAATATCATATCTTAGCTATGAAAAGAAAAACTTTTATGAATTTCTAATTAATAATAATTTACAACATTTAAAAATGTATTATGGTTATAAATAGCTCAAAAAGAGTAAAAATAGTTTGATAAAATGTTTATAAAATTGTTATCTTAACATTTAGTGAAAGTTTCAAGTATCTACGATTATTAATTTTTAAATTACAATAAAATATCAAAAATTGATAGATGAAAATTCGTTAATTTACCAATGACAATCCAATATTGTACAAATTTTGAATTATAACGATCTTAAAAATGTAGTTTAGTTTCCGTAAACTTTATTTTTTTGTTTTAAGTAAGATTAATTTATGGGTGAAATGAGAGGAAAATTTATTTTAAATTTTTAAATTAAAAATAGTTTTAAAATATGAACTTTAAATGCATTCAAAAAATAATTGAGCCTATATGTATCTTTATTATTTTTCAACTTCCATTAATGAAATTTATAAGTAATTTGCATTACATTTTCAAGCTTTTTTACTAAGTAAAAAGGTTTCTACCGAGAATAATTTTTGAAAATGTATAAAATTTGAAATATTTCTCAAGTCTTATCTTACTAGCTCAAAAAGAGTATAAATACTGAACTCGAAAGTTGGAGCATTTTTACTACCCAAGATGTTACTGACAGATTCGCTCCACTCCGTTCAAAATCGAAAATAACATTACTTAGGTGCTAATTATTAATTTGCTTGATGTGATTTTTTTTTTTGTTGTACACTTGCTACCAATTCATTTATATTTGGTTTATGATTTGTAACTTTTAATAAAGTACACCTGGCTCTGCATTCATCCGTTAGTCATAATCAGATATGATAAAATATAGTTTTCTGGAAAATGGCAATGATTATGAAAATATGATTAAATTGTGGTCTTATTATCTATCATAAAAAATAAAATATAATTTAATAAATGTTATAGTTTTTCGTGAGCCACGGATTTGTCATCTTATATCCTTGATATAGTCATATACACCTATAGGTACATGTATACATGTAATACACCTCAGTAATTTAAATTGAAATTTATGGTGAACCTGTCACCAACACTTAGTAATTTTTAGTTTTTCAAAGGTTCCTTCATTAACTTTAAATTATCGATAGTTAACTGTATCTATAATTCCATTGAAGTCCAATAGCAGTTTACCTAAATTTTTAACTGTAAGATTTTCGGTAACCAAAAATATATCTACTATCTACAAAGTACGTAGGTATACCTAATTACCTTGGGCAGTTGGGCCTGTACACAATATATTATTATATTAAACTTGGTCGGGAACATTAGAAAATAAAAAGTAAAATAAACGTTTACCTTGGGAGACCCCATTAACCGGACGTTTTCCGTAGCACACTCTTCGCCGCCGCTAATGACACTGCCGTTTTATTGTTAAGTCTTTTTTATTATACTTTTATTTTTTTTACGGATGTTTATGCATTCGGTCCACCCCACTCGTGTGACCTTTGCCCCGAAACTACAAAGGCATAATATATACGTATTTACATACTGGCTGTCTCACCGCCCTGGTTTGTCCCCACGAATAAGATTTTTCAACTCATTTTTGAATTCTACTTTTTTTTAAAAAAATTTGATTAATCTATGAATATTATTGTTCATCGGATGACTTTCACTTGTTTTTATTTTTTTGTGGTGTAGGTAGGTACTTCAACAGTTTGAAAACTTGACTATGTAATTTACAAGTTAATGCAGTAAGACATTACAAAGTAAATTAATTAATTTAAGTAATTAATTTCCTTTATGTATTTTCTTACAGAAGTTATAGAACTAAGGAATTTTGAAATTAGAAACAATAGTGAATTATGTAGGTAGTAGGTAATTTGCTTATGATATTCATACATTTTAAAATCTGCACAACTCTATGAATACTTTTACCAATACTATTAATGGGTAAACAGAGTACAATTATTAATACTTTTCTTCAGTGGCGTAATTTGGGCAAAACATCAGGGGTTGCAAAAATTACTTAGGATGCACTAACCCGTGGAGGCTTTGCCCCCCCCCCCCCAACATTATAAAATAATCAATGTTTTAACATACGTAATCATATAATTATATTATTATATTCACTATTAATATAAAATACGTTATAAGCAAGTACCTATATATTTTAATTTTTCTTATAATACCTAAACTATAAATTGTAAATGTTTATTAGTAGGCTTTAGTTAGCTAAGTTAGCTTTAAACGACGTGGTACTTTAGATGAGTCAAATTGTTTTATGACTTCATCGTTATTAATAGTTGACGATCTTTCACGTTCTATTTGCAAAATTCCTAGGTGATTTAATCTGGATTGTCCCATAGTAATTCTCAAGTAGTTTTTAAACGACGAAGGCATGAGAAGCTTCTTTCCCATGATGCTGAATTTGATGGAATAGTTAGAAAAAACTCATATAATTTTGCCAATGTTGGAAACCCAACTGCATTATCGCCTGATCTCATATATTTAATTTTAGATTGAATAGTATTTTCTTTATTTAAGCTTTTATACATCCTGTTGAATATTTTTTTTTCAGACTTGAGTTCACTTTCATTAAAACCATACATTGTACTAACATCTTCAAATGAAGTGAAGTTTATTGGTTCATTTATATCTTGCAAACAGTTTAAAATATGTTGTTTAACATAATTGTTCTCTAAAATTTTTTTTTCATAGTTAATTAATGACTAAATATTAACTATAGCCTATTTAAATTTTTTTACTAACGAAAACCATAAATAATATGGAAATTTCAGGGGTTGCAAATTTATACTTATGCAACCCCTTCATTAAATTTGGGGTCGCAAGTGCGACCCCTTGCGACCCCCCAATTACGCCACTGCTTTTCTTAATGAAAACCTGTGGGGCAAACTAATTACAACCATCTTTATATCTCAAACTTTTTAAAACATTTTCAATGTATGTACACATACATAATATATACTTAATAATCATAACTGTAAGAAAAATAATTTAAAACTATTTTGTATAAAAAAAAGTGAATTATCGAATTTATTAAAATTTATATCTTGCACTGTTTCGGACTTTTGTTTTATTTACGGCAACTAATCTTCAATGTATTCTAAGGTAGGTCCTAGGAATCTGGAATTTTTAAACTAAACGGAAAATTGATGAGAGTGTTAAATTTTAAAGTAATTCAAATATATTCAGGACACTCTATATTTAATAATACATAATACCGACTATGTATAATGTTATAGTATATGTAAATGGCCTCAAAGAAAGCATTAACTGATTTATATTGCATTTGAAATCGTTATTAAAAAGAACACCGTATTGTAAACTTCCGAAATCCCTGAACCATTATTTAATTTTCTTTTCAAAGTACCAAATTGGAAAACCACTTCCGACTTCCAACGTACCAAATGGTACACATTTTTCGACTCATTTTATTATTTTTATCATTTAAGTCGATGAGTTTATTGAGTAAAAAAGGTACATGTTTTGTATGAACGAGCATAGTTCAACGCGGTTTTTAATTCATAAGTGTTATTAAAAAAATTAATAAGTAAATTCTGTGATAAGTATGTCTATTCTGTGTTTTATGTAGGTATATTGTTCTTCTAAAATTGATTTTTTTAACTGTTCTTTGATTTTATTAATTACGCTCAAACAACACCACATTCACTAAAAGCAGAACCCGTATTTTTTATGATTTCAAAAACCAAAACCGAAATCACGAGCTCAAACAAAATAAAAATAAAATTTTGAAAACCGAAAAAAAACTTTATAAGTTTCCTGCAGCTGGCGCCGCTGAATTACACACATTTGTCGTTTTCACGCAATTAAGCACTGCGCGCGAACCCGCCCAAGAAAGGCGCAAACGGCACGCGAGCACTCACCGCACATTTATGATTACCATCGCCATTATCGTTATCATTATATTATTATTATAAATAACTGTGTACGCGATATTATGTGTGAGCCCACACAATGACACGCGTTGGTGAGGCACACGCCGGTCCCGAGGCGCAATATTATTGAACGTCGTCGCGGCGGCGCGCTGTTGTGCCGCGTTTTATTTTTTCGACATAGCGGTCCGCCCCCGCACGATTGCCAGTGAAACGGGCCAATTAACGAGACACATACGCACTAGGTTTGTATACAATATCTATTGTGTGCACGCATAGACGTCGTGTGTTCACGTGCCACTGTTTGACCCGCACACGGCCGGTGGGTGCAGCATTTTTGTATAGAGAGTTGATAGGTATTGAGTCAAAAGTTGTTTTTACTTTTTTGTCGTTATAAAAAAATATTAGCAGTATGTGAAGACCTACCCGAACCTAACCTTAAGATGGTTGCTAATACTGGTTATTGTCACATGATTATTGATTAGACCTCGGAAAATTACTTCAGAAAAAATTGTTCAAGTATATAAGTTACTACAAAATTATTCACAATTTATTGATTATAATTATATTGATAATAATTGTACCTAAACTATAATATATTATACATTTTGTTCTGAACTTATCCTGATACACTTAAATTCAAATTTAATGAGAAACGAGTGTTATCTAATACAGACATGTATTAAGGGTTATTTTCGGGAGGAGGGATTTTTTTGAATACAAAATATAATTATTGTAATTTTAGGTACCTAATAGTATACAATATATGTAGTATAAAAACACTGATTTACGATTATGAATAAGATAATATAGATAGGTATACAAATTGTTAAATACTAGCGATGTTACTCAGCTAAAGCCAGTATCTACTGTATCTAACTATCTAAATGAAGAAAAGAATATCGTTGTATAATATATTGTTGTATACCTACTATTGTTCGGGAAATAGTTCTTTGATGTAACACTTATTACATTATTCTCAGATTTTGGAAATTCTTTTCACGATACAAATTTCCATTTTTAAACCTACGCCTTCAATTCTGATTCAAATTTTTAATAAAAAAAATGTATGTAATGATAACATAATCATCGTTTATTATTATTATTATTATTATTATGTTAGGTTATGTTTGTAATCTTTATAAGTTACACTGCACGAAATACACATGTCTTATGCTTTTTATAATGTTTTATAAAATTAATAAAGTTCTTTAAAATCATAATATATTGGTCTATGTCGCAATATAATAAACACATACATAATATATAACATTTGCGCATTCAGTAACAAACTGTTAATACATTTGATAAATCAAGATGGCATTGGAATTTAATAGACCAAATGGTCTGTGCCTTGAAGGTATTATTATAAGGTAAAATTTTAAAATATTTAAACAGGGTATAGAAAAATATTTCCTGTTTAATATACAAAAATTAATACATTTTTAGGCTTTTTTACTGAGCCAAAATGTTTCAAAATTCTATCAAAAACATTTTGTGAATATTTTAAGTAGGTATCTACGATTTATAAACATACTTACAAGCGGTTTTTGCTAGTATAGAACTTAAGAAGTGAGGAATGATTGTGACAATATAGGTGGATTGCTGCTTGATGGCTGTCTTCTATTAATTACATATGGAAATCGGAATGGACAGCACCAATATGGTTGTTGGCATATTATAATAATTTATAACGCAATGGACATTAGTGATCAGACAAAACGTTTTGGGCTGGAATTTTTAGGTTTTAATTAAATCTAACTTTTTGGCAGAACCCCCGTATTGGATACAATATATGGGCACTTAGCTTGATAAAGAGCTTGTAAATGCATATTTAGTTTAGCATGCTCATTGCATAATAGATTTAGACGATTTGGATAAATATGAAACAGGTAGGTATAAATAATAATAATATTTTTAATATAACAAAAAAATATATGTATTTTCATATTTAAACATTCACATCGCAGGTCAATTACACTTTAACATATAAATATCTTTAAGAAGCTAGTCGTTATGTTAAAATCTACCCTACAAAATAATAACTTAGGTAGAGTTATATTAATTATAAGACTGTATGTGTACCTATGGGTGTTTAATGCATGTGTGTGTGATAGTGTGAGTTTGTGGGTGTGTACGCATCACATCAACGTGTTTGTTCATCGTGATTGTTGTGTTAAATTGCTCATTTAAGCCTATGGGAAGAACAAAAGCTGCAGAAAAATGTATTAGGTATGTATATAGATAATGCGGATAAAAGGCGAAACCCAATCGCACCGATTATGTCATCATCGATGGGACCTGAGGTGGCCGACTATATGTGACTACGGGTCGAGGTGCAGCTAGCATGTGCACCGTCAATACAATATATTATAATACTATACAGGCAGTGTTTATGTGTACATATTTTTTTTTTATAAATATAAAGGGACGAGATAATTACACGTGTTATACATATTTACTGGAACGCCGCCGAGGGGCATTTTCAATAAGCGCAAGTGTGTGCGTTTACGCGTGTCAGTGTGCGTTTTTTCCGCGATTACACCCTCTCCCGGGCGATAAATCGACAACTCTCCGCAGTAATACGACGTATGCGGTTGTCTCTGTGCGCGCGTAGACCCTTCGTGCCGATTACCGCAAACACGCGCGCTCTGTTTGTGTTCGTTTGTAACAAAATAAATAATAATAATGATTACGATGATAGTAAAAAAAAACCAGTAGTTAGGTATGTGTATACGTACAATACATTATTATATAGGACCGCGCGCACCACTTCACCTAGGACGTTTGCCGCCGGGATTTCGCGCTGATCCTCCAGGATCAAGGTCCTCCTGGGACTTGACTATTAAACATATAAACATGATTATTAAAACATGTTATCCGTTATATGAATATGAATGGGAGAGCCAATTTCGTGTGCGGCGATCGGGCGGAAAACTATCTATATTATATACTTGTACCTAGTTATTATAATGTATAATATTGACATTGGGAGGAGCAGCAAATATGCTCTGCTGCGAATCGCAGTCATTTATGTACACAGTTACATGATATAGGTCTTATTATGTTCTATAATATTATATGCGTCTCGCCATATGTTTGCAACAAACTGAACAAACGTGATACTCGCCTGCTAGTGATTTGAAAATGACGATAGCGCTTTACGCTCGCGCAGCCGATGAGTTGTTCCAGACCATATGTGGCCCCGAGGCTCGTCTACGGAGGATTATAATATTATCGTTTACCGTGTGTAATAAACAAATCAAACGCAAACAAAATCCATGTACTATATAAGTACATGCCTACTTTCATTTCCACGCTGTACGTTGAAACCCTTCCTCGTATATATGTTACCGGCAAAGTAGACTATCGGGCAATGTTCACATTGTCCGGTCTATGTATACTTTGCCCGCTGTTTTTAGGCAATACATAAAATACTATTTTGACCGGGCAGGGTTATACTTTGACCGATCCAAGTATACTTTGCCCGTAGTTAATTGGACACTGTAACCTAAGCTATTAACTATAATATTATGAAACCATTAACCATTGTCTGTAAGTACTTCAAATACCTACTAGTTTGATCCACGGCCCACTAGGTACCAATATACAAAACTCTCAATATTATCGCGTCAATTATCTTCGTTTCAAGATTATATTATCGGTAAGTCGGTTTTACCTTTTAGATATTGTACAATAATTATTATTAAACATAACAATCATTGAATCGTACAACATGGGAGTTGTTAATACTATTTAGTACAGCGCAGTCGAAAGTTGTGTCGTATTGTAGTGTTAGTTTAGTGTTCGCTATATTATTAAATTAATTGAAATGGAAGGGCAATATTTAAAAAATCTAAAAATACCATTAAAAAAAATAAATATTAACACTACAAATTTAACTAAAAATAAATACGATGAATTAATATCTGAAGTAAAACAACATAAACTGAAATCAAGAGGTCATAGACTTTTGAAAAATATAATGTTATCAGTATCTGATGTGGAAAAATTAATTATTCTAGTGAGCAGAAGTATTGATTTTAAGTAGGTACTATGTTTTTAATGAAGAATTATTTAATATAATTAATGATACTAATTTAACAATCGGTCATGGTGAACGAAACCGTATGGAATATGAGCTTAATAAAATATGATAAATAATTTTCTATTTTAGAGGATATAATATAATTTGTAGAGAATACTGCGAATTTGCTAGAAGCATTTTAAAATAATAAAAATGTTATTAAAAGTGTTGTGAATACAAAAACAACTTTTGCTTTGGTGAATAAATAATATGACGAATCCTCCGTTACATGGTTGCCAATAACATTAACGTACTTTCATTTTTAACTCAATAATAAGATCAAAATGGTCTGTACTATTTTTAATAATATTAAAACAAACTCTTATGTCCCCGTAAAAAGTAAAAACTTTACTTCGGCCAATGACCAACTTCAACTTTCAAGAGAAGATTATATTGCTTTTCTTGTTATAACCACGAACAATGTCCAATATAGTATAAATTTAGTTTAACTCTAACGGTCCAGGAAATCTAAAGACCGAGCAAATGCGTCCTATAATAATATCATACAGCAATATAGAGAATGAACAATGTGTGCTTATTATGATTTATTATATAGGTATTAAAATTAAACATGTTATTGAAACTAAAAATGTAAACTATAACAACAAATGTATATTTTATTTGATACAGCTATTTTTTCAGTAAAATTAATAAAATGGTCGAGAGATTTAATTTAATTGAGAGGGCATACCTTCGTTTCTCAAGTTCTTCCAAAATCAATTTTAACAATTATTCAGCACGCTGTAATTCGCATGAATTTGTCCAAACGATTCAAAAATGTTTACGACAATAGTTTACCATAGAAATTTAATTTTCCGTGGACGATGCTTTCTTTATATTATTTTTTATTTATATTTTTGTAACCACTTTATACAATAGTACAGTCGACGACTTTCTTGTGGTTATTTGTTCAAAAGAATAAAATTCTTCAGTGATGCATTTACGGGGAGAGAGAATTGCGGGATTTGGCACCGACCCTATTGAAAAATCTTAAATATACTATCCGATACAATACTTAGCTTTTGTTTTCTTCTTGCTACACATAAATATAATAAAAATAAAATAAAAATAAAACTTTTTTTTAAGAACGTGGTCGAGATGCGAACGGTGAAATAAATAACTTTCACATCAGTATGCGTGATCGGGCTCTCAGAATTAATCGATTGTTAAACAGTTATTAAATTGAATAAGTTGAGATGGTTGAAAAAAACAGTTTCATGACAGGAGCTGTTTTCGTGGATACAACCTAACCTAACCTAACTTAACGCTAATTCAAAACGTAGGTACCTATTGGCTATTATTGGTAATACATATATATGTAATCATTAAACCATGCATATAACCAAGGTTATCGACGCGAGTACATGTAACTAAATTTAACAACTTTTATAGGTACTTTAAAGCCGAGTTCACACTACACCGTGTCGTGTAAAATGATCACACGTTACCACAGTTACCAAACGGCAAACGATACCGCCGCATATAGTTGTATTCAACTTTTGACCGTGTAGTTGCATTTATGTGTGGAAAAGTGATTCCTAAAATAATTATGTTATGTTATCATGAGGTGCAATATTCATATCATTGGTATTGCATTTTAGTATAAACATGAAAACAAGAAACGACAGGGCACGGTGTAGTACATGGATGGTAATTTCTTTTTGAAACTTGGTTAATATATATTGTGGACAATTAAACAATACTATGAAGAACATTTCTTATGTCTCCTAATTATCATACCACTGCTGTTGTAGAGCAAGCAGTTGAACTTTATTGTGACTTTTTTTTTGTATGAAAGCTATTTAATAACATCCGGATGAGGACCAAACATAAAGTGAATGTTTTAATATTTCTTTTTTAGAAATAATTTCTAATAATATATTCCACTGTGGGATACAGTACGCTTTTTTGTATGATGTAACGAAATGGATCAGTTCAAAATCTGGACATATTGTGACACATTTTTAATTCTTCGTCAGTAGGTAGCTTACTGGTTCGCATGATATGGGTAATATAATAAATCTATTATTTTTACCTATTTTAACCATGGTAATCTGTTAGTAGTATTATATTATTTTGTATATATCTTGGCGATGCACGTTGTATAAAGTTAACATTTTGAAAATAATATGATGAAGAGACTCCTTCATGATACTATTTATATCCAGTGAGTTAAATTTTCACAATTAAGTGTAGAGAAATCATATTCAATAGTCTTACTATTAGTACACACTTCTCAAATCCGTAGGGTACACCGTTGTGCCAAAAATTAAAATAGCTATTACGATTCTTCTGTCACTTCCATAAATAGTTTGTTTAAACCGTTTCACGTGGACTAAAAACATTATAAAAACTATTTTGATAGTTTAAAAAAAATCGAATTATTTCCATAAAAAGAGAAAAACTTTTACTGTTATAGTTTATACCGTAGTCCGAACAGTTTTTTTTTTCGATATCAATACCCAAAATTGAAATAATATTATTGGAGGTATTACGAGGTTTTACAACTATTATTATTTATTGTTTTTCAAACATGAATTACTTTTTTTGTGTACGTGACATAATATTGACATAATATTTTGGTACGATCGATGTTTACGGCTGAATTATATGTGACAAGAATATTAAATATCAAATTTTAAATATAATGGATCAAAATGTTTATTTTTCAGCATAAAAAATGTTAAAAAATCTATTATTTTCTGAAAAAGAAGGTTTAATAATAAATATTTTTGTATGACCCAGAGTTCGGAACGCTCACTAAAAAATTGAATTCGTTCACGTTCACGTTATATTTTCAAAGAACGGAAACGTGAACGTGTTCATTTGAAAATATGAATGCGTTCATTTGGTCGTTCATTTAATTTTTTTATTTAATTAGGTATTTTGTTAAAACTTATACAAAATCGTAGGAATTATAAAATCAATGTTACTTTATGTCCAGCCTTGCCCACTGGAATTTCAGGTATTTTATTTTTATAAGTTATTCATAATAAATTATATATTATATTATAATAGTATTATCAATCAATATTTATTAAATATTAAATAAATTTGAACATCTTAAAAATCTTTCAAATTCATTAAATATGAACTTGAACGTGTGAACGTGAGTAATTCATGAACGACGTTCTTTACAAACACAGGTATGACTATATAATAAAGAGTATATTTTATATTTTCGAGGAGCACATTTTATCAGCTATACTCCCTGTGACAAAATCTACGCACGCTTATGATTGGAGATATGATCGCAACGATATTACCAATATTATAATACGATTATAATAATATTGTAATATATTATACTGCAGCGTTAGAACCGCGACCCCGTTGGAATATAGAAATCCTGTTAGAAAGTCGAATTGCGTACTAATGTAGGTACTCGTGTAATATCAATATTAATATTATTTTTATTTCATTTAGGTACAAGTGCGCTGCATTAAATCGTATAATGGAAAAACACGCGAGACCGACGACGGATTTGTAAGCGGCACACGAAAATTGAACAGATGATTATTATTGTTGCGGGTAGGTGGAATGGATATATATAATATTTTATGTGTGTCTCGTGTGCGCGTATATTGTTTTATAGGGGAGAGACTGTGCAGTCGCACGTAATATATATATTTCAGATAAATCGAAAACATTATAATATCATTATCGTTGTCTGCGCTCGGGTCGGCAATATCGAAATATTGAAATACAATAATAATAATAATATGTATAAAAGTAGGTATATTTGATATCGTAATAATAATAATAATATGATGTGATGCAGTACTTCCGTAATGATTTGTCGTTGCTCCACGCGCGATATACGAGTTTACGGTGGACGTAATGAGCCACCGCCGCTGTCACCACACGTCAAAAATAATCGCATTTGCCCGATTAAGTGAGTTGGCCCGAGGGATTGGCCCCGCGGAAAGCGACGGGTGGGCGGGAGGAAGAAGAAGAAAATAAGGGTCGAAATTCTATTTAACCGCAACGGCGGTGCATTAAAATATTTCGTTTCTGCTGATGAAGTGTCCCGAGGGTCCACTCGCGTGTGATATGTTTTTATCGTCATCGTCGTCGTCGACTGGAGTCGGGAATCGGATTCGGATTGGGGAGTCGCAGTCGTCGTCGCCTCGTCTATACCCGCACACACCTCTCTTTTGTCCACCCCCGCAACCCTTCACGGTCGCCGTGACACACGTACGGTGATGGTGTGTATTGGGGGGGAGGGGGGTATTGTCATCATGTCCATTATTTTGTTTTTTTTCCAGTCTGTTTTCAGACCGCTTTTTTTTTTTTTTTTAATTAAAACCTCGGCACTCGACCGCGTGTTTGTGTGTGCTAAAAAGGACAATTATTGTCATTATTTTCAATCCTATATATGTACGCGCCGAGTATATAGACGTTGTACCGAGCGGGCTGATGTAAATCGACTACGGAAGTGATTAAAAAAAAAAATAATAAATAATAAAAATAAAACCACGCTTCTTGTAGAGCACAAAAAACGCACACACACTCAAAACCGGATCGGGAAACAGCATTGTACGTGTATGCCATGGTTGTGGTTGACAAAAACGATTTGTCGCCGCCGTTTTTCTCATAATATTTTATATACTATTGTCCCGCACGTCTCGAACTACATTATTTTAAATACTTACGTCCAAACAGCTACTATTCGAGTACTTGAGATGCACATTATTAATGCCCGTCCGCTGGGGTGCAAATTATCGAAAAATACGTTCAGTCCGATACCAAAAATTGGAATTTTTCGATTTTATGTGATGGTCACTTACCGGTTCATTCTTATTTATTATAGTGTGCTGGTAAGTCCTTAATGGGGTTACAACGAGTTAAGACACAGACATTGATTACCGGTACCTATGTTTTGTGCTATTTTTCTAGCGCAGGACAAGTTTTTTCGCAAAACTTGATTAGTTAATTTACCTGAATTAATTTTCAACTAAACTTGCATAGGTATTAGACTTTGGTTATAGCCTATAGCTACCTAGTATCATAGTAGTAATATTATAGCTATAGTCTAAACTCTATACTATAAATCCCCAATTGATTTCTAAGTGCTTAAAATAATTTTCCAACATTCAGCCTCGGTAATAAAGTTACGAGTTAATTTGTATACGAGTATACGACCATGAGCAGAATTACCTTTAACAGTTAAGTATTATAACGTTTGTAGTTGTTGAAACGAAATATAATATGCTCAAGTGAGTGATTTATGATTATTGTTATTGTTTGTAAGTTGTTACTAGTTATCTATCAATAAAATTTTGTATTTTCATTAATTAAAACTATAACTTAATATAGGTGCTTATTACGTCATCAATCATCATAAATGTACACTTTTATATCTGAATTATTGCACAGTGATTTTTCTCAAAATTAAATTTATCTTACATTTTTGATTCAACTAATAAAACCGTCGTTTACTGTTTACTTGCTTGGTATTTTACAAAACAAACTAATTAACGATTATATTAATATTAATTCACGTGTAAATAAAATTAGTTCATAGTTGGTCACTTACTGAATAAATAAAATAATTAGGTAGTCTTATGCCTATATGTATACAAAGAAATATAACTTTTCAACCAATGGGCAAAGGTAGCTTTAAATAAAATAATAACTTAAAACTTAGTATAACTAGTAACATTTCAAATAAGTACCTAGTTCTTTACTGTTGAACAAATTTATTTTTGATAGTTATAGTTATTAATGTATTATATAGATGAATAGATTGACTATGGATTTATGATCACGCTTCGTAGAATAGTTGAATTTTGATAATTTTTTTTGTATTATTTGAAAGATGAAACCTTTATCTAGGTCACATTAGAATCTGATTTTTGAATAACTTCAGAAAAATACTCAATCATTTGTGATAACTGATAAGCTACCACCGCTGCGTGTATAAACGTTTTATATAACGTATTGTGACCTCACGTCTCCGAAAAAAATGATAGGCTAAAGAAATCGCTGGAAATGGGGAATGTGAAAATTGTTCTTGGAACTCGTTGCAACGTCAAATAGGGCTCGGATGCCGATACGGTCTACATGAAGTGGGGCGGGGGGAATCGATCACCACGAACATCATCGTAGATTATCGAAATGTAAAAAAAAAGAAAATTGAAAAATTATAAATCTTCTTGAAGTTGCTCGATGTTAAATAGGTACGTATAGAGTTTATACTGTATATACTGAAACAAAAGTACTTCCGGGTAATAACGTATCAACATAGGTATATTATAATATATGGTGCCTACACAAATAATTCTTATTGATAAAACGCAAATTTTACTTCACACATTTTTACATATTTCACTAGTTTATAATTATATAAGCATTTAAATATTTATACGTATATATTATTTCAATATAAGTGCTTTTCAAAAATGCTAACTTTTATTCCGAAATCGAATCCAGAAACTTGTATGCTCAAAATATAATTTCAAATTATATTATTATCTCAGTAGATTTGAGCTTTATAGCATATAGAATTACAACTTGTAAAATAGAAATAAAAATTTTTCCATAATTGCGGTAGTAGGTAAATTATATCTATGCAAAATATTGAATCGACAAAATAGAAAAACTAAAAAATGGAGAAATAAGAGGAGTACCTATACTTATCGTAAAAAAAAATTCATATACTGTTACAGAAAAAAAACCTAGCTTTATTGTGCTTCACTGAACAGACAATGACATCATGACCAGTGCATGATGAGTAGCATCATGTATAACCAGACATCATTATAAAAACTTAAAATTACCTATCAACTTCGGATATTACGCGTTTGAAATACACAACATTTTTACAATATTATATAATTGATAATATACAGAACAGTGGTTTAGCAGTTTTCAAATTATTTATAGAGTTGTAATAGGTAACATATTTTAACATTCTATCATTTAAAATAACTTATAATTTAATGTCGCACTGCAGGGTTCGAATAATAATTTGTCCAAAATTAATGTTTTCAGGTTCGTCTATTATTTTGTTCTTTGTATTCATTTTTATAATTTAATTTAATTTATTTTCCATGCATTTTTTTTTATATGAACACTAAAACAAGAAAAAAAGTGTCCATTCAATATATAATCCGTTTCTTCTAGCTAAATACTTATTATTCTATACAATTAAAAACCAGGCCTTAAGGGGAAGAGGCGTTCCCTTAGACTCCTCTTAATATACCACTGCCCACTGGGAGTGCTATATTAAATATTGTACCTATACATATTTATCCCATCGAATACCTATATTATGTGCATGCCGATAATTATTGATTATAGTGATTACTAGGGCTCAGATTTTGTATCAAAATAAATTCTTAAAAAAACATTTATTAAATTAAATTTTAAAAAAAACAAACTTAAATTACACATCAAATTAAATATTAAAAAATGAATTTACAACCATATATTTGGCAAATTTACTTTCGTTAAAACTCATCCCATTGGGTGCTAATATATTTTTATACATAGAAAAAGACCTTTACACATCAATTGATGTAATTGGTGTACCTATATTTCATAAAAACCAAATCATTTAAATCACATAGTTCCAAAATAATTTTGTAGTGCAGTGATATTTCCTATTACGAATGCTATTGATTTTTTGAAGTTCTACCCATCCATTATTCTTTGAAAAAACACGATTGTACTTTTCTAAAATCAATTTCGCTACTTCACCATCAGTTTCCTCTAGCTTGTGTTTTGCTTCCAACACAGTTTTTATAATTTAAGGTTCGCCTAAAAAAAATGTATTATTTTTATATTAATATTTATTTGCATTGATATTTAATACATTAATGGAAATACTTGAAACAAAAATAAAAAATACTTTTGGTTTCTAATTGTGTAATTGCATGTGGTATAAATCCAAAATTTGTTGTGATGTAGACGAGATTTGAATGTAGAGATTGATCTTTTATAAGCTCTTTTACAACATTTACACACTGGGTATTCTCATTGAATTCTTCAACTGTACTTTTTATGTCATTTACATATGTGCCATAATATTCTGCAGCTATACCTATTAGCTATACTAACCCATGTACCCTAACGAGTAGTAATTGGTTTAGGTGGATTTGGAATACCCGGAAATTTTCCATAGCGATCCGCTTTGGGCATTTCAGAAATATTTTTTTTCTCTCGGCAATCAGACGATCAACTTTTGGAAAATGTGCACCCACTTCTTCACACACTTTATGGAAGGCATGAGCAAGCATGTCACATGCAAAGCTTTTGGATACAATGATTGAATAAAACTTCCAGATTTTTTCATATACGGCGTGGCGTCCGAAACAAATAATAAAACGTCATCATAATTAACATTATTTGGCCATTAAATATGCATAGATTCGACAAATAATTGAAAAATAGTACTATGGTTCACCTTGTCTAAATATTTTGTGTGAATAAGATAGGTTTACCAATTTCTAGTGGTTGCAAAATACCAATAATGACATTAGTTTTATATATATGATATATTATATACCAAAGTATCCATTTCGTAAAGTTGATTAATTTGGTATAACTTTATTACAATATTTTGAAAAAAATTACCGAAAATGTTTGTTATTTAATTTGTTTAGAGAGATATTCGCTGCTATAAGTGCGGAACTTAGCATTAAAATTAGGCTTACTAAATTGTTGAATGAATGGCTGAACTGCATTATTTTGTCCAGCTTCTTTGTATTTTTCTGTGCCAATATGTTGTTGAATTTATTTTTTATGTGAATTTATTTTGAGTTCACACAATTTATAAAATATAAAATTTCCGTCAATTATAAGCACATTTTCACCGAAGTCTTACGATTTTTTTTAATTTTAAATTTAAATTTTCAACTTTTGATATTTTGATGATTATTGAGAAATTATTTAGAACACTTTACCTCACTGATTGATATTTACCGGTCAACTAAAGTATTTGAACGTGCTATAAAAATACGTAGATATAATTCAGAAAAAAAGCAAAAAAATCAAAATAAAGTTTACTTCATTGAAATCAGAATGATTCAAAACATATTTATATGTAAGAATTATCTTTTTATCTGCAAACTCCCATCAAAAGAAGCATTTACTACGAAATCCGAGCCCTAGTGATTACTATTGAATGGATATATTTAAATTTGAAATATTCATTTTTATTTACTGTAGGTATCTTCTGGTAAAGTTTAAACAGAATACTAACTGTATCTAATTCTAAATTATTTTTATTCAATCATATTCGGTTTCACGATCAACACGATTATTATTATAATATAGTAGAATAATTCCTTTTAGAATTTTTCCTGTGTATATTACCGATATTAGCTGATGAAAGAAAAGGTACCTAATTTATTATTGATTTGATAGTATGTAGGTAGATTATATTCCATTCTTGGTCACAAAGCAAATGTATTGAAAATATATTTTCACTGATGGTTGCTCATTGGACTAAGGACGTAATTATCTTCAAGTATACAGTTTAAATATTTGACAATACGTCATTATTTTAATATGAAATATAAACTCTGTAGAAATGATAATTTAAAAGCTTTATAATTTAGTTTATTTCTATAGTTAGGATGTGTAAAAACAATAAAAATTTCAATATTCATACTTATACGTATATCTCATAATAATATATAAAATGTGTAAACAGTATTTAAACAATTACAATTTTTTTCTATTATAAATTATAATGCTTATTTTTATTAAAAATGTATGTTTTATTGTAAGATGTTACTAATGCGTTTATGCACGCATTAAAATGTATTTATTATACAAGTAGGCAGGTAACTTCTTCGAGAATAGAGTGAACTAAGTACTATAAGATTAAAAATAAAATCGATATAATCTCTAGTGCTTGCCATATATACCTACCAAATACCTACCGTTTTTCCAATTATACCTAACGACTAAATGTATATATTTTATATGACGCGTTGTATTGTAAAATATGCAATATACATATAAGTGGTATATGCAAATTGACAAAACCAATCTACCCGCAACAAATATTCGTCGGTAAATAATTAATTTTTTTCTGAATTTCAAGCGTAAATTAATGGGTTTCTATAGCAGAAAACGTAAAGTTGCCTGTGCGCTCAATCTTTTTCTCATTTTTTTTTAACATCGTTTTCGGACGGTACCGTGTGCCCAATAACGATTCGCCCAAAGGGAATTCGTCTCTCCTTTTTATTCAACTCTTGTGCACAAACAATATATACACTTACCTAAATATAAATATATAATATATACAACTACTCCGAAAATAAAATGAAATTTGTTTTGTTTGCATTTGATTGAAATGTTTAAATAATTTAAAAAAATCAATTCATTAAAACTAAGTGATTATACGGCAATACCAAACTATTGTAGTCGATCATTTATTGATATCATTCGTAATTCAGATTTGTTTCTCCCCATTCATACAAAATATGAGTTCTTATTTAAGAACATGTACAGGAATTGAGAAACTTTAACAATCATTATAACTTATAGTTATCATTATTAAATGTTCTTTTCGTATTTATTATTAGCTTTAATTATACACAAGGTAATCTTAACAGTAAACACTCATTATCTTGAAAAATACTAACAATTTTGAAAATACTGATTATTTAATTGTATATTTTTAAAATTCAAAAATTGTTCTAATAATAACATACATTATTAATATATTCCAAAGCAAAATATTTTTCTGAATATTTTGAAATATAAAAAGTGGGAAAGTGGTAAACTATCCTAACGATAGGTAAATGGGTCACTGTAATGTATTCAGGTATAGGTAAAATTTAAATTCAATGATATAAAACCATTGTATTTCTTCGAAAAACCAATTTCAGTCTATATCACCCTCTGGGATTTCTATGTCTCTTAAGTCTGAACTGCTATTTGTGAAATATTTTATTTGTACATTTTAAAATTATATGTACAACGACTCGATCAGCAGTTAGATCAGTTAAGTTAAAACAAAAAAATTACATTTAATGTTTCAAAATGTTCTGATTACAAATTTCACATATTTTAAAGATCGTTTTGAAAAGCCTTTATCTACACATTATATATATAGGTCTATAATATTATAGTATATGTTAAAATAATAATAAAGAAGTGTTTACACAACACACTGCTCACGTCCCACATGGCCTATACATTGAAAAGTCAAAACAGAAGTCCGTGTTTCGTCGTCGGACAAAAAAAGACAACATATAATGCATATGGATATGAATATTAGTTCGAAGATAAAAAGCTAATATAAAGCTCTATTACCATAATCGTAATGGCTAGTGATTGATCACTATTAGATACCTATATATAATTTATACCGTATGGCGTTTGAACATATTTTATAAACCCTTAAATAAAATAAAATATCAACCTTTATTTTTATTTGCTACACATATTTCATGTTTACGGTTCATACTTTATAACAGCTAGGGCTTGTTTTAAGATTGTTTTTGGAGTGCGCGTGACTTTGATCTGATGTATATCTCACACAACCCGATGCCCATCCATCCTAACACTACCATAAAACTTTTGGTTAACCTAATAAAATATCTAAATATTTATTTGGTTCCTTTATTCACAATTGAAAATCAAACATAAACTGTATTTATAGTGATAAATAAAATAAATGAATAAACGCCACACTGCCCACATATTATTTAACAGATAAATAAGTAAGAAAAACTTTTGATAAACATTTGAACCATTTCAAATCTCAGTGAGTCGATAAAAATCAAATCGACATCTATGAAGGTATTGTTATTATTTGTAGCGATATGGTATAAACTGCTACTCCTTCCCTTTCACTATTTGCCCGGCGATCCGCCACTGAGTGATACGACGTACCTATATATATAATGATATCAAATATTGTATATTATATCGGCCACGATGGGCCACAATCTTTGCTATCGGTCCGTCGGCGTGAATGGTCGATGTTTATTGTTCGCGTGCACCCATAATGTGTCGTACGCTTCGAGGTTTATAAGCCCTCGTCTCTATTATATTACTGTCATTATATACCGATAGATGTCGACTGGAATCACGTCAAAAGCAATTCAGGTAGCTTATACAGCACGATAATAAAACGTATATACACGCACATGCATGTGTGCGTTTCGCACAAGAACACAAGGAGCGTTCCCTCGGAAAGAACGACCGAAACAGGATCGCTCCCCCAAAAATAATTTCGAAGAAGAGGGTTCATCAAAGTATATAAAATATATGTAGGTAGTGTGGCGTTGACAAGTTTGCATTCAACGCCATTGCCACCGCATGAGGATATTATTATTATAATAATATTATATTATAATTAAACGGCCCGTCTCGGATCATTCGACAAACCCGTGTCATGCGTATGTTAATATTATTATGGTTGTGTTCGTATTCTCGAAATATTAAATTCGTTTTTTTGAACACAATTAGATACTTACTATGAGCAAATAAACCATACTTACGAATATTGACCGTTTGTCCCGTGACAAAATAGGATGCTATGAAATGCGTATGGCCCATGGACGAGATTCACTGCCGATATTCACAAATCACATAATAATGTATATGATTTAGATATTGCACTATCACTTAATGTGTTTCAGTAATTTCAGATTTAACATAACGATAGACCATTTTTCTCATCTCCTCATTTCAAATAACGAATAAATTGCATTGTATTTAATGTCATATTATTATAATTTATTTATTTAAGAGATTTATTTTTTTTTTATAGGTACAATTGAACAAATATTAAATAGTTGGTTCCTATGTCGAGATATACAACTAAATGTAGCGGGTTTTCTGTAATTTATTGCTATCTTGCATATTATTATTTTAAATTAAATATAAAGAAAAAAATTCAAACCAATAAACCATTAATTGATACAATTATTTATAAAAAAATACTTGTCGACATTGAGTAAATAATACATAAACTGAAATGTCCTTCACACTCATACAATAGGTTTGATTAAATATATACACAAGCATTTATGGAGGTAAGTGTTTGTTTCTACAATTTCAAATTAGCAGCGTAGCTAATTATTTTTTAATTAAATAATTGCATTGCAAAACTTGAGTGTTTATATGTATCTAGTGTTATGTTTTATATAATGTAACAAAGTACAAACGCTCAAATTGAATATCAATCAACATCAACTCATTATGAAAACGTCATACCATTCTGAAATATTGCTTATTTTTTTTATTTTTTTTTTTTTGAACCAACATCCAGGGACGCAACAAGCGCTTTGCATCGATCTAATGCGTATTAATTTAAATAGTAATTTATTATGACCAGAACTATTGTTGAATTATTTTGAGACGTCTTAATGGACCCAAGTGAGTTATAAATTTGTTTCAGGTTGTCAAGGAATAAAATACAACATTTTTACACATTTACAACTTTATAAGTTCTGATGTTGTTTTGCTATATTTAGCATTATTTTCTACTTATTTAAAAAAAGGTTAAAGGTTAAAGGTAAAAAAAAGGCCAATTTAGGTGCTCGTATAAATTCATAGTTTATTAGGTTATTACATTCAAAACTAATCTGATATTTAATTTTTTTGAAAAATAAACTGATTTTTCTATTTTTGTTATTATAATATTATGTTTGTCATGAAATATTACGAGATATATATAGATTAGTCAAATTAGGTTAAAAATATATTTTGTTTTAGATTTTAGATTCTTATTTTTTATAAGAAAATATACCTAAGAATATATTATTTTGATTTCTTTTCACAGTTAAAATGGTTGGAAGCAGTGCATATTTTTATGTATTTCATGATTTATATCTACCTAAAAGACTTGGCAAAATTACTCCTACTTAGTACTAAGTAACCTAACCTAATCTGGCTTTTATGCTTAAATTATTACTTATTATTTCTTACTAAAATAAAACTCCTGTGTATTTAATACTTAATTCTAAAGATTGGGTCATGTTAGTTTAATATAATAAATAACCACAAGTTAATTTTCTCAAGTTTGTGCCAAATGTTGCTGTTAAATTGTACAGACTTTAGATTACAAGATTATGGTGCCTTAACAATTTGGGTTCCGAAATAATGAACCAGATGATACATCTACATTATACTTAAATGGGATAGTCATAATAACAAACTAATATATTTGATATGTGTTATATACCTATGTATATAATGTCATGTTGATAATCGTGTACTACTTAACTTTAATATAACCTAGAGTTATCTAAACCTACCTAAGTAATTATTATCCAAACCCGTTATGCAGATAAATTATCCTCTATTTTAGTATTTTAGTACGGGAGGATATTATGTATTATGTATTTATTTAACCTAACTTCAATAGTACATATGACATATTTATACATTAAATACAATGGGACCTTAAATGTACATAATTTCCATAATGTATAGCAATATCAATATAATAGGTGGTAGATAATAAAGTATTCTGAATGACTAATAACGTTAGTCTTTTCGTTTTTTTTTTTGTGGTATCGAAAACCTAAATACTTTAGTCTATATATAATTGTAGTTGTATACTCTGATGATTGGCATAATTAAGATATTAAGTCTATAATGGTCGTATGAACATGCGTCCTTAAGTACTGCATTTACATTCTAATTTAATACTAATTCTGTAGTGTAGGTAATTCTGCCTAAGAGTTTAGTTTGATAATGTAAAATACCTATTCTAAACAAAAAATGCATAGGTACCTATATCTATATTCTATGTTATGTATTGATACTTGTTTTATTTTTTATCTGCCTCATATTGGCTAAACACGACAAATGCATGTTGTATGGTATCTATAGTTAAACAAAAGTAGTATAAAAGCTAGACGCCAAGTAATAATACGATCCTTATTTAAATTGCATAATGCATGATATCAGTGATTTGACTTTGACGAAAAAAATTTAAAAATTCTACACGTATTTATTTAAAAATAAGATTTAGCTTACATACCTAAAGTAACTTTATTCAAATTATTAAACAAGTTTAAGAAGCTACCGCATATTTCACTTAATGCTAGTTTGGAAAATATTAGTAAATTCACTGTATATCTTATTACATTTTTATTACAACTAAAAAAAAAAACAAAATTTATGACATTTGATATACCCAAATGAGAATTTTTATAAAATGCCGATTGAAAAGCTACCTAACTGTTGAAATTAGTCGAATTCCCGGGACAACCCCTAGAAAAGCTCTAGTAAAACATACTAATCGTATAATTTGTACCTATTAACGTCGTGGATAAAACTCGTGACAAACAACTATAGGTACTAACAATTATTTTCGTTGAAATACCAATCAAACCGTGTACGCGATCGATCGATAACGATACCTGCAGACTAACTATAATATTGTTATTTTTATTATTAAAATCCTCATTTCCGGAGTTTTCCCTACAACACAATATAGTTACCACTTACCGCAATACCGCCATATCGGCACGCGTATCGCCGCCGCTAGCGGCCACCGCACGACCTCCCGTGTGATATATAATATCTGTAAGTACTGTACACAAGAGGTCCGTGTATAAAAACATAGTGGAAACGATGCGTTTCTTATTCTGTTTTTATTTTCATTATTTTTTTTATTTTTTTTACAACGCCACACGCACGTACGCGATAAACATCTCACGTATTCATTTTAACAGTCCGTTTAGTCGTCGTTATAATAATATAAACGTGACCTCGACGCCCGACGCTCGACGGCCTCACGTTCAGGATATATATTTATGATTGTACAGCGTTCAGGTCTCGAGTATTGAAACGACGCTTATTGCTACCACACTGCTTACGTAATTAACACGTAACCCTCATCGAGTGACGAGTGCTATACTGCTATGGTTGTACCTATATAATATAATACGGTTTAATGGTTTAAAAGTTTTCAACGTCTATATTACAGCAGGTACCTCGAGGTTAGGTATAAACTATTAACAGCTATCCTCATAATAATTTGTGCATTATATAGGGCCTGGATGTCTTTGTCCAAAAAATGCATGTTTATGACTTAAAAATAAAAAACAAATAACTTCAAATTTTAAAAACCGATAAAAAATCAGTTGGTATCTATAAAATAAAACTATAAATTCCAAATCTATATGATACATAAAAATTAATTCATCTTTAGGTACCTATCTGTATACATATATTTTATAATTACGTAACAATTAAATACAATTTACTGAAAGAATATAATAATATGTTTTTAATAAACACGGCATGTTTTTTAAAAAAAAAATATGTTAAACGCTCATAATATCCTTATTATAATAACACAAATATTTGGTTCAACTCATTAAGGTTGAATTTTCGACGATAAAGCTCTTCTTGATACTTCTTGAACGGAAAATAATGTTTTTCACTCGAGTTTCGAAAAGGTCAATACTTACTCCGATGATTTTGATAGAAAAATAAGCTACGAAGGCAAGTTTTTGTGAGCATAATTATACCTTTTAATATTATAGGTACTCTCCAGTCTCCAATCACACAAACCTAAAAACCAATACAAGCATCGAATCGTTTAAACTAAATTTAAGGACATGATTATTTGTCCTCTCAAGGTGAACTCTTGTTCCTTTTTTTCAACGACTGAAATTACACGGAGTAATTCAATTATATCTTTAGGTGATTTTTATTTGTATGGCTATACAGAATTACATAAAATAAGTAAACATTTACCAAGTTAGAACAGGTTAAGGTTAGATTAAATGAGAATAATAGTTATGTTATTAACAATTATATTCTAATTCTTAAACAATTTTGGAACTATGGTACCTAGATGAACTGATTATTAGATTTCAAACAGTTAAACAGTTTTAAATTGCACTGAAAGATATAATAGTAGATAACGAATGAGTAAAAAAATATTACTCATCATTAAAAAATCACGTACGTTTCTCCAGCCCCCCCCCATCTGGAATTTCAAAATTTTTTTTGGTTAAATATTTAGCGTGCAATTAGCGTGAATTGGCGTGATTGGTTTTGGAATTTGCTTGACACTAGGTCAAGTTTAAAAATGTAAACATAGTGGGGGGGGGCTGTAGAAACGTTTCTGCAGCCCCTCCTCATCCAAATTTTGAATTTTAAGGGCTTTTTTATGTCTCAATATTTAGCGTGCAATTAGCGTGAATTTGCGTGACCTATTTCGAAACCGTAAACCCAAAGCCCCAAGTACTGTGGGCTTTGCCCCTTTATTGCCAATTCTCCAGCCCCCCTCAAACGGCAAAAAGATCAATTAAGCATTTTTTTTTCAAGCCAATATTTAGCGTGCAATTGACGTGAATTTGCGTGACCTATTTCGAAACCCTGCATTCAAAACCCCAAATACCGGGGGGGTTACCATTTTTTAGGCATTTCTCCAACCCCTCCCCAAAGCCAAATAAATTTTTTTACAAATTTTTTTCAACGCCAATATTTAGCGTGCAATTGGCGTGAATTTGCGTGACCTATTTCGAAACCGTAAACCCAAAGCCGTGGGCTTTGCAAATACGAAATACGAAGAACATACAAAATAATTTACGAAAGTTATAAGCTATATACATATATATTATTACAAGGCTGGGCATTAACGAGTTAAAAGTTAAAATTAAGTTAAAACGTTAACTCGTTACTTTTTTTACAAATTAACTTTTAACTTAATAAGTTACTTTTTTTTTAAGACTGACGTGTTAACTTTATTTAAAAGTATCTAAATTAAGTTAATTTTAGTGTAAAAAATAATGCAAATTATTAAATGAGGTTTTTAGTATATTTATAATTTACTATTTTAATATGAATTTCCTGTACATGAAAATAATATGAACAGCTGTGGCACTAACTATATATAAAGCACTATCCTATATAATAAGTGCCAACCTGCATAATAATAAGTATAAGTACATAATTTTGACAGACTCCATGAGCACTCTAGCTAGTCTAAGTAATATTAATAATAATTTCTAAACAGTTTATACTTTTAATATTAAAGTAAGTATTAAAAATTATTTAATATACTGTATTGTATA